>CM062814.1:351457614-351966055 GCA_031772625.1 Pinus tabuliformis | reverse complement strand
AAAAAGAATCATGTCAAAGCACTCAAAAATCAACTTCAGGATAAAGGAAACCAAGAAAATCAGTGTTTAAAAAAGTGTCAAAATAGACTTTATAAAGTGGGTTTATGGATGAAATTTTTTCAAAAGAGATTATAAAAGGTAATGTTCCCTCCTTTCACTCTCATTGTGCATTTCAAGCTTGCAAGAGAGATTGTGAGAGAGTGATAGGCGAAGGAAAATTGCAATGGTTTCAGGCAGTTGCGCCAGTCCAGGTTGCGCGACCCGTCCAGGCTTGTGCGTGACCTGTTGGGCGGTGCGCGACCCGTCCAGCGTACTCCGGCAGTGTAAAATTATAATGGGCGCGACCCGTTGGGCTGTGCGCGACCCGTTGGGAAGCGTGCGCGACCCGTTCAACTGTCTGCCACCAAAACTTCAATCAAATTCCTTCATTCCACTTCAAATTTTCTCAATCGGTCGAGGTAGGCTCTTAATGCATGGTTGTTGATATTGGTGGTGAAAATAAGGATGTATGCTATGATTTCATCTTCTAAATTTGCAAATGAATGGATTAATATGGCTGCTTGCTAATGTTTGTAAAATGCTAGGGTTTTGTGACTGTTTCAAGTGATTTTGTCCCATTTGGTCCCTTCCCTCTTTTCCTCTTGTATCACAGTCATGCTTTCATCTCTGTCCCATACTATTTGTACATAAAATGTTGACTTTTTCCCCCATCCCTAAGCTATAAACCCTACCCCTCTCACAAGCACACAAAACCCTAATTCCCTCTACCATACACATGCAAAAAATAGAACAAAAAGAAAAAATGCATTTGTAAATAAAGAAAGAGTCATGTGAAAATAAATGCTGCTGTATATCTAGAGGCATGTACATAACCCCTATATACCCTTGACATCCCCTTGTACATGAAAACCTTCCCTCTATGTGAAAACAATGTGCATGTACTCCTTAAGAACAAAAAGAGCAAAAATTTGCCTTATGACACACATGAACTCCTATAAGCAAATTTGGTGTATGGTGTCCCTATGTCCCTATTGATACATGTATGCCCCTACCATGTTCATTATCATACATGTTTTTGTCCCATATGAGATGTTCTTTGCAAATGATTTCCCAATGTTAAAATGTGTTCCTATATGCATGACAATTTGTAAAGTTTCCCTTGAAAATTCCCTGTTATTTTCATATATTCCCATTCCTCGTTAAGAAGTTCCCTCCCCTAACATTCCCCTCATGTTTTTTCCCCTTGAAATAGCATAGAGTTCAGTACTTTTGCAGGCAGAGGCAGCATTTCAATTTGTCCTTCAGTTTGCCCACCTTGCTCCAAAACCATGTCAGATACCGAGACTTATGAGCAAGGTGATGACCATTCATCATCTACAGAGATTGAGGAACAGAGGAGGCCTCGTAGAGGAGGTAAGGGAGGCCATCATAAGAGGGAGGAGCCTACTTCTTTGGCAGAGTTACAGGCTTGTCCTTTGGCACTGAATTGTTTCCAGTATATGTCATGCTATCAGTTTTGTGAGAGGATCTCACAGGTTCAGCATCATAGAGAGTTGGCCCGCTTGTTTCTCTTACACCTCCATGATGGACATGTCACTCTTGCAGGGGTGAATTTCATATTGACACCCGAGGTGATCTCAGAGGCTACAGGGATACCAAATGTGGGTGAGGTGTGGCCTAAGCGCAGATTACTTGATTTTGTTCACTTTGAGCCTTATGTCCGGCCATCATTTGTGAGACTGTTGACGGGTTTTTTCCCATTCAGATTTCTTCGGAGTGAGTATGCCCCCCTCATGAGAGTTATCATGCATTATTTTACATGTGAGGGCAGATTTTCACAGGTGTATTCATATCACATTCGCCTGTTGATGCATTTCACCCGGGTGAGGATGATGAACCTCCCGGTCTTCCTGTTTCAGAACATTCAGAGGATGGTGCCCATGTTGCAGAGGAAGACCCCGGTCCAGCAGTACAGGAGCCTTTGTCACTATGGTTTGATCCAGCTTATAGTCTCTCATCAGTTGACTCAACAGGGTATCTCATGGGAGGAGTTCATCTCCCGTGAGTTTTTCACAGTGCCACCTCAGCCACATCAGGAGGCTATTCATGAGGAGGGAGGACCATCTCAGTAGCCTGATGCTCCCATCACCCGACATGTCAGCTCCACTACTATGGTCACCTATCAGAAAGGCCCAAGGGCCTTATTTGCAGCAGCTAGGCGAGTATTATCTCCACAGCGGGTGGAAGGGGTCACGCCTTCATCTTCAGAGCAGCGAGTGTTATCTCCACAGCAGGTGGAAGGGGCCTCGCTTTTTTCACCAGCACAGGTATTGCAGAGGGGCAAAGAGCCCATGGTTCATGAGGATCCGGTGATTGATCTTGAGGTCAGTTCTCCTAGCCAAGAGGCAAAGGAGATCATTCAGCAGCTCAGGGCCGAGAATGATGTTTTGCAGCGGAGACTTGAGGGTGCCCAATGGACCATCACATATCTAGAGCAGCGGAACACACAATTGGAGGAGGAGAAGGCACTTGATGAGATTTGGAGGATTCGTAGTGACCGAGTCCTAAACCGTAGGAGGCCCGGTGACCCATTGCCTGTTGACCGGGAGTCATTGCTTTTTCAGGAGAATGCCCACTTGGAGAGGCTGTTGGCTAAGGCCAACCAATAGAAAAAGCTGCTAAGGAACATGAAAAACCACTATTGGGCTAGGATGCACGTTTGTAAAGCTAAGATGAAAATGTTCCAAAGAAGGTTGACCGAGGCTCTTAAGAGGAAGAAGAAGACCAACCCCCTCCGCATCTTCGCCGAGGCTTCTCTCACTCATCATGGCACCCACTAGCCTCTTCACAGCACCAAGCACAAAAATTTTTGGAAGTTTTGGCTCATTTTGACATTTTTGGGCAATTTACAGGTTTTGGCTTCTCAACGGGCCTCACCCCCGGTGAGACCCTTTGTCATCGTAGCTCCGTTTTGCGAAAACTCAGCATTGCTGGATTTTTCATGCAAAGTTACACATGTCTATGGATGGATTTGAGTTTTGATGGAGTTTTGGGCCTCCAAAAGGTCAAAATACAGCCAACTTTTGACTTTCTACCCCTTTTTTGAGCTGCAGAAGTAGTCTTGGGAGAAATGACTTTTGACTGGGAAAATGACCTCCAAATCCAAAAATTCCAGTTGGGTTGGAAATTAGACTCAGAGCCCTTTCCAACAAGCTATCCTGCACCTCATTCTGACACCGGGAAGGCCTCCAAACAGGGCTCCAAAGTGCGCGACCCGTTGAGGAGGATGTGCGCGACCCGTTGAGGAATTTGTGCCAGATTTGACCAGTTCAGCCCAAAATTTGCAGTTTAGCTCCAGTTTGACTTTCTGAGGTCGATGGTAGTCCTTTTAACTGTACTTGTGGCACTTTTTGGATACTTTTACCCTTGTTTTACTCTTCTAGAAGTTTCTCTCATGTAAAAGGGTAAAATTGACTGTATGAACTGGTTTCCAAGTTTTTAGAGGCAAGTTGTTTTGACTGCCTATTTTGTAGTGCTTAGTTTAGAAGTTGTTCAAACAGCTCCTAGGATAGTGAGCTCGACCCATGGAGGCAGGGAAAGAGGTTAGATCATCTATATTATGTACTTTCATGCTCATTTTCATGGTTGGACTCTTGAGGGAGGAGCTATCATTGTATATTTCACTTGTATCTCTGCAATTTTTGGCTAAGGAAGACCAGGGTTTTGCAGTCATCTTTGGGATTCTTGTGGACTCAGGTGTTGATGGTGTGTTTCTTCATGTTATTGTAACCTTTTTTATGTGATTCATTTCCTTTCTATACTGCTGCATATTAAACAAATGAAGTGATAAAGTCAGAATTCATGCTTGCCATGCTCTACTTTTAAATTTGTTTAATTTCTATGTTTTCTGCTGTCTAAAGAGAATTCAAATCCATTGTTTCCTCTCTTTAGCCTTCTTATCTTTCTTCCTAATCATCCACTTCAGCTAAAGACATCAATACAGGTTCCTACCTTGCCCCAAAGACCCCCCTGCAGAAACTGTGTCCAATCCCCGCACCCTAAATTGCAGTTCCTCAAATTGCCACCAAAAACCCAAAAAACCCCCAAATCAACCTTCAAATCAGTTTACTAGCCTAATATCAGTGTTACCTTGATTGGTCATCTCTTCCTATTGAAAATTTACCGAGATTGACCGGAGAGAGCCTTCTCCTGCCCCGTAGGGCTAGCTACGAGGCTGAATGGTTTGATGTAGCTTTGAGATTTGCCTTTTCAGCCTGAGGTGAAATTTCAAGTGCTAACAGGTGGTAAAAGTAGTCGTAAAATTCTTTCATCTTGATCTGAGTTTTTTCTTCTTTAAGAGGATAGTTTTACCCATTTTGTTACAGACAGAAATCCATGATGGAATGGAAACATTTGAAACAAAGTAAAGGTCAAAATGTTCATAATTTTACAGAAGAGTTTAGGAAACAAGCATTAGCATTGAATGTTCCACTAGACACTTTTGAGACACTGATGAATTATATTGGCTCTTTGCATAGTTATTTGTGTCATTCAGTGTTATTATTTGAACCTAAAACCCTTGATGAAGCTAGTGTGAAGGTTGCACATCTTGAAAGAATGGGAAACCATGAGCAAGAAGACAGCCCAAAGAGGACAGTAACAACTAAGAGAAAGGAAGCAAAGCCCTCTTCTACTCATTATGAGAGCATGATGAGGAACATTGCTAGAAACTACATCCATAATTGAGGCCAAAGAGGAATGACAGAAAAGGGAAGCAAACGATAGTTGCAACTATGTAACAAGACTAAGAATCTGAATCAAAAGATGATGAGAAGATCACAATTGCAGGATTTGCAGGTGTTGGAACAATTGACCTAGGATCAGAATCAGATGATGAAATGAATATTGTAGCTATTGGGATTGCAGATGATGGACCTATCAACTTGGGTTCCTATTCGGATGATGAGACAAACAATTCAGCAAATGTTGTGCCAAAAATAAAGAGGGCACCAAATGCTACATGGCTCCAAGAACTCGTAAAGATCAACCAAATAATATAGGAGGAAAATGGAGAAGTAAGGAGACTCCTACAAAAATCAGAGGAGGAGAAACAAAGGTTGAAACATTAGTTACAAGCCAAGGAGGAGGCCTTGGAAAATTTGCAGAATAACAAGCTTGAGTTAAAAAGTGATTCTTCAATTTCATGTTCTTTTTATGATAATGATTTCGCTTCTTTTGAGAAACATACTACAAGAATTGGATCATAATTGTTCAATAAAATGGGGTATCAATGAAAGGGCCTCGACATTAACGACCAAGGCATTTTGAATCCCATCAAAGTGGAGGAATTGCCTCATTAAGCAAGACTTGGGTATGTCAAAAAAGAGATTGGAGAATGCTCCAAGACAACTAATGACCAACCAACAACAGATTATGGGAGCACCTCATCACATTCCAGTGATAGTGAAGATTCCACGGGTAATTATCAGAGGTGCATTAGGAATAACCATTCCAATACGATCTAGAAAGTTTGGAGGAGAAAGAATCATTGTAGTTACTGCAACGAGGATGGATACCAGGGATCCACATGTTAGATAATTCATGCCCAAAAAGCACTATGAAGAACCCAACTGATGAATATGTTCAACAAGTGAATCGAACACATGGAAATGACCCATTCACTTTGATGAGTGAGAGATGTTTTTACTAGATATAGTAGCTTTTCATGTCTGCATTTTGTAAATCGTGTGTTACAATATGATTGTAGAAGTGGATGTGTTTTCCATCACTTATTAAAGTAACGATGATGTTTTAGGAATTTTGTTGATAATTGGGGTATTGGTTTCTGTTATGATGTACAATTGACCAAAGAGTGTGTGTTATAAACTCTTGGCAAGTATGGGGATGCTTAGGTCATGTAATTAAACATGTACCATAGGTGCATGAAATGCAGATTTTGAAAGTGTGGCTTGATAAGGACACATGCGGATTGCAGGATGTGTTCATTATTTTGGAGGACCAAAAGCTCCTCAGTGGGGAGGAATGATCCAGCTGGCTCTAGAAACACGTAGATATGCAAGAGGGCTTTGGAAAAGTTCAAAAATAAACATTGTTGGATTAAAGTGAAACTAGGGTCACATCGAAAAGATCATCGTAATATTTCCAACTGTGCAAACTACACCTCAATCTGAGTTCGTAAGTGAAAGTTATGGCCACTCAAAGTTTTGGTCAAACTAGGCCCAATTGCTAAATTTGGCAAGAGTGCCAACTAAATTTGGAGGCTGCAAAAATTGGAGGTCCGACTAAATTTGGCAGAAGTCGCTAAATGTGGCAACCACTAACGAGGCAACAATTTGGCACTTATAGCGACGGATTCCGATGGCTGGAATGGGTCAATTTGTCACCTCTTTCATTTTGTCGATTACCCTAAAAATTTGGCGGAAATTTTTTTGCTAACTTGTTTTGAAAAATAAAAAAAATTAAGAAAGGGGGCAGTAGGCCACTAACCTTGCCACCCCAATCATGGTTATATGTATACATATACATATATATAGTGGTGGGTGAGGCACCCACCCAACCAACCGTATGCCACATATGTAAAAATTTGGCAGAA
This sequence comes from Pinus tabuliformis, assembly GCA_031772625.1. Classification (NCBI taxonomy): domain Eukaryota; kingdom Viridiplantae; phylum Streptophyta; class Pinopsida; order Pinales; family Pinaceae; genus Pinus; species Pinus tabuliformis. The sequence goes on along the minus strand of CM062814.1, from coordinate 351,959,442 downwards.
AATTTTTTGCTAACTTGTTTTGAAAAGTAAAAAAATATTAAAAAAGGGGGCATCGGGCCACTACCCCTGCCATCCCAAACATGGTTATATATATATATATATATATATATATATATATATATGGTGGGCAAGCCACCCAACGGCGGACCCGCCCAACCAACTGTATGCCACATATGTAATGGGCCGATGGGAATTGAACCTGCGATGGCTAGATGGTCGGCCCGCCCAATGTGGCAGCCCAACTTAAAACAATAACATGCCAATAATGATCATGTTTAAAATAAAAAATGCGCCAATTAAAAGCTATATGGGGGAGGCTTGCGAGTTTGACCCTGGTGTTACAGGGAAAAGTGTCTACACAGAACTGCTTATCCCAGTAAGTTGTGGTAGCTACCTTAGAAACAAACAAAGTAAAGCTACTTTCATTTTTCCCTTATGAAATATAGATGAGAGAAGAACAAAGGAGACCAACCTCTGTCTTGCGCTTATCTCCTAGTTCGATTCCTCTCTCTTCTGATAGTCCTTCGCTACTTGCTTCCTTGTACGGCCAGCTTCACAGAGTACTTGTAGGATCATAGTAGAATAACACTATACAAGAACATGGATCTATAATCATAAAAAATCTAGGATCAGATGTAAATTGACCATGCAAATGCATAACACATAAATGACACAAGAGTATGGAGGAAAACTTGAATAGCTTTTATTGATAATCAAGAAAGAGCGAAGGGAGTTACAACCAATTGTTCTGACCCAGCATCATCCTCTCAGCAAGTAAGCCCTTCTTCACCTCATACAAAGCTTAGATCACCCAACACTATGATGTTGTCTCAAGAAACCAACAACAATTCCTTACAAGATGCAAAATTCCAGCCTTTCTGTATCTCTGGGATGAGGGATCCATATATAGATATCTGTAAGGAAGATGAGTCAGCTTGTGATTTGATTAGTGTCTTCCCTCTGATAGTTCTTGCTTCCACTTGGAGATTGATGATCTCTTACTCATCCTTGGTCGAATTCAGAGAGGCAAGTGTCATAGGAGAAGTTTCTGGAAGATTCCATGCCTCTCCACCTCGCGGATTGACACTGCCATTTGTCACTTCTTGCCCATCACACCCCATAGAAGGGATTTTTGAAATGCAACACACCCACAGAGTGGACTTAGGTGAGATGCAACGCACTTTGCCTATGGAGCAGCTGAAATGATCCTGTTTTGACCAGTTCTGAGCAGTTTTTCATGGAGAACTTCTGGGAGAAGCTGTAATCAGTTGACCTTGTTCTTTTAGGGGTTGGAACAAAACTTTTAGGGACTTAGGAGCCCTTGGTTTATGGACATTTTATGCTTGGGTTTTTAGTGCCCAAAAATGTCTATAACAGTTGCCCCCTAAAGCATGGGGTCGTTAATCTTTTGATGTCGGGTGAAATGCTTTATTATGAGGATCCGAAGTTCTTTCAAGCTGGGAGGAGACCTGTAATAAGATACAATACAATACATTATCTTCATAATTTTTTCATGATCTAGCTGAGGCGGGCATTCCCATGCTCAGGTTTATAAATTCATTTTCATGTACATAGGACAGACAATCGTCTGAGTGTAGACTGATGATTCTGGTAGAGCTATCATCCCTTTGATTGGATGATTATCTGTGCAGCGACGATGTACATTTGATGTCTTTATTTCCCTGAATATATATCGCAGCCCGAACGGATGAAACTAGATCCGAGGTCTTCAATCTCGTTCGATCTTCACTCGAAGTACAAGTCTATCCATGTGAGAGATGTTCTGGAGTCGAACATGGAAAGACATCGCCTTCAGGATTACCAGCCAATGATGTAAGTTGTTAACAGGCGCGAGAGGAATCACCGATAATGATAATGACCCTCAAGGTACTGTAGTACAATTCACGTGGTGTGAATAAAGGACTTGGCGTCGAACACCACGCAAAATCTTTTGGTCGAAGGCCATTGATGTAAACCTGTCGCTGGAAGTGAGAAACTTGCCATTGAGGCATGCAAGCTTCAAAGTACTGAACGGGGCGTTCCTAGATCGACTTCTTGGATAATGAGTTGATGTCGACAAGAGGTGATCCGTCATAGGAGGGCCTTAATGAATCCCACATCAATGACACGGAACGGAGCAAATGATTTTAATGGAGGTGAAAACGATCTGGTGATATAAGGTTCAGGGTGGCGGTCATGAAAGAATGGAGTGTAAATGTATTGTAGCGGGTGAGACACAGGTGAATTATCTGAATGACTTCTCTTGAACATATCGGTGACACTGACGTGATGGATTGGTAGCATTAACCCCAAACGTGGATGGTGTGATGGGACCATGGCGATGTGACCGGTGAATGAAACAACCCAACCCGACTTGGATGCGGAGTGAAAGTGTCATGTTCAAGAGCGACTTGCTACCAACAAAGTTTCTTCAAGTTTTCTTCCCAATTTTCCCCAGTCATTGCTGACCAGTACCTCTTTATTTTTGTCAAGCTTGAGGAGGATAACATATGCTTTTTCTATAATTTTCCCTTCGGGCAAACCCATCGCTATGTTTTAACGAGCCTAGCAATAGTGAAACTCGTTCTTGTCTGCTATGGACAAGTTTATCGCTATTAAGTTTTAACGAGTTTAACGACAAAGATAACTCAGTCCTTTTCAATTTTAGAGAGTCTGAAAAGGGATGTAAAGGAAACTCCAAAATTCCTTTTACGTCATCTAATCGCATAAGTCCGAAAAAGTATAAAACAATACAGAATGGATGAATTTTCAATACTTTTAACGAGCCGAACAAAACAAGTGCTCGATCTTTTTGTGTAATAATCCCTCAGGTCCAAAAAGATTAAAATCTAAAGGAGGGATAGCACTTCCGGTCCCTTTAATGAGCTGGAGAGGCCAATGGCTCGACAATCTTTTCATATTTTACGAGTTAGTTGAAAAGAGCCTAAAGGAGACTCGTCTTTTGAGGAACGAGTGATAAAATTGGGTAGCAGCTGACTCCAGGTAAGGTTTGGAATTTTGCAATCACGGCAGTGTTACTAGGATGGCTAGTGGGATCACTCTTCGCAGTTGTTCCTCAAAACGGGTAAACAATCAAATGGAGGTGAATGATCGGCCAATACAGAGTGGAGGTGATGATGAGAACACGACCAAGGCTTTAAAGGCTGAAGTACTACATTCACGATGGTTATTTACCGAGAAATAGTTCATTTTTTAATGAGCTTAAACGCGGGGAGAAACATTTGCTCATGAATTATGTTTATTTTTTAACGAGCTTGAACTATGTGGTAAAACTGCTCGATTAATCCAGTCGTATAATAAGAATGTCTCATATATGAAAATGGCAATTTTTAGAGTTTTGCCCCACATCCTTCCTTTATGCAAGTTAGGAAATGACCAATCTAAAAAACAGATAAATGATTGCTCTTCGCTTGCACGCCAAAAGGTTTGCATGCCCCTAGGTATAAAACAGAGTTTCAAGGTCACCTTTCAAATCTCCAACAAAACATTTGTTTTATCAGGAAAGGTCTACCTCTTTCAGGTTACCAAAGATTGTTCTATTCACAGCACAAACAAAACACTTCTTCGGCGATGTCTACCGAAATAGACAAAGGTGAGACAATCCACTCACATAACTTTGACGAGGAAATCTTGTTCCAGTCTAACCCCCTCTTCCAATCACGGACAGGAGTACAGACTAGTCATATATCTCTCGTGGAAACCTACCCTATACCCAAAGTTTTCCTTCCGAAGCAGACCAGGGTGCATGCCCCCTGGGTTTCAGTCATGTCCCCCGAATCACTCGCGCTCATCAGGTGGACGGACTGGAGATTGATGAGACATTCCTTGTGTGAAAAGACCATTCAGGGATGGTATATGACTATTTTCTTTGTGTGATCTGGGAAATGAAAGCTGGTCTACGAGCTTGACCACTCTTCCTTCGTGCGGAAAACACATTACTCTAAAGAGTGATGAGACAATGGCTCCCATGCAATAAATATAGTCTCGTCCAAGGAGTAGATTATAATCCAAGGGTCCTTGGACCACCATTACGTTCATGTGAACGGTTTTCCCTCTCAATGTTATGGGCACTTTGGGAAGGATCCCTAACGGTCGACTGGTTCCTTTATCAAAGCCTGTTAGATTTCTCATCTCAGGCAAAAGCGATGGCGAACCAAGCACTTTCCAAGCAGTCGAGGAAAGGATACTCATAGAAGCCCCTTCATCTATGATGGTACTAGCCATAACCATTCTATATATTTGAACAATAATTCGGAATGGTACACTAGCCGGTAAACGGGGTCTGCCTAGTTGATTCCAATCGAAGGAAACAACTAGGTTGCTTGGAGGTGGGACCGAATAGACGGCCGAGTACGACTTTGATGAACTTCCTTCCTGCGGTAAAGGAATGGGTAAATTTCCCCCATGTTCATCGGAGTCTGTGCTTACGAAAAGAATTTGGATGGTGTCATCCTTGTTCTCTTCGGTGACTGTATCATCTGAAGATGGAACCTCTGAAGGCAAGATAGGGTCAACTGCCGCCTCAACCTTTTGACTTTTGTCTGGTATGGGTTCAGATGGTTTGTATTCAATGATAGACGCTTCGGCCGACCACCTGGGCGGGTCAACCGAATTTTCAACTAGTGACGGACTCGGCAAGAGTTTTTTTATATCCAGGAGGAAGTCATAACGGTGAAACCGGACGATCATCCAAAACTCTTTTAGCCTCGTCTAAGAAGGGACAACGGTGGACGGCATGATCGCCTTCGCACAGTTTACAAGGAAATCTATATTTTCCATTTTGTCCTGGGGCTTCACTTTCACTAGTCGACGGTGTGTTTTCAACATGATCATTAGAGGTTGATGACACCGGGTTGTGCAAACGAGGAGACCAGTCCCTTAAGATCCGAGGGATGCAGGGACAATCTCTATGATAGTGGTCTCCTTTGCAAAAGACACATGGCGATTTAGGCCTGGTCGGTGCAGTGTGTGGATTTTTGCTAGACGATGCTTGGTTGCCCCCTTTCGCTTTTGGCTCCTTCTTCTTCTTCTCTTTCTTCTTCTTTTCAGATACTTGATTTTTGGCTTTACCAGCCCCATCAAGTGAAGAGGAAGAAGGAGAGGAAGAATTGGAGGAAGTAGAGGGTTGGGGGGTAACTCTGGATTCATCTAGTTGCTGACTTGATTGTTCAGGAATTGCGGTGTTCTGAACGACAAAGGTTGAGAAGAGCCATACAGGCAAGCCGATTGTCAGTCCTCGAAGCGACAATGTGGCCATATGGGGTGCACCAACATCTCCCCAAGAGGAGAAGGGACTAGGATTTCCTCCAAGGGGAATTCCTTGGTTGGTGGATTCCATTTTCTCAACCTAAGATCAACGTAGGAAAGGGTGATGATTATTCCGTTTAAAATAAATTTTAGACGCTTTGACACAACTTGTTTTTTCAATTTTAAAGAGTCGAGAAAAAACAAAAGATGACTCTAGTCGCCTTCGATTTTTAATGAGCCTGAAGTGACAAGTGCTCAGATGGACCTTTTCAGTTAAGGAGTCTGAAAAGGAACGATAGGGACTGCTCTGGAAATCTAGGTAGAGGGATTACCAAACCAATCACAAAACTGCAGAATACTTTGTACGGTATGGCAGTCAATCTTCCCGAATGTTGTTTTCATTGCATTGCGATCGATAGGGCGGCAGACACGGCTTCCTATGGTTAAAGGATTAAGCCTATTGTGGTCTCCCAAAATATACTCGATAGTATGTGGGAGCACAAGTCCGTACTGGCACTTATCGTCTCAAAGTGGAGGAATCACCCAACCATCAGTGAGAACAACAGCTACCATGCTTTACGACGCCGGAATACGTCTCTAGCCTAGACTTCTAGATGTTGTGCGTTAGGTTCCAAAGCGTTCTTAGATTTATTGAATTTATTTTATAGTTGATCTTGCTTAAGAAATTTTCCTTTCAGGTTCACCGCGTGATGTAGATGTACAATTCCTAAAATGCAATCTAAGATGATAAACAGTCTTTTATCTTCTTTGTGCAATGAAAATCCTAGCTACTAAGGAAAGAGAGACAATTTTCTTTCACAAAGAGCAAAGAGCACACACTATATGCACTGTCCTAAATCAAACCAGTCAAACAGTCTAAATGCAAATGCACATGCATGTATTTGTTTTCAGCTTTCTTTGTATGTGAATGATAAAAAGAAAGCTAATGCGCAAATCTGAATTACTCTTCAAGCGAAAATTACTAACAAGTTTCTTTTCAAAAAAAAAATGAAGACAATCACAACACTTTACGATTCGGAAATGAATACTTGCTTTCGACACTAGAAAAAACTACAAATTCAGATCAAATACAATAGTAAGAGGGTAATCGATTCTCAAGAGCAATCAGACTCTCTTCTACGACTGAAAACGACACTTACAACACTTTCAAATCGAGAAACGACAGTACAACTACGTTACTTTTTGCAAAGGAGAACTGAAAATGACTCAACAAATACACAAAAACATTTACAGTTCTTTGCACAATGGAGGTGGAATAATAGCAAGGAAAAGGGGTTTCAAGCAGAGATAAACTGACTACAGGCAGCAAAATTCATGAATAGAACTGAAAAGAATGAACACAGAAACCAAAACTGAGGAACAATGCCTAGTCTGATCAGCGCACATGTAACACAGTGAACTTGAAATGCATCGCACCTACTACACTCGGGAAGTGCGCTGAATTTCAGATTCACAGAACAGAGCCTGCGCTGGGGTAGAGACGAGACTTTGCTTGGGTTCCGGGTCACTGTTTGCAGTTCAGTTCAGGGGTTTTGGCCGAGCAAATGGTAATCAGTAAATCAACAATCAGGGGTAGATCTAAGGAGGTTACTGGAGCTACCACAGGGGCAATTAGAGAGTTTGTAAATCAGTTGTTTAATTCATAGACAAATCCCGGAGATTGACTGAAGCGGCATTTATCTACTTTGCATTTGCATAGCAAATGCAGTTCGAAAGCTACCTGGCTCGACTTCAGGCTCCGTCTGTAAGTTTATAAAATAAACAACAAGGAAGATAAACAAACAACCTAGTCGCTCCCCAGTGGAGTTGCCATTTTGTTACAGGGAAAAGTTTCTACACAGAACTTCTTATCCCACTAAGGTGTGGTAGCTACCTTAGAAACAAACAAAGTAAAGCTACTTTCGATTTTCCCTTATGAAATATAGATGAGAGAAGAACAAAGGAGACCAACCTCTGTCTTGCGCTTATCTCCTAGTTCGATTCCTCTCTCTTCTGATAGTCCTTCGCTACTTGCTTCCTTGAACGCCCAGCTTCACAGAGTACCTGTAGGATCAAAGTAGCATAACACTATACAAGAACATGGATCTATAATCATAAACAATCTAGGATCAGATGTAAATTGACCATACAAATGCATAACACATTAATGACACAAGAGTATGGAGGAAAACTTGAATAGCTTTTATTGATAATCAAGAAAGAGTCGAGGGAGTTACAACCAGTTGTTCTGACCTAGCATCATCCTCTCAGCAAGTAAGCCCTTCTCCACCTCATACAAAGCTTAGATCACCCAACACTATGATGTTGTCTCAAGAAACCAACAGTAATTCCTTACAAGATGTAAAATTCCAGCCTTTCTGGATCTCTAGGATGAGGGATCCATATATATATATCTGTAAGGGAGATGAGTCAGCTTGTGATTTGATTAGTGTCTTCCCTCTGATAGTTCTTGCTTCCACTTTGAGATTGATGATCTCTTACTCATCCTTGGTCGAATTCAGAGAGGCAAGTGTCACAGGAGAAGTTTCTGGAAGATTCCATGCCTCTCCACCTCGCGGATTGACACTGCCATTTGTCACTTTTCGTCCATCGCACCCCATAGAAGGGCTTTTTGAAATGCAACGCACCCACAGAGTGGACTTAGGTGAGATGCAACGCACTTTTTGCCTATGGAGCAGCTGAAATGATCCTGTCTTGACCAGTTCTGAGCAGTTTTTCATGGAGAACTTCTGGGAGAAGCTGTAATCAGTTGACCTTGTTCCTTTAGGGGTTAGAACAACACTTTTAGGGACTTAGGAGCCCTTCATTTATGGACATTTTATGCTTGGGGTTGCAGTGCCCAAAAATTTCTATAACACCTGGGACCTCCGCCCACCAAGTAAAAATTTCCACCAATGGCCAAATGGGCCTTACATTAAAAACTCCACCCACATTTTATATTAAAAAGCCTCAATGTTTCGCCATTCAACCAATGGAAAATTGAAGGAGCATGCATGCATGCTGAGGAGTGGAATAGTGAGGCAACACATAAATCAAGGCAATGGAACCCTAACGCAAGTAATATGCAGAGAATCTAAAAGATTCCTTAGGGGCCAAATTTTCATAGTGACAGAACAATGCCAACTTTATACTCAAACAAACCAGAATTGCACCAAGATTCTAATGGCACGATCAGTTTATTGATCTGAGCAATAGGTCTTCAGACAACTTGCAGAGAGGAATCTTTATGGAATCTAAGAGATTCCCTAAGGGCCGATTTTTTACAGTTTCGGACTTAAGCCTACTAGCACCACCACTTAATAAAATGTGAAACTGGAAAGAAAGATCTTGAATATTGTTCCATCAGAAAAATGAAGATACATACATAATAAAATAGATAAAATTGAATTCCAACAACAAGAGGTGGTCATAATTTTGTTGAATGAAAAGAGTTTGAGGAAAAAAAAATATGGGAAATGAGCCAAAATTATGAGCATGATTTCCTACAAAGTTTGCTTAAATTATCCCCTTGGATCGTGAATCTAGCTCAAGGGTAATTGTTGAAAGAAATACATGTTGCATCTAGTCTTTGGTTGAGAAGAAAATCGAAGTCCCACCTTCAGTTTCAACCATTATTAGATCTCAAGAAGTGTTATTAATTGTGAGCTATGAATATGGTGTTTACTTCTTTATTGAATTGATGTATATCTCTATGATAATATTCCATGGATGTAGGAAACTATTTTAGGAAATTAATAGGAAAAAATGTCTTTATTTTTCTATGGATCAAATTGGATACTACCTTGATGTTGTAAGAAATATATTTTTATTTTTGTGCAAGTTAATATGTTGCATGTGGACATGTAGGGCTCTGTGATTACTATTTCTCACTTTTCTACTATAACATTTCTTCTGGGAGTTTCCAAAAGATAAAAATTGGACCATGGTGAGGGGAAATATCATTGATCCTTCAGTCTAGTTTTCAAATCTTGGTTTGCAAAATTTTAGCAAACATGATCAAAGGAATTTGGGATTCCTAAATTCATCTTTAAATAGGCCATGCTAGAATTTCTACTATAACTTTCCTTATAGGAGGTTCTAGAGGATGAAACTTGGTCCATAGTGAGGGGAATACCTGCTAATAATCTAGTCCTACTTTCATATTTTGGGTCATGATATTTTAGGAGATACCCTCAAAATAATTTGAGCTTCCTTATCCTCCTAAAATCATGCATCAAATAGGACATGTTGCAATTTCTGATATAAATTTTCTTCTCGGAGGTCCTAGAAGCTTAAACTTAGACGATAGTAAGGGGAAATCCTATTTATCATCTGGCCCAACTTTCAAATCTTGTGTAATTATATTTTAGGAGATATGATCAGAGGAATTCAATCTACCTGAAATCTCCTAAAATCGTACATAAAACATGTCATGATAGCATTTTTTCTATATCTTTTCTTCTGGGAGGTTCCAGAAGTTGAAACTTGAATCAAAGTGAGGGGAACTCCCACTGATCATCTAATTTAGTTTTTATAAATCGGCCTACTATAATTTAGGAGATATTCCTAGAAGATTTTTCTATATTAGTTTGTATTTGAAGTGTTTGAATAAATGCCTAAATGGTTTAATGATTCGTTGCATACAGCCTGTTTGATGAAATGCCCCAGTGAAAGTGTCATTTTTTGGAAGGGGACAATATTGGTGTATTGTACTATTTTGGTGGCTGAGATATTACTATTTTCTTGAAATAATTTTCTATATTATTTTGCATGCAAAGTGTTCAAAGAAATTCTTAAATGGTTTTATGATAAATTGCATATAAACGTTTGTTGAAATGCCCCAATGAAACTGTTGTTTTTTTTTTTTATCGATAATACTACTCTAGGAAATTATATTATGTACATAGAGAAATTACATGCAGTGAAACAAGTTTTCCAGGCCAGCGATGGCACTATGACATTGCAGCCAACAGAGGCGTGCATTGAGCGCTGGATACCCCAAAACCTCAACAAAAAGCCCTTGTTTTAACATAGACAGTGCCCACGCAGGGGCTGAGACACTGAAACACTACCCACGCAGGGGCTGAGATCCAAAAACACTACCCACGCAGGGGCGACCCTGTAAGTTACCAGACTTCCATAATAAACTTGATGATGAAATTTAAAACAGAGCAGGATCAAAATTGAAAACAGAGCAGGACCATACATAATCAGCATCCAGAACGAGACCAAGCTAACATGCGACCAAGACATAAGACCAAGTGACCAAGACAGAAGACCAAACATGATCAGACAACCAAGACTGGGTGCATCAAAAAAGGACCTGAAGGGCGGGCAGATGATAGAGTTATTCGTCTGGATCCAAGTCGGCCAGGTCCATCTCCACGATCGGGTAGCCTTCAAAGGTGTCATCCTGGTCCTTGTTCGTGCCCGCTCTGGACGATGACGCCTCCTGCGTCTGAGTCTGGATAGGCGCCTTCCCTCTTGCATCTTCTGCTTGAGCCACGCCTTGGTCCAGCGGATTCGCGGGAGGCAATTCCTGATTGCTTGCCCCCTCGAGGTCCGGCTCTGCCTCTCTGACAAAGAGGATGGAAACATGGGCATTGAAGTTGCCCAACTTGAATACCGCAGTGCCGATTGCTGGGATTTTAGGCTGCCTTGGCGGTCTCTCATTCGGATCGGAGGTATCCACGAATTGAGATACTTGCAGGTGGGGGATTCCAGCCCGACGTAAACTACAACAGCAACAGCACTGGTGATACCCTTCTGCCACTGCTTGAGGGCGAGAAGGTGCCCCACGACCAGGCCCTCTTCGACATGGCTGTCTTTCTCTAGTTCTTGCCATATGAACAGAGAAGCTGCCCAGAATGTCCGCTCTACAAAACAAATGCTAAATCTCCAGAAGCGTCCAAGTGCAGAGAATGTTCTCACTCGTCTGCAGAACCAGAACTCGCCAAGAATGTCGCTGCAACATTCTTGCTCCATCCTTAACCTCCGCGGCCTTCCCTCGGAACCAGAGCGCCATGAATGCGCTTCTCCCTCGCCGTCAGCCAGCATTAATGCGCATTAAGGTGTTTTGGAGCGGAGGCTTATGGTATTAAAGCCTTCGTCCTCTTCACGTGGCATCGTCCTCTTGGCATGTGGCACCATGCCATTTACCACCTCTTCACCCGCATCCGGGGAATGAAACTGTTGTTTTGTTGATGGGGATATTATTTTTTTCTAGCAGTATATATGTAGTTCATATATTCCTATTTTCTCTCAAATAGTTTGAATAAATGTGTTAAAGATGTTTTATTACAACTTTCATAAAATTATTTAATAAAATACTTGAAATAGAAAAATCAAAAGTTGCATGATTGAGTGGTACGTTTCATCTAGTATATTACAAGTGAAATTAGGGAAATGTTTCTGATTTGGTTTCATACGAAATGTTTGACAGAATGTATATAAGGAAAATACTACTCAATTGGTTGTCTACAAAGTATTTGAAGAAAGGTTTACATGTAAATTTTTTGACAAAATGTGTGAGAGATGAAAATTAGGGTTTTGCAAGTGTCGTTAGGATAAATTTAATAGGGGAATGTGAAAATGTCGTATTAGAGGTTACTGTCAAGCTAGTAAATGAAAAAAAAAAATGGGTACCATGTAGCCTCTATAAGTCATTGAGGGAACTAGATATGTTACACCCTCAAGTCTGATACCAATTCATAAATTATGGAAGACAATTATTCAAAGATGAGTTGCAGTGCACCGTTGAGACAAATCTCATGTCAGAGACTACTCGACTCACACTTACATTCACCAATCCAGCAATCACACACACATATATAATTACAATCTATTGAACAAATTTCTAGAATATAGGATCTAAACACTAACAAGGACTAATTAGGACACTCCCATCAAATACAAAGCTAACTACACAAAACAAAGTCTAATAATAGGAGATTCTTTTAGATTTGTCCATTATTCTAACAGATAGGTATGTCTATTAGAATAGGGATTTCAAAAAGTTCCTTTAATTATTAATAATTATTAGGTGGATGGTAAGGATTTAGCCTCCACAAAATATTCTACAATATTCATAGCAATAGTCACAAATAAAAATTTGAAATTTATATCAAAAGTAGTCATCCTCTTTATTTGCCATTAATTAAATTGATTAATTAAAAAAAATGGTGATATAGATATGTATCATATGAACATTAGTTAGGGAATTTTTCCATGTAATATTAGTAATCTCAGGTATTGGCCCATAGTATTGTAACAAAACCTATTTAGTTAAGAATCTCCATGGTAAAGTGGAAATGATTATTTATAATGAAGAATCTTGTTACACGTTTTTCAATTGTTTTTTTTTCCTTAGAAAAATAAAAAAAATTCTTCATAAGCATGATACATCCATTACATTCTATTGATGCATAATATGCATTCTGATATAATTTCTCTCAGTTGTTACATGAGTATCATGTTCCTTATATAGAAAAAAAAAATTAAAAAAAAAATATATATATATATATATATATAATAAAAAAATAAAAATAAAAATAAAAAAAATAACAATAATAATAATAAAAAAATAAAAATAAAAATAAAAAATAAAAATATTCTAATATGTCACATTCTACATTCAAATTTATCTGTAATGTCTAATATCCTTAAGTTGTGCACATAAATAGTCTTGTATAATACTAGTGTATTCTATTTTGTTCATATACCTACATATATTTGTCCCATAAACATAATAAAAAAATAAAAAAACACAGATCAATGTTGTTATTGTGCCATTGAGATCCCTTCAATGAAGGCCCTATGGTAATACTCCTATGTTTCATCATCTAGTTATTCATAGATCCTCCAAGTCCCTAAAGCCTATGTAGTGCCCTCCTTAGATAATGCATCTTCTTCTGTTTTGTGTTCCCTGTAGATGTGATTGCAATATATATGAGAAAAATACCTTCTATATGGAGTTATTCTAAAATAGGAAACAGAAAAAGGAAATTGCATCTTTGGGTCTCCTTAAAATAGTTTTTGACAAGCATGAAATCCCCAAATATCTCTAGAGACTAGCAATTTTTATCAAGAGAAAATAGTAGAAGAAATGTAAGTTCTAGTAGTTTCACATAATTATTTTTTCCTTTCCCCAATTCTCTTTGATGTTTGTAAAAGTGTCGTTTATGGAGAAAAATAACTAAAACCCATCCAAAGTCACTGCCAGCAAGGCAAGCCTTATCAAAATATGCATTGAGTAGGATTATCTTTTAGTGAAACATCTATCAAGGACAACCTTTCCTCCTCCACAAGAATATATTCAATGTCTCATACAAAAGAATATATAGGGACTAGATTACCAAAAATAGGATAATTCCTTTCCTCTATGCCAATCCACCGAGCATATTATACAGTTGTACATTTCCTGGAATATAATTCATGATTTCCCAACCACCATTCATCTAGCGCAGCCTCTGAACTAGCTTCAGTGTTCTGAACACTTTGCCAGCTGAGATACCCATCAATTGTAGGGCCAAGGTAATCCTCCCTCTTCCCTATAGTCAGTTGGTAAAGCTGATTGAGGACATTGGTATCTTCTACTTTGTCGACGGGCTTTGTGTATCTAGGACCCTAGTAAGGATCCAAACGTTGAATAACTCTGAGCCCATCTATTTCAAAAGTGTTGCGAATAAAGTTCATATACACAACAAAATACATAAAATAGCTTAAATATAAAAATATCTACGATAGGACAATATATATATATATATACATACATATACATACATACATACATATATATATATGTATATCTATATATATATATATATATATATATATATATATATATATATATATATATATATATATATATATATATATATATATATATATATATATATATATATATATATATATATATATATATATATATATATATATATATATATATATATATATATATAGATATATATACATACATACACACACATGCACATAAAAAATTATAGAAGATATGATATATTAGATTGATACAAATGAGGGTCTGGTTATACACCTAGGAAAATTCCCCTTCATGAATGGTCACATCCTTAGAGACATGTCTCTTCTCATTATTATTATTATTATTATTAAATATTTTAATCATAACATGTCCTTCCTCTTCAAAAAGTTTTGTCCTTAAACCTTATGGTTGACAAGATGCGTTACTTGTTTTTCTATCTTATAATCTATTCACTTCTTTTGGAATTCTACGATTTATTATCTTCGTTGATACATGATGATATAAGATCCTCTAAGTGATAAACAAAATATTTAAATTGATAAGGGATATAACCATCCTAAATCAATCTTTTGCGGAATATTGTGTTTACTAGAAACTTGAGATGAATTTTTATCACAAGACTGAATTGTGGTGACATTGACATTCTTTGGAACATAATTCATTTGTTTTTGGTCTGAATGATATGGATCTGCAGACTAGTTGAGATGTTTGATTTGGTGGTTTGGGATGTTGATAAGGAGTTCTTGTGGCTTGATTTTCCCTTATCATGCACGTGATAATTTCCTTGTTTACTTCAAATACTGATGTTGTTGAGTTGGTTATTGAATCTTCATTTAAATTTGTCATTGTTTGAACTGCAACATTGAAATATGTTTTTACTTCACCTGGTTTGTCATCTTCTTGAGTTGTGATATTCTTTGGATTGGTATTCATTCCTTTTTCTTCAACTTGAATTTCTACATTTGAATATTTTAACACTTCCTTCTCAATAAGCTATTGTACCTTGTTTTCCATTGACTTCTTGTCCTTCTTAAGCTTCTTAACTTGCATCAATAATTTTTCAGTATGGTCCCGTTGTGGTATTCAACAACCCCCCATTTGTTAATAATACTAGTCAACGTTACATTAACTAAATGGGGACCCTTTAAAATTTTTCATTCAAAAAATAAAACTTAGCATTTAGTCATTTCTTTTATTTTTGAATAAAGAAAAAATAACAATCAAAACCTTTTGGGAACTACTAAAGACTTACCTTTTCATATATAGCGTATCTAAAAATCCACTAAAGGACCTTTCTAAAAACATCCAAAAAATCAAGCAAAGCAAGGGCTCCATGATCTAAATTATCATAAAATCCAACAAAAACAGAAGTCCTTAAACTTTTTAGGCTTAAGTCTCGCATCGCATAACATGACCCATAAAGAGTTATCTCTTCAATATGATATAGCAAGGTTTGGGAGTTGCGAAATCGTGATGGCACTTTGGCTTTTATCGTATCGCATTTCAGGCATTCAAGAAAACACTTTGCACTTACCATATGCCAATGCAATTTGCGCCCGGACCCACACCGTAAAGTATTAAAAGCAAATATTTTGAGTCCGTCAAGTCTATTGCCTAGGATGAACTTACTAATTAACCATATGTGAAACAGCTAATGGACAGCTCGCATATCGCATCTCGTAGACACATAGCAGGAGGTAAGAATGCTAAATGGCACATCTTGTGATATTGTGATCTGTGATATTGCTTTGCAAATTGCATAATCACTATCATCGCAGTATGAAGGCTTGCCACTCTAGGAGCTTTCATCCGATTTTTTGACGCAAACATTTATGAGCAATAAAGCTAAGGGATAACAAATCATCAGTGGGCATTAGTGGGAAATAACTTCATTTATGTGTGAAAATCCATTTAGCTTGATACGATATCTTGTTACGTGCATCCAAATAATGCTTCTTTTACCACCTTTACAAGCTATTTGCACTATTTCATTTTTACGTTCATCTTTGAGTGTCCGATATCTTTTGATCTTCATTTCAGGAAAAACCCACAGAGCAGAGCGTTGAGAACAATGGGGAAGAAAGGGAAGGTTGTAGCCTCTGAGAAGACAAAGATGACTCCCCTGTTCACAAACACCACATCCAGTAGAGAGGGAGGAACATCTACATGGGAGACTATGTACAATATACTAGAGGAGGAATAACCGAGGATTATGGAAACAAATGTTATAGTTGACGGCCAAGATTCCTCAAATGCGTCCATGATAGAGATGGTTTGCTTGTTTTTACACTGTAAAGCTTCCTAGCCGAAGATAATCCCTTATACCGATATGGTAAAATGGGTTATCGATGAAGCAGATATTTTAGACAAATAATTCAGGATGAGAAGCCAAGGGGTCATCAGATCTTTTACCCCGGATAATTTACGGCTTAGGTACCACCTACCAAAGCCACAGGTCATCTACAATAGGCAATTCATAGAAAAGTTTGTTAAAGAGAACAGTGACCCAGCGTATTGCACCCATGCCTGGTTGAATAATGAAGAGAAGATCAAGAAAGACAAAAATGGTAAGTACACTACTTCATTTACTTGTCCCCCTTATAGTTTTGTTGCGGCTATGTTATTTCAACTATTTCGTAGACTTGATAGTACCAAGTTATCCCCGGATTGGTTGCCATTAATTGAAGCAGTCGTTAACGCAACTGTCATGAATTGGGCCCAAATCTTGTCAAATAATTTAGCAAAAACAATTATCGAGTATAGAAGGAGAAGAAGCATTGCTTCGAGGGTTTACCCTCCATTTTTTATGAGTGCCTATGTTATGGACGCTATTTGTTTTAGTTCAAAGTTCCCCATCATGGGATGGAAATGGACTGTTCAGAATCCACTTCCCATTCACGTGTACCATAAGTTCATGTGGGAATCCAATTTTCAACCACTTTTTTTCAAGATTTGCCACAGAGTTATGCTCCCTATTTACAAGCGGCTGTATAATCGAGATGCCCCAAGATTTTCCCAAGAAGCTGAAGTTGACATCCTCCCAGTGGCCAGATGGTTCTAGGAGGAGACATTTACATACATCAGCGTTTTTGGCAACATCACCTCCCCCCACATCCTCCCATACTATGTTCCAGATAAACTGATGGCTAGGGAGATAACCTACCAGACGACTAGTGAGGGAGGAATGAGCCATACATTGAAAGAATCAAAGAAGAACATTTGGCCTGCATTCCCTATATAGTGTGGAGAATTTTCACTACACGACATGGGACATGCGTTCAAAGAAGAAGAGATAATGCTATCTCTACGATTACTCAGATTCCCTGGACGGTAGTATGACCCATTTGGCACAGTCAAGAATTTCACCACCATGATGAAAATAAAAGTATTCACCATTGAGGAGGATGATTTGATGATATATTTTTGCAGAAAAACACCTTTTCAAAGGTGAAACATAAGGCCAAACTACTTTTTGACCATGAAGATTTGGAAAAGTTTTACAGCTACAGAGAAAGAAGGTTGGCAACAGTCCCATTGGACCAATTGTTAATTGAACTAATAAGGGAGCCTACTTCTAGTGTGACTATAGAAGGTGACTCCAAATAAAACTCCAAATCTGATTTAGGAGCAGAGTCTCAAGAAAAATCTATTAGGGAATCATGACATTCATCACAGAATGGAAAAAATTAGAAGCATCGAGGATACGGCCAAATCTACACAATAGATAGCTGAACAAGCTTCAGCTAGCAAGCAGGTTGAAATCCCTACTACCTCTGTGAAACCAATAAAACCCATGGTAATTGACTTAGAGGAGGAGTGGGATAATTTTAATAAAATTCTCCATATAGAGGAACAGGTGCCAGAGCTACAAACGCTACAACACAAGACAGCTCTGGAAATTACAGTGGAAGAAACTGCAAATGAACCAGAAGTAGAGCATACCCTTGTTACCCCCACCTCTGAGATAATTTTGAAGATTGAAGAAATACCCCCTTTGGATGTATTCTATAGCCCATAGCATAAGGTTATGGTGAAAAGGCAGAGAAAGAAAATAAAATTGGACTCTATAGTTGTTACTACCCCTGAAAATGAACTAATGGATGTTGTATGAAAGGACTCGCCTATTGATCCATCCACCAACTTAACTAGACTCTCGTAGTTTGCAGACACCTATGCTCCAGCAAACATAGACAAAGCAACAGAAGTCCAAACGTTGCTTAGAGAAAAGGAAAATAAAATAACTTTACTTGAGCAACAGCTGCAGCAAGTCAAATCCGACCAGCAGGCAGAGATACAACTGGCCAAGCTTCAACAAGAATTTAAAAAAATGCAAATAGAACATCGTATCAGCTTAGCCGAGAATGAAGCATAGGTGCAGGTGATAAATGATCTTCATAAAGATGATCCAAAAATTGATCAGTTTATCACCGAAGCACTTGGACTTAATTCACAGTTAACACATCAGAAAGAATTATTGTGCCAGAAGATTTCACACTGGAAATCTTATTGCGAAACAAGTGATAAACTGATAAGTCAAGTCGTAGAAATGTGACTTGAATATGATGAGATCCTTAAAAAGGTCTCTGATCACATCGCCTAGTAAAATACAAAGGAGGGAAGAAAAGTCGACCTGCCCAAGCTAGAAGAATGACATGAGGAAATTATGTTTGTAAGCTGGGATTCTTGGCTAAAGGAAGCAGAAAAGGAAACAATGGACATGGTGGCTATGGAAAACATTATCATAGAAAATATAAATGAGAATTTTCATGGTGCCAATCTAGTAGCAGAATCCATTCTAGGGTTCCTTCCAGATGAAAAACAGCTCGAGCAACAATGGAAACTAGCAGCAGATTCAAACAAAGTGGAATTGATAAGGCAAGCAACCAAGGTAGACTGGGAGGCATATTGGGAACATTCAGTTAAGCCTCATAGCGAATGGATGACCCTGCAATGCCTAACCACCTCTGCGAAGAAAATGGCGCCAGCACTGACCGATGTTGTATTTAGTGGACAGTTGAAAGCTGAAGTCAGCCGTCCTACACAGCTGAATCCTATGGTGGATAACTGTGACCTGAAGGATCGAATGCAGCATAGTTATTCACCCTGTTTACTTTAATTTTGATTTTATTTTTGCATAAATTGAGGCAGGTCATTTAAACCTCCTCAACTATTTTTGTAATAATCTACTTTTAGCCTTATAGTTTTAGTATTTAAAACCCTCTCATGCATTTAGAGAGAGGTCCAGAATTTTATCAGAAAATATCTTCAAAACATGCACTTCTGTCCCTTTGAGGAAGTTCTGGTGAAATATATGGAACAAGATTTATTTTTATCTGACTTAGCATCTTCTACTTAAATTGCACTTTTGTACTCTTAGATGATGTTGAATGGATTGAAGATAGATCAATATTTCTGAAACACGTGAGTAGGACATATTATAAATGGCACTTTTATCTCGTAATCATTTTTACTTATGTATTAAGCAATCTTTTCCTTCCGAATTATTTATGTATGAAAGTCTAAATTTCGATTACCGTTATTGCACTTCTGTATGATGATGATCTTTATTTTATGCTGAATATATGAATAACTCTTTATGCGATATATTTCTCACAATCGTTTCGGCTAACTTTTTATACGAAATGATTATTGTTAAAATAGATTCACTTCTAATCATAATTGAATGATCTTTATTACCAATTTCTTTTAGAAATTATTGTAGATCGCATACATCAAGTTTATCCCGAGTATATTATGATTAGATAGTTTTTTAGAAATTAGAAGTTAAATGCATTTGTGATTGATTAGTTTAGACTAGATTACCGTTAGCTTAAAGTGTTATTCCAAATACATCACACATCACCCCATTTAACACGAGCATTAAATATATTGGGAAACTAGTCCCATTATCCCCAGTCGGAGCCACTATTCCAAACGCAAAAGGAGTTGTTTTAAGGTCTGGACCGGGTGGTTTTCCCCCATGTTGAGGCAACGATTTTCGAGGCTTCAACATTTTGGTGCTAGAAGGAGGGCCTGAAATATGAATGGCAAGTATATCCAAATTAACAGGCCATTCTAAGAGTAAAACTCCCTCACCCTCTCTTCCAACTTCTTAAAAGTATTCGTAGTCCCCTGACCCTAAACGAGAAGTTACACAAGACATTATACAACTCGTTGTTGAAAACCCGATCGATCTAGAGCTTTCTTATCTTACCGAGGCCCCTAAAGTTCAATATTTGATTCACAAATTACAGGAGATTTCGCTATCACAAGAAGGATCTAAGTTATCTTAGGATAGTGTTACTTCTAAGATCACTCCATCTCAGCCGTTAACTAGAGCACAGAGCAAAAAGTTCGGAATACCTTTGTTCGAATTTCCTCTTCCAAGCCAAAAAAAAGCTAAGAAGACACCATCTGAATCTCTCAACGAGGTTTTATTATCACCTTCATCCATCTCATCTATACCCTCACAAGATCAATCATCCATCTCACCACTCCATATCGTGATTCACACGGACATGAGCTATATCTTCCTCTACCCAATCACCTTCAAACCCCACCGCAACACCTTCCCCTACTCACATACCAAAAATGGCATAGAATCCCCCACAAAACCCTCTAAGGCCATGGACAAACCCAGGGGCTGTTAGGATGGCTGCCCCTTTACATCAATTACCAGTGCATCCAGAAAAATGGCTACCCAAATTCAATCTGGATAATGGCATGTTGGCTGAGGAACATATAAATAATTTTATATTGTCCATTAACTTTAATCAAGTAGAGGAGGAAGATGCAGTTGTAATATTATTCCCATATACTTTGCAGGGAGCAGTAGGATCACGGTACTTTTCATTACCATCAGGTTCTATTAATAGTTGGGATGCTTTTCAAGAGCAATTTTTAACAAAGTTTGGAGATGATAGTTCTACAACTCCCTTAATTAATGATCTCTCCAATTTGAAGGTTGAGCCAAGAGAACCTATCAAGGACTTCAACTCTCGCTTCAATAAACTATTGAATAAAATACCAGTGGCATCTAAGCCTAGCGATGAAGTCCAAAATGAATGGTACATCTCTGCTCTACCATCAAACACAGCTATCTTTGTTGATAGAGTTGCCAAACCAACCTTGCAAAAAATATGAAAGAGGCAATAGCTATATAAAAACGCATCCTCGTTGTTGAAAAGGGAAATGCATTAGAAGAATGGAAATCTAAGAAAGTAACCTTTAGAGATGACTCTAAGAAGAAACCACTGAAAGATCCTTTTGATCTTGAAGGATTACATAAAGTCCTCAAAACCATGTCTAATGAAATGGTTGATATTAAAAAACAGGTAGCAGAGACTTCCTCTAAAACACCTTTCATACCATTTAAAAGGAATTCCCCTGCTGATCCTAAGCCTCCAAATGCCATACCTAACGTCGAGTTAGATGAGGACGAAGTTTCACCTAGAGAAGAAAAAACATATGAGGATGAAGTAGCAGAGTTACAAGGGATGTGTGATTTTATACTTCCCAATGAAGAAACTCAAGAAGCCTTACCTGTCGCTACCCGAAGTAAAAATCCTGTCGAAATTTCACAAACAAATTTGAAACAAAAGGATTCAATGCCACCCCCTAGGGATAAAGCAATAGGTAAGAAATCTGTACCAAATTCCATTTAGACAACCCCTACTCAATTGGATCCTTCACCTCCACATAAAACTTTAATAGTTTCTGATGAAATTGAATATAACATTATTGATGATATGAAGAAAAATAGGGAAAACATTACATTTCATGAGCTTAGCAAATTGAAACGTCAGCAGAAGTTACTTCTAAAAGAACTTAAAGCAGTACCTACTGCACCACTTCTTGTTGTCGTAATCTCTCGAGCTGGCCAAGAAATGGGAAGACACCCTAGTGCTCCTTTTAATAAAAATATATCCAACTGATATAGCTTTAATTGGTGGAAGATCAAAATCACACACTCCACCTTTTCTTCTTACTTTCGAAGTCTTTAACAAAAACTTACACAATTGTCTGATTAATTCTGAAGCTTCATCTAACATATTTCCCAGAACAATTTGTGAGAAGTTGAATGTTCAGCCTCAGAAATATGTTGTACGAATAGTTTAGTTAGATCGCTCTCAAGTCGAAGTCGTCGGGGAACTTAATCAAGTAACCATCAGACTTTCATCAAACCCCAAAGTTTGCCAAGTCATCAACATACTTGTAGCTGAAATTCCTGAGTTCTTCCTGAGTTCTATGGTTTAATCCTTAGTAGAGACTGGTTAGAAAAACTTCCTGGTTATTTTGCAACTGACTAGTCTCACCTGTGGCTTCCCTACAACGATAAACCAAATCAAATAAGGGTTGATCGCGAGAAACATCAAAAGTTCATAGTGACAGAATTAGAAGGATAAAATGAACCAATTGCATATAGCAATAATATCATCGGAAATTATTCTATAGAATCATTTCTAGGGAATTTCAATGCTCATACTTCACCTTTCTTAGAAAACTCTGTTGTCTCTCAAATTGAAAATTTTTCTCAAACAGACACTTCTAAATGTGTAAATTTTGTAGATAAACCTGTAGTTAAATCTTTATTTTGGAAATTATTTTTTGATGGATCTAAATCCAATGATGGAGCAGGAGTAGGTTGCATCTTAATTAGTCCAGAGGGAGAAAAAACCATGCTAGCATGCAGACTTGAAATTGATTGCACCAACAATAATGTTGAATATGAGGCACTAGTTCAAGGCCTATATAAAGCAATTGGCCTTAATGTAAAATACCTCCAAGTGTTTGGGGATTCAGAAATTGTCATAAAAAAGGTGAGAAACACTATACATTGTTTATCAGGACACTTGAAACATTATCAATCGTTAATTCAAGATTTGAATCTCCACTTTACTGCATTTAATATCTCCCCTATCGCAAGACTCCAGAATGTTAGTGCTGATATTCTAGCTAATGTTGCTTCCAAGCTTATTCGTCTAGAATACTATAGCCCAGATCGATTCTCCATCAAATTAATATTTAGGACTTCCATCCCTGATGATATCACCAACTGGACAGTCTTTAATAACGATCCAGATATCATAAGCTTCCTAACCTCAGAAGGCTCATACAACAACCAGATAGTTAATGAAGACCAGCATGATAACCAACTTAAACATGAAACGGTCATTAATGCGATACCAAAGTCCGTAGTTAAGTTGGAAGATTTATTTAACCTCAAAGACAGATTTAAACGATCTAGTAATTCAAAACTGCAGAGTTCAACACTGAGGTTTGAATTGATCAATCTTGGGACTGATTTAAAACCTCAAAACATTAACTTACGTCTAGGTCTTATGACAGATGAAAAACTAGATTTTATAAGTTTGTTGAAAAGATATAAGAGTATCTTTGCATGGAACTATGAAGATCTCAAAACATACGACACCTCTACTATCCAACAAACTATTCCTATGATATTTGACAAAAGACCTATTCAGCAGAAATTGAGAAAAATCGATCCTAATTTAGAAAGTCAAATTAACTCTGAGTTGAATAAACTGCTGAAAGCTAAAATTATTTTTCCTGTTAGACACTCCCGATGGGTTTCCAATCTTGTCCCAATCAGGAAGAAGAACGACAATATTTGAATATCTATAGATTTTTGCAACCTCAATAAAACTTGCCAAAAGGAAAATTTCCCATTACCTCCTATGGAGCAAATTTTTCAATTAGTAGCACACTTTGAACTAATGTCTTTCCTAGATGATCTACTTAGATGATATAACAGTATACTCCAAAAAGCGCAGTACTCATCTAAGAGACTTGAAACAAATCTTTGAACGTTGCCAAAGGTATGGAATTTCTCTAAACCCCAAAAAGTCATTTTTTGCGTTAATTGAAGGAAAGATCCTTGGATTCATTGTTTACAAAGTAGGAATTCATATCGACCCTGACAGAATTAGAGAAATTTCTGAAATACCTTTACCACATAACAAGAAATCAATGCAATCTTTCCTAGGTCAAATAAATTTTGTTAAAATATTTGTCCCTGACTTCTCAAGAATTGTTTTGCCTCTTCAATCCATGATAAAGAAAACTTCTTTGTTTAAATGGGGACATTCGGAACATGAAGCTTTTGGCTTGATAAAACAAGCAATTATTAACGCCCCATCTCTAGCAACCCCAAATTTTTCCAATCATTTCATTTTATACACTTTTGCTTCCGAGAAATCATATGTGGCCATATTAACACAAGAAAATAAAGATAAGGCTAAAGCTCCAATCTCTTTCTTTAGCTCCAATTTGCAAGGAGATGAATTAAATTACTCAGATGTTGAAAAACAAGCTTTCGCTGTTTTCAAATCTATAAAACACTTTAGACCTTTTCCCCTCAAGGCGCACACTAAAGTCATAGTGCCCTTCACAGCAGTAAGAAATCTTTTAATACAAAGGGACGTATGAGAAAGAAGAGCAAATTAGGTCACTGGCCTGCAAGAATATGACATAGAAATTAAACCAGCTAAAATTGTAAAAGGTCAAGGTTTTTGCAGGATGCTGGCTGGCACTTCAAATCTATCAGAGTTGCAACATTCAGGTGAAGATGTACAAATCTATGAGGTAAACCTCAATGACACAAAATCAAGGTATGCTGATATCATATTTTACTTAAAAAAATGGATACGCACTAGCCCAATTGAATTACACAAAGAAAAGAGCCCTGAGATTAAAAGCAAGGAAATATTAGATTGTCAGCAATGTGCTTTTAGAAGAAATTATGATTATGTTTTGCTTAGATGTCTTGAGAAACCTGAGGCAGAGAAGGTATTGTAGGAAATTCATGATGGACCAACTGGTGGTCACTTTGGAGGTGACACTACGGCACATAAAATCTTGCACACTAGCTATTACTGGCCAACTTTGTTCAAATATGCACACAGTTATGTAACAAGATGTAAGGTTTGTCAAACAGCTGCTGGAAGACAGAGAAAACCCGCACTACTATTACAACCCGTCAACATCGACCATCCATTTAACAATGTGGATTGGATATAATAGGTGAGATCGTTCCTCATTCTTCTAAACAACATAGATACATTCTTACAGCCATTGATTATTTCACCAAATGGGTAGAGGCAATCCCACTAAAGGTAGGCAATTCAGAAAATATTATTGAATTTATATATCAGTTTATTATCACCAGTTTTTTCTTATCATTTGCTTTAATGTTTGATAATGCATCTTATTTTTCAGCCAATGCTATGACATAATTTGCTCTTAAAAAAGGTTTTAAGCTTTAGTATTCAGCAAATTATTTCTGCAAGGAAATGGACTAGCTGAATCTACAAAGGAAAATGTCATCAGGATCATTAAACGTATTGTTGACCAAGGCCAAAAGAATTGGCATAAGTCTTTAGTGTTTGCTTTATGGGCGGATCGAATAACTCAGAAAGCCTCCATCGGCACTTCTCCTTTTAATTTGGTCTATGGGAAAGAAGCATTATTACCAAAAAACGTAGCCATTCCTTCCTTAGCCTTAGTTCAATTCATTGGAGAACCCCCTTCCTCATCTATGCAATTTAGATGATTACAAATTATTAAGCTTAAAGAGGAAAGGGAAAAATCTAGGACCACGCATACACATCATTAGCAGTTAGTCAAAGTCTCCATTGATTCAAATTTTGTAACTTAAAAATCTTTCCAACTCGGAGACCTAGTATTAAAATGGGATAAATCCCATGAAGATAAAGGCAAGCATACCAAGTTCCAACAAATGTGGCTCAGCCCATTTCAGATTGTGGAACAGTTAGGCCCACCAACTTTTCTGCTACAAGATTTATCAAGTAAGAGAGGATCTCTACTTGTTAATGGACAGGTCCTAAAGAAATACTTTCCATAGAAGATGATCTATTTCGTTCACTATATATTATTCCCCATAGTTAAAAAAAAGAAGTATAAGTAATAATACCAATTCAAAAGCATTAAATTTTGGTTTTACCAAGGATAGTCTCTTTTTAATTTTGAATTTTTGCTTGTATAAGTAAAGATTATTATGAAAGTAATCTTCACATATGAAATGTATATTTAAGTTTGATTGCTTTTAAATTCACTGTCTTCCTCCTTAATTATCTGATTTTGATGAAACTTAACTTTCAAATAGAAACTACTCCTATATATCAGTCTAGAAAAGTATCTATACAAAGCAAAGTTTCTCTCCAGAAAGGAATCTCTAAAAACTCTACAACTGTCATCCAGAACCCCTTAAGGGGGCAATGATCCTCCCCACTTTGTCAGTTTTCATTTTTAGAGTGTAATTCTAAAATATACCTAAACTTAAGGGATAAGAGGTCTCATCAAGAGCCGGCTTATCATGATCATAAGATTATAACTGAACTGACATTACCAAAACTGCATACCAAAACAGGGTAATAACTTATGATTATAATAATCAAAAGACAAGCAGTATCATCACGAGCTAGCTTGTTCAGTTAAGTTATGAATCAAGTGAATGACATTGTCAATGTTGGTCACCAAACCAAGACATTGTCCTTTAGGAAATATAGATGAAAAGCTGAAGCAACAAATAAATTACTCCCGAAAATAAAGAAAGCAATAAGCATACTTACAATCTTATCTTTAAAATTGCATTTTGATTTAAGTGGAATACTAGGTCATTGTTGGTTAAAAGGTAACCCTGTCGAGGCTATGAACACCTGCTGGCAGCAGAGGCTCTACCTATGACAACGGAGTAAACCAAAAACCAATCCAAGGAGAGACTTATGGCTTTATCTTTAAAAAACCAAGTAAAGACTGATGTAAACAATGTTACTTTTTATAAGAAAAAGAATAGTCAAAAGAATGGTAGTTAGGCAGATGATTGTTTTATTACGAAAGAAATAATTCTTACCCTATATTCCGTAGAATCTGTTTTATTTTCAAAACTATCTTTATTTTGGAATTTTTAGAAATTTCAAAAAACTCTCAGAGATAACTGGTTCTTCCAAGTGAATTTCCAATTGTTGCGATATTCAACAACCCCCCATTTGTTAATAATACTAGTCAACGTTACATTAACTAAATGGGGACCCTTTAAAAATTTTCATTCAAAAAATAAAACTTAGCATTTAGTCATTTCTTTTATTTTTGAATAAAGCAAAAATAACAATCAAAACCTTTTGGGAACTACTAAAGACTTCCCTTTTCATATATAGCATGTCTAAAAACCCACTAAAGTACCTTTCTAAAAGCATCCAAAAAATAAAGCAAAGCAAGGGCTCCATGGTCTAAATTATCATAAAATCCAACGAAAACGGAAGTCCTCAAACTTTTTAGGCTTAAGTCTCACATCGCATAACATGACCCATAAAGAGTTCTCTCTTAAATACAATATAGTATGGTTTGTGAGTTGCAAAATCGTGATGGCTCTTTGGCTTTTATTGCATCGCATTTCGGGTATTCAAGCAAACACTTTGCACTTACCATAAGCCGATATTGCGAAATGCGATTTGCGGCTGGACACACACTGTAAATTATTAAAAGCAAATATTTCGAGTTCATCAAGTCTATTGCCTAGGATGAGCTTAGTAATTCACCATACGTGAAACAGCTAATGGACAGCTCGCATATCGCATCTTGCAGACACATAGCAGGAGGTAAGAATGCTAAAAGGTACATCTTGCAATTTTGTGATATGCGATATTGCTTCACAAATCGCACAATCGCTATCATCG
Source organism: Pinus tabuliformis (assembly GCA_031772625.1). Classification (NCBI taxonomy): domain Eukaryota; kingdom Viridiplantae; phylum Streptophyta; class Pinopsida; order Pinales; family Pinaceae; genus Pinus; species Pinus tabuliformis. The sequence continues at coordinate 351,931,680 of CM062814.1, read as the reverse complement.
CAGTATGAAGGCTCGCCACCCTAGGAGCTTTCATCCCATTTTTCGACACAAACATTTATGAGCAATAAAGCTAAGGGATAATGAATCATTAGTGGGAATTAGTGGGAAATAAATGCATTTATGTGTGAAAAGACAATTAGATTGATACGATATCTTGTTACATGTGTCCAAATAATGTTTCTTTTACCACCTTTGCAATCTATCTGCACTATTTCATTTTTACATTCATCTTTGAGTGTTTGATAGCTTTTGCTCTTCATTTCAGGAAAAACCCGCAGAGTAGAGCGTTGAGAACAATGGGGAAGAAAGGAAAGGCTATAGCCTCTGACAAGACAGATATGACTCCCCTATTCACAAACACCACATGCAGCAGAGAGGGAGGAACCTCTACATGGGAGACTATGTACAACATACTGGAGGAGGAACAACCGAGGATTATGGAAATAAATGTTACAGTTGATGGTTGAGATTCCTCAAATGATTCCATGCTAGAGACGGCTTGCTCGTTTTTTCACCGCATATCTACCCAGCCGAAGATAATCCCTTATACCTGTTATCGCTCAGGTTGTCCTTAAGCTCCGGAAAAGGATACGGCCGAGGTAACCACAGACCAACTTTGGACTGCAGGTTCTAGCCAACTGCAATCAGAGAGGGCTCTCTCTTTATGATTTAGCTTTGTTGAAAAGGATTTTAGGCTAGGTCTCGAGTTCAGAGGGTTTTGTTTTGTTTTCGGTGGGAAAATTGATGTTTTCAGATAGAGAGGCAAGGCATAGTATAGAAGTTTCAAACCATTGGGCGTGGAGTCGAGGAGGAGAACTGCTGGTCTATTCCTTCGGTCACAAGAGAGGGAAAGTGGAGCAAGATAGCTGCGTATGAAACAATATTTCAGGTTTAAATGATGGAAAGAATGCTAAGTAATGAGAGGCAGTTAAGAATCTCTCAATCAGCTTAACAGAGGAGGTAACAGAGCGCTACCTAGGGGCAGTAAAGAATCCCTAGATAATTGGCAAACATAGGTGAATCGGCCTAAACATGAGCCAGGAGGAATTCATATTCATAACCAATTCATTCAGAGGAAAACATAAAGAAATAGCAGAAATTGAGCATAGAGAGTATTTAAACTAATTCTAGTCTATTCTTTTTTTCTGCTATTTAGATAGTGGGAAATAATAAATCAGAGTAAGATGCACTTATTGCTTCAGGCTGCAGCACAAGAATTCCATCTTCATATCTCCAAAAACATTCATTTACAACAGTCAGTTTGCTCTCCAAGCTTTCAGCAATCTTTGATTATAGAAAAACTCAGGTATACAATGCGAGTCTCTAGTGAAAATTCTCAATCAACCAACCCTTGAAACAATGTAGAGGGCGGTATATATAGGGCAAAACTATCTACAAAGTTTCTTTATTACATCTTGGCCTAATCAGGTATCAAAGAAAGATGATTACTTAACCTAATCCTATCCAGAAATAAATGCAAATAATATCTCGGGCTGCGCTCAGGGCCGCCGTATCAAAACTAAGTAAATGATGTTGTCCTTGGTGGCTTGCTGCAGTGTTTTCTGAAATAAACGTGTATGGGTTTCTGCAATCTCTGCTCTCTGTCTGCATGTAAAGCTTTAACTGTGATTTGAGGGCAAGGATGGGCTTACGCCTCTTGATTTGACTTTCTAGGGGGGGGGGGCTCATCAATGTCCAGGTGCTTCGAGCCCCTAAAAAATATTCGGCTGATACTCTTTGGCTTCTCTTATTCCTCTGATACTCTTTGGCAATAAACCGATGTTGTTCTGACGTGCTGTGTGTCTTAATCAAAAATTAATGGCCGCTGTTCGGCCTCTATTTTCTTCAAAACTGTTTTCTGCTCCTCTCGGCAAGCTTCGCGAAGAAAAATGGTTCATTCGGCGCCTTTCGGGCCTGCTGGGGGCTGTAGAATGAAAAGATTCCCTAAAGATTCCCCATTCAGGCTTAAAAGATCTAGCGATGAGTGATTTGCGCTATCAAAAACTGCCTCAGAAACTGATTCCAGGGCTCCGAAGTGCGATTTTTGCTCCTTCGCGCCAAAAAGAGCTGATGACATCAGCATGACGTCAGCGGATGTGACTTCATACGGCGGGTGATGTCAGTGATGACATCAGCATGATGACATGGCAGGATGACGTCAGCATGATGACGTCATCATGTACGGACAATGACGTGGCATGTACAGTGGCACGGTATAGTGGCAGGAGGCCACGTGGCAAGTGACTCGACAGGGGGCCACGCAGGCGGACGACGTGTCGCGGTGACTGGACAGGGGGTGACGCAGCAGGTGACGTGGGGCTTACGTCACAGGGGAGGGCGGTAAGCGGTTTTGGGCGCACCGCCTTAGCACGTGGGCGGTTTTGGGGGGAGGGGCTCCGCCACACCCCAGAGCCTGACGCGTGGCGGGAGTACGGCGGGTAATACCGCCCATCTCCCGGACGCTAAGCTTCGGGTGGTTCGGGGATGGGAGGGCCCATCAGCCGTAGATCTGCGGGGTGGATGATCCAACGGCTGGCGGCGATGGCGAGTCGGCGGGGTATACGGGCGGGGAATATGAGTAGAATATTCCAAATTTGATAACGCGCGCAGGTGGGGTTTGAAACTTAGGTTTAGTGGGTTTGGGGGGTTAGTACGAGCGCAGGTTAATGTATTTACAGTTAGGACTTAGGAAAAAGGGGTAGAACATGGGTTTTTGTGCGCGGGTTTAGCAATTTATGCCCGAAACTTAGGATAAGGGGGCAAAAAGTGGGTTTTTGAGGGTTTTAGGGCTAGGGAAGAGGTTATTAATCTGGCCAGTGTCATATTAATCCCTGCTTGGACACGAATGGGCTAAAAGTAGCCCCAGATGGACTGTTATTTCCCTGACTTAGAAATAATATGGCTATATTGCCAGGGAGGGGATGTTTACATAGGGGGATTTTATATACAAAGTTTTAATAGGGGAAAGGGGAAAATTGATAGGGAGTTATATAATACTGTTAGTATTTAATATGAAGGTGATAAGCAGGCGCCAAGGTCAGGGACCTTAGGCTAATTTTGGGGAAAAGAGTTTTGAAAAAATAAAATCATTGAGTGAAGCAAATCTTCACCAAGGCAACTGATATGGATGATGATGAAACTAAGAGGAATCAAGCAGATCTTGACCTCTTTGGGAAGTTAGTAAGTGACTTGGGGAATTAGAAGAAGGGGGAGTTAGTTATGTCCACCTTTGAGCTCCTTTACATGAAAACTGCCTGCACCGTGATCTGTAAAGATAAAGCACTTTGTAACACAAAATTGATCATAAATTATCATTCTGCAACCACACAGCTACCTATCCGGCCTACTCACCTAACATTTTTTCTTCTTTTGAATTGGGTGCACTTAGACTTGCAAACCCATATTTACAATTTTTCTTTTGAATTTTTTCTATCTAAATCTACACTTATTTCTGCTAGGGCCCAGATTAAACAGTTGGGTCCCTTTGATTCTCTACCTATCTACAGATCTGCCAAGATTAAACTGTTTGGACAGATATCATTCTCTATATTCTAAAACAGGAAATTGAAACCTAGGGAGACCAATATTAGACTGTTTGGACCTCCCTTAACTGAAAACTCTTCAAAACTGGAACAACTCATCAAAATTGGAATCAACAGTGGCATTTGGACTAGCACACTTCATGGCTTTCTTCTTGGAAATATGGAACACTGCAGCCTGCAAAGTGTGACATATTTGGCATGTAAAAATGTCAATCATGAAAGATGATACCCTGTTGCAACAGGAGGCTAACAGTGGCTCCACTTGGGGATAGCTTTTCCTTGTGAAAAGCCAAGAACAACAGGTCACATTGCCTTGATCTCCTATGGTTGTTGTAGACTGGGAATACTTCTTTGTTTTGGCTTTTAAAATATAAACTTTGAACTATAAACAACCTTCTCCTCAACTGAATTACTGTGAACTGTACAGCATCGCCTGCTTTCTTCTACGTGCTTGATAATTATGTACAACATTGTTTGAGCATTATGCCTCTGAAAATCATGGGCCAAAACTGATGTATCTCCTCTAACTCTGGTCCTGAACAGTTACTGACCAATTTCTTCTTCCTTGTCAATATTCTTTTGGCTGAAGATTACAATCTGCAACAGCTTGCCTTTACCATGATATATTGTGATGTGTCTGTGCTATTCTTTGTTGTTGTGCTGAAATTAGTGCAGAGACAGGGCCTTTAAAACTGGAATACTTGCATCGGCTGGATCTTCACAGATTTACTGCTGCTTCTTAAATAATCGGCTTGCTTGTAAAAATGAAAACAAAGTGCTGATATATACAAATAAGACTGTACAAAGATATATACAAACCTGCATTGTGTCCCTTTAAAAGGGATCATGGTAATGCTTCAGCATACGGCCATTGACAGGGCCTTCTTCAGCAGAACAATCCTCTACAGATCTGAGAAAATAAGTGTTATTTCCCTGAACAACAAAAATTACCAATGGACCTCTCCATAGAAAATCAAACTTGGCATGTTTGCCCTTGTCTTCCCTTCTTGAGTCCCATCTTAGGACTTTGTCACCAACATTGAAATCCTCAGCCTTAGCTCTTTTATCAAACATCTTTTTGAGCTTTTCTTGCACAATCTGAGCTCTGTCATAAACTTGTTCTCTGGTTTGCTGCAGATGGATGGTCTGATTGATTCTTCTTTGAATGTCATTCGGTTCAGCCTGAATCTCTTGTAACGGCTTGATAGTAGGAATGCCCAGGGATGAAGGAAATCTGGCCTCCATGCCATATACTAGCTCATAAGGGCTCATCCCAATTGATCTTTTGCTTGACAGTCTGTCTGCCCATAGGGCATTTACCAGCTTTTTGTGCCAGTTCTTCTTGTTTTCTTCCAGCACTTTCTTTATGATGTTGATGAGGCTTTTGTTAGATGATTCGGCCAAGCCATTACCTTGAGGGTAATAGGTTGTGGAGTGGCCCAAGGTAATATGAAATCTATGGCAAAAATTGATCATCTTTTTGGACTTAAAGGCAGCGGCATTGTCAGTGATAATTTTCTCAGGGCAGCCAAATCTAGAAAGGATATTGCACTCAAGGAATTGGATAATGATGGTGTCATTGGCTTGTCTACAGGGAATGGCTTCAACCCACTTAGTGAAATAGTCAGTGGCTGTTAGGATCCATTTGTGCTGGCCTGAGGAAGAGGGATGGATTTCTCCAATGAAGTCAAGACCCCATTGTTGGAAAGGTTTTTCTGTGGAGATGGGTTTGAGGGGCAGGGGCAACAGCTTTCTCTTGCCCTCAAAAATTTGGCATTTGTGACATGACATGGCAAACTTCTTTACATCTGCAAAAAGAGAGGGCCAATAAAAACCAGCCCTTAGAATTTTATCAGCAGTGGACTTCCAATATAGATGTCCTCCACAGTCACCTACATGGAATTCTTTCATGACATTGTTAGTTTCATTCATGGTTAAACAATTAAGCAATATACCTTCATGATTTCTCCAAAATAATACACCATCTATAATACAAAACTTTAAAGCCTTCATTTTCAAAAATCTTTTCTTGGTTCTGGACAATCCTGGGGGAGCACACAGGTTTAACAATACAAAGCATATATCAGTGTACCATGGGGATTGTAAAAAGATTTCACTGATCTGTGGAGTCGCCAGCTCCGGTTCATTGTCCAGCTGGTTAATTTCTAAGGCTTGAAAATTTGTTTCGGACATCAGTTTAGCTAAACCTTGTCCCTTTATCAGCTTGGTCGGTTTTATTTCTATGTCATATTCAAGGATGTTTGCAATCCACTTGCCTCTTTTGCCTTCTAATCCTTCTTGGGTCAAGATGTCTTTTACAGCAGCATGTGGGACATAGGCAATCACGTGTGAATATAGTATGTACACTCTGAAATCCTTGATGGCCTTAACCAGTGCGTAGACCTGTTTTTCCATGATTGGGTATTTCAAAGGGGCGTCTCTCAGAGCTTGGCTGAAAAAAGCGATTGGTTTTTTAGCTCCCTATTCATCCTTTTGCAAAAGGATAGCGACTATAGTGTGATCAGATGCAAATGAAAATATGATAAAATCTTTATCAAACTGTGGGCTAGTTAGGACAGGGGTTTGTGTTAAGGCTGATTTGATACTCTCAAATGCTTGCTTGGTTTCAAGAGACCATTTTACCTTGGCATCCTTCTTTAAGATGTTGCTTAACAATCTTACCATCTCAGCTAGATTTGGAATAAATCTTCTCAAGAAGTTGATTTTCCCAATAAATGCTTGTAGCTCTTTAATGTTTCTTGGAAATGGGATTTGGAGGATGGCTTGTATTCTTTCAGGATCAATTCTGATCCCATCCTTTGATATGATGTGGCCAAGTAATTTGCCTTCTTCAAGGCCAAACAGAGACTCCTTGAGGTTCAAGGAAATGCCATATTTCCTACATTTCATGAAAATTTGCCTGAGATGCTTGAGGTGTTCTTCATCAGATTTGGAAAATGGGGTTAAGTCATCAAGGTAGACAACTAGGAAGTCATGTATTTCTTTGGCAAAAGCAATATCCATTGCTCGTTGAAAGGTAGCACCAGCATTTTTAAGACCAAATGGCATCTTTACATACTTGAATGTTCCCCAGGGTGTAGTAAAAGCAGTTTTGTCTTGGTCGTCCAGGTGAACAAGTATTTGGTTGAAACCTGAAAAACCATCTAGCAAAGAGATTCTAGATGATCCCACTACTCTCTGTAAGATGTGGTCCATTTTAGGCAAAGGGTAATGGTCTTTTAGGGAGACTTGATTTAAATTTCTGAGATCTACACAAAGTCTGATTTCACCTGTCTTTTTTCTTGTAGGAACAAGATTGGATACCCATTCAGAAAATCTAATGGGTGCTATGATGCCTGCTTCAAACATCCTCTTTACTTCCTTCTCAATCGGGGGAAGAAGCATAGGGTTAATTCGTCTAAGTTTCTGCTTGAAGGGTTTTTGGTTTGGTTTTAAAGGAAAGGTGTGTTGGATCACCGAGGTGTCATAGGATTTTAGATCCTCATAGCTCCAAGCAAATACATCTTGGAACTCTTTGAATAAGTCAATATACTTGGGCTTTTGATCGGGTGGTAAGTTTTTGGACAGTTTGATCATTTTTGGCTTTTCTACTGTCCCAATGTTATGTTCCTCTATCTCAGTGTTTATGGGCTGCAATTTTGGCTTTCTTGGCACGTCATTAGCATCAAACATGTCTTCTAATGGGGTTAGGCCAGCAGGCAGAAAGTTATCCTTTAAGTCAATGATGTCTGCCTTTGTTTTGGTTATATCTTCCAAGCGTATTTGTTTCAACTGTTCTATGTTTTCTTTGTCAAAAATAGTTGGTTTCAGGATTTGCTTGACTGTTGCAGCTGTTACATCTTGCTGAGTTTCATTTGTTTGGTGTTGGGAGTCATTCATAGCATCCATGTCGATGTTAATATTCGAAAACTCATGCTCAAGGGTGAGGAAATTATTAATCTGGGCATCATTTTCGAATACTTGCCAGTCTTTAACGTTATTTGGGACTGCGGGCCTATGTTTTATTTCAGCTGTGAAGTGATGGTTTGGGTCAAAAGGAAGCTTTCATGTACTAGCAAAGGTGGCTAGGCTATGTGCATGAATGTTGTGATTTCTGGAAATCTTGTCAAGCTTGAATTCAGTGAATGCCTGGAGTATATTAGTAGCAGCGGTCCTATAGGCTCTCATTCTGTTGTCGTTGGTTACAAAATTGCCCTTCATCTGTTGTATGATTAAATCAGAGTCTCCTAAAATAGACACTTTTGCAGCTCCCAGAGCTCTGAGGAGTTTAAGGCCTAAAAGCAGAGCCTCATACTCTGCCATGTTATTTGTGCATTTAAAATTCAGTCTGTAGGCATGACCTTCTGCATGGTTGTTATATGTGTTGTGAATCCAGACACCTACCCCTGCTCCTAACTTGTTGACAAATCCATCAAATTCTAAATACCATGTGATTTCCTGTTTGTAGTTGATGCCTAAAGTGTCAGTTAGCTTAGGATTGGGCAGATTCGAAACTTCCATTTGGGAAAGTTCTTTTGGTATGCTGGTTGCATTAGCTGTTGTGATAGTTTCATCAGTGTGTGCAACTGCTTCTTGGTTGATGTGCGCTTGTTGCTATAAAGTGAAGGGCTCATTATCAATTGAAACATTTGTATCATCATTAAACAAAATAAAGGAATCCATATCAGAGTGAATTGAGTAAATGGGAAAATTTTTAGGCTTGCTGTCACTACTTACCACATATTTCATGAGCATTTCTCTATACAGTCTCTTTGGTTGCCCAAAGACTGAAATGGTGGCATAGGAAAGGTCTAATTGAAGGGATCCTTGGAGCTTTGCTCCCCATGATCTCGACAGGAGTATACCGTACTTTGGTGGAATGTCAGCAACCACTACATCCATGAGGATGGTCTTGTTGGGATATTGGACTAAGGAGACACACAAGTCTTTGATGAGGCCTAAACATTTCACTTGACTTGAGTCAAATGAGTACAGATCTTTGTAAGGTCTTGTAACATCAAGATTTCAGTTTTTCCGTAACTGCTTTGTGCATAAGATTGTGCGATGCCCCTGAGTCAAACATAGCATTGTGCAAAACTTTGTCATGTATATGCAAACTGACATAAAAGGGTGGGACAGGTCCATGTGTTGATTTTCCGTTAACTTCTGGGCCAAATAGCAGCTCTGGGGGGTCATCTAAAACATTTACATCATCCTTGACCTCTGGCATTTGAAGTGATCTTTGAATTTGCTGCCTATATACATCGTGTTTAGCAAGTTCTGAGAGGGGAATGGATATTTTTAACTTAGCTATTTCTGTCTCTAAGTTAAATGGCTTTTCCAGTGGAGTTTTGGTGTTGATAATGGCAGTTTTTTCTGTTTCATTTGAATTGTCTGCATTTTGCTCTGGTTTATCAGCGTTATGAGAAGTTTTTGCTTGCGGTTTTTCAACTTCAGGAAAGTTTTTGGGAACCCTGTTCGAGCTTTCTTTTGAGGAAGGAGGTGGCAAAGGCTGATCTTTGGAAGGCTGTATTTTTGTTATGTCTTCTACAGTCACTTGATGTGGGTTTGGAACAGGTATATCAGTTGGTTCTGTTATGCCAGCCTTGCCTTTCATCTTGTTGGGTTGTTTGCCTTCCTTTGTTTTAGTAGGTTCGATAATGTCAATGGTCCTAGTTCTCAGCTTATATTGTTTATGTACTTCATACACAACGGTATCATAACCTTGTTTAAAATCAAAAGACTCGCCAGACCTAGTCTGAAACTGATTGTAATCGGGTTCATTTTGGTCTTCTTGGGACAGGAAAGTTTGGTGCTCACCCTTTAGATCCATTAAGTTCATGTGAGTGTCCTCTATGGGTTCACTAGAAGTAGATCCTTCAACATAATTATCTTGGAAAGGGGGTCTTATATAATGGTCTTGGTTAGGCCTACCAGCATTTGTGTTCTGCGTTTTCCTAAAATTAGGGTTCCTTATGGTATTAGACTGTTGTCCTTCCCATGATGCTTTTCTCTCAACATTTTCTACTCTTTCTCCCAGCCTTTGCAGGCCACTGATGATAGCATCAAGCTTTTGATCAAAAGCTGAGGGTTCTTCCTTAAAGGTGGTTCTTCTTTCCATTCTAGCTCTGTTTCTTTTGGCAATTAAATTGGCTTCTATGCTGACAGCAACATTTTGCATGTCCGCAAGGGTTTGAGGAGCTCTTTCTTTTAACTGGTATGCCATATCCGGGTCGAATCCATCGGGAAATTTGTACAAGGCCAGATCAGGGGGAGGCCTTGGGTTCTGTGGTATTGCGTTATACACATTATTGAATCTTGCACAGTACTCCAAAACAGTCTCTTGAGGACCTCGTTTGATCGTATCATATTCAGCTAGTATGTGCAAGGGGTCTTTCTTTTTCTCCCATCTATTGGTAAAGCATTGGTAAAGCTCATCTAGGGTGGTTATGGAATTTGCAGCAAGTGATCTGAACCAAGTTCTTACATCACCTGTCAAACTCTGAACAAAAATTCTCATTCTCACGCTATCATCGTCTATCTCATAGTTTTCAAAGTAGTCCTGCATCTTTTTGGTGTGCTGAAGGGCTATGAAACGACCGGTACTGTCAAAATATGTAATTTTAGATTTGTACTCTTGAGGTAAAGCCCCAGCATTAGCAGGTAATTGCAGGGGTGCATATCTATTAGCCATATTGGCAGGTATAAGCGGAACAACGGGGATAAGTGGAACAACTGGAGTAACAGGGATCACAGGAGTAACTGGAACGCTGGAAACAATAGTAGTGTTAATATGTGCAGTGAATGAAGATGTGGAAGGAGTACTACGGGATGTAGATGATGAACTAAGGGAAATAGGGTTTGAACGGAACAAAACCTTGACAGGAGTCGGAATACTGCTAGGGTAAGCTGTTTTAGGGCTCAAATCAGCAAAATTTTCCTGTCTTTCTTGCTTCCTAAGGATTTTCGAGATTATATTAGGGTTTTCAAAAACAGCTGGAGGGTTGGGGTCTAGATTTGACCTTGTATATCGTGGATTTTTCTTGGGAGCCAACTTCCGAATTGTTTTTTTTTTTTTTTGGTATTTTTCCTGAGAATGTTTTGTAATCAACAAGGGACTAATTAAAATATGGGACAACTTGTTTGTAACTTAAAACTAGCATGAAGATTGACTGAAGCAGCATTTATTTATTCCTGTTAATGCAAAGCAAAAAACAGTTTCAAAGGCTTCCCAGCTGACATTCAGGCTTCATCTGTAGTTTTAAGAGATAAACAGCAGCTGGAAAGTTTGATTTATGGTCTCAGCAGAGCTTTCTTACCTTCTTCGTGAAACTATCTGAGGAAGGTCCCCAGTGGAGTCACCATTATGTTATCACTCAGGTTGTCCTTAAGCTCCGGAAAAGGATACGGCCGAGGTAACCACAGACCAACTTTGGACTGCAGGTTCTAGCCAACCTACAATCAGAGAGGGCTCTCTCTTTATGATTTAGCTTTGTTGAAAATGATTTTAGACTAGGTCTCGAGTTCAGAGGATTTTGTTTTGTTTTCGGTGGGAAAATTGATGTTTTCAGATAGAGAGGCAAGGCATAGTCTGGAAGTTTCAAACCATTGGGCGTGGAGTCGAGGAGGAGAACTGTTGGTCTATTCCTTCGGTCACAAGAGAGGGAAAGTGGAGCAAGATAGTTGCGTATGAAACAATATTTCAGGTTTAAATGATGGAAAGAATGCTAAGTAATGAGAGGCAGTTAAGAATCTCTCAATCAGCTTAATAGAGGAGGTAACAGAGCGCTACCTAGGGGCAGTAAAGAATCCCTAGATAATTGGCAAACACAGGTGAATCGGGGTAAACATGAGCCAGGAGGAATTCATATTCATAACCAATTCATTCAGAGGAAAACATAAAGAAATAGCAGAAATTGAGCATAGAGAGTATTTAAACTAATTCTAGTCTATTCTTTCTTTCTGCTATTTAGATAGTGGAAACAATAAAACAGAGTAAGATGCACTTATTGCTTCAGGCTGCATCACAAGAATTCCATCTTCATATCTCCAAAAACATTCATTTACAACAGTCAGTTTGCTCTCCAAGCTTTCAGCAATCTTTGATTATAGAAAAACTCAGGTATACAATGCGAGTCTCTAGTGAAAATTCTCAATCAACCAACCCTTGAAACAATGTAGAGGGCGGTATATATAGGGCAAAACTATCTACATAGTTTCTTTATTACATCTTGACCTAATCAGGTATGAAAGAAAGATGATTACTTAACCTAATCCTATCCAGAAATAAATGCAAAAAATATCTCGGGCTGCGCTCAGGGCCGCCGTATCAAAACTGAGTAAATGATGTTGTCCTTGGTGGCTTGCTGCAGTGTTTTCTGAAATAAATGTGTATGGGTTTCTGCAATCTCTGTTGTCTATCTGCATGTAAAGCTTTAACTGTGATTTGAGGGCAAGGATGGGCTTACGCCTCTTGATTTGACTTTCTGGGGGGGGGGCTCATCAATGTCCAGGTGCTTCGAGCCCCTAAAAAATCTTCGGCTGATACTCTTTGGCTTCTCTTATTCCTCTGATACTCTTCGGCAATAAACCGATGTTGTTCTGACGTGCTGTGTGTCTTAATCAAAAATTAATGGCCGCTGTTTGGCCTTTGTTTTCTTCAAAATTGTTTTCTGCTCCTCTCGGCAAGCTTCGCGAAGAAAAATGGTTCATTCGACGCCTTTCGGGCCTGCTGGGGACTGCAGAATGAAAAGATTCCCTGAAGATTCCCCATTCAGGCTTAAAAGATCTAGCGATGAGCGATTTGCGCGCAAATCGCTCATCAAAAACTGCCTCAAAAACTGATTCCAGGGCTCCGAAGTGCGATTTTTGCTCCTTCGCGCCAAAAAGTGCTGATGACGTCAACGGATGTGACTTCGTACGGCGGGTGACGTCAGTGATGACATCAGCATGATGATGTGGTAGGATGATGTCAGCATGATGACGTCATCATGTACGGACAGTGACATGGCATGTACAGTGGCAGGGTATGGTGGCAGGAGGCCACGTGGCAGGTGACTCGGCAGGGGGCCACGCAGGTGGATGACGTGTCGCGGTGACTGGGCAGGGGGTGACGCAGCAGGTGACGTGGGGCTTACATCACAGGGGAGGGCGGTAAGCGGTTTTGGGCGCACCGCCTTAGCGCCTGGGCAGTTTTGGGGGGAGGGGCTCTGCCACACCCCAGAGCCTGACGCGTGGCAGGAGTACGGAGGGTAATACCGCCCATCTCCCAGACGCTAAGCTTCGGGCGGTTCGGGATGGGAGGGCCCGTCAGCTGTAGATCTGCGGGGTGGATGATCCAACGGCTGGCGGCGATGGCGAGTCGGCGGGGGTATATGGGCGGGGAATATGAGCAGAATATTCCAAATTTGATAACGCACGCAGGTGGGGTTTGAAACTTAGGTTGAGGGTGTTTGGGGGGCTAATACGAGCGCGGGTTAATGTATTTACAGATAGGACTTAGGAAAAAGGGGTAGAACATGGGTTTTTGTGCGCGGGTTTAACAATTTATGCCTGAAACTTAGGATAAGGGGGCAAAAAGTGGGTTTTTGATGGTTTTAGGGCTAGGGAAGAGGTTATTAATCTGGCTAGGTGTCAGATTAATCTCTGCTTGGACACGGATGGGCTGAAAGCAGCCCCAGATGGACTGCTCTTTCCCTGACTTAGAAAGAATATGGCTATATTGCCAGGGAGGGGATATTTACATAGGGGGATTTTATATACAAAGTTTTAATAGGGGAAAGGGGAAAACTGATAGGGAGTTATATAATACTGTTAGTAGTTAATATGAAGGTGATAAGCAGGCGCCAAGGTCAGGGACCTTAGGCTAATTTTGGGGAAAAGAGTTTTGAAAAAATAAAATCCTTGAGTGAAGCAAATCTTCACCAAGGCAACTGATATGGATGATGATGAAACTAAGAGGAATCAAGCAGATCTTGACCTCTTTGGGAAGTTAGTAAGTGACTTGGGGAATTAGAAGAAGGGGGAGTTAGTTATGTCCACCTTTGAGCTCCTTTGCATGAAAACTGCCTGCACTGTGATCTGTAAAGATAAAGCACTTTGTAACACAAAATTGATCATAAATTATCATTCTGCAACCACACAGCTACCTACCCGACCTACTCACCTAACATTTTTTCTTCTTTTGAATTGGGTGCACTTAGACTTGCAAACCCAGATTTACAATTTTTCTTTTGAATTTTTTCTATCTAAATCTACACTTATTTCTGCCAGGGCCCAGATTAAACAGTTGGGTCCCTTTGATTCTCTACCTATCTACAGATCTGCCAAGATTAAACTGCTTGGACAGATATCATTCTCTATATTCTAAAATAGGAAATTGAAACCTAGGGAGACCAAGATTAGACTGTTTGGACCTCCCTTAACTGAAAACTCTTCAAAACTGGAACAACTCATCAAAATTGGAATCAGCAGTGGCATTTGGACTAGCACACTTCATGGCTTTCTTCTTGGAAATATGGAACACTGCAGCCTGCAAAGTGTGACATATTTGGCATGTAAAAATGTCAATCATGAAAGATGATACCCTGTTGCAATAGGAGGCTAACGTTATCGATGAAGTAGATATTTCAGACAAACAATTCAGGAGGAGAAGCCAAGGGGTCATTAGATCTTTTACCCCAAACAATTTATGGCTTATGAACCACCTACCAAAGCCACAGGTCATCTACAACAGGAAGTTCGTAGAAAAGTTTGTTAAAGAGAACAGCGACCCAGTAGGTTACACATGTGCCTGGTCGAATAATGAAGAGAAGATCAAGAAAGAAAAAATGGTATTTACACCGCTGCATCTACTTGTCCCCCTTATAGTTTTGTTGTGGCTATGTTATGTCGACTGTTTGGTAGACTTGATAGTACCAAGTTCTCCCTGGATTGGTTGTCGTTAATTGAAGCAGTCGTTAATGTAACTATCATGAAATGGGCCCAAATCTTATCATATAATTTAGCAAAAACAATTATCGAGTATAGAAGGAGAAGAAGCATTGCTTCGAGGGTTTACCCTCCATTTTTTATGAGCGCCTATGTTATGGACACTATTTGTTTTAGTTCAAAGTTCCCCATCATGGGATGGAGATGGACTATTTAGAATCCACTTCCCATTCACGTGTACCATAAGTTCATGTGGCAATCCAGTTTTCAACCAAATTTTTTCAATATTTTCCATGGATTTATGCTCCCTATTTCCAAGCAGCTTTATAATCGAGATGCCCCTAGATTTTCCCAAGAAGCTGAAGTTGACGTCCTCCCAGTGGCCAGATGGTTCAGGGAGGAGACATTTACATACATCGGAGTTTTGGGTAGCATCACTCCGCCCACATCCTCCCATACTATGTTCCAGATAAATTGATGGCTAGGGAGATAGCCTACCAGACAGCTAGTGAGGGAGGAATGAGCCTTACATTGAAATAATCAAAGAAGGCCATTTGGCCTGCATTCCCTATACAGTGCGAAGCATTTACACTACATGACTTAGGACATGCGTTCAAAGAAACAGAGATCATGCTATCTCTGCAATTGCCCAAATTCCCTGGACAACAACATGACCCATTTGGCACAGTCAAGAATTTCACCACCATGGTGAAAATAAAAGTATTCACCAATGAGGAGGATGCTTTTGTTGATATATTTTTGCAGAAAAACACCTTTTCAAAGGTGAAACATATGGCCCAACTAGTTTTTGACCATGAAGATCTGGAAAAGTTTTACATTTACAGAGAAAGAAGGCTGGCAATGGTACCATTCGACCAATTGTTAATTGAACCAATAAGGGAGCCTACTCCCAGTGTGACTATAGAAGGTGACTCCAAAGAAAAATCCAAATCTGATTCAGGAGAAAAGTCTCAAGAAAAAACTATCGGGGAATCACGACATTCATCACAGAATGGCAAAAGCAGAAGCATCAAGGATATGGCCCAATCTACACAACACATAGTTGAACAAGATTCAGCTTGTAAGAAGGTTGAAATCCCTACTACCTTTGTGCAACCAATAAAACCCATGGTAATTGACTTAGAGGAGGAGTGGGATAATTTTAATAAAAGTCTCCATAGAGAGGAATAGGTGCTAGAGCTAGAAACGCTACAACACAAGACAGCTTTGGAAGTTATAGTGGAAGAAACTGCAAATGAACTAGAAGTAGAGAATACCCCTGTTACCCCCACCTCCGAGATAATTCTGAATATTGAATAAATACCCCCTCTAGATGTATTCTATAGCCCATAGCATAAGGCCGTGGTGAAAAGGCAGAGAAAGAAAAGAAAATTGGACTTTATAACTGTTACTACCCCCGAAAAGAAACTAATGGATGTTTTATGGAAGGACTTGCCTGTTGATCCATCTACCAACTTAATTAGACTCTCACAGTTTGCAGGCGCCTATGCTATAGCGACCATAGACAAAGCAACAAAAGTCCAAATGTTTCTTAGAGAAAAGGAAAATAAAATAATGTCACTCGAGCAACAGTTGCAGCAAGTCAAATCAGACTAGCGGGCAGAGATACACCTGGCCAAGCTTCAACAGGACTTTGAAAAAATGAAAATATAGCATCATATCAGCTTAGCTGAGAAGGAAGCACTGGTGCAAGTGATAACTGATCTTCATAAAGACAACCCAAAATCGATCAGTTTATCATCGAAGCACTCGGACTTAATTCCCAGTTTACACATCAGTAAGAATTACTGTGCCAGAAGATTTCACACTGGAAATCTTATTGCGAAACAAGTGATAAGCTGACAAGTCAAGTCATAGAAATGTGACTTGAATATGATGAGATCCTTAAAAAGGTCTCTGATCACATCGCCTACAAAATACAGAAGACGGAAGAAAAGCAGACCTACCCAAGCTAGAAGAATCACATAAGAAAATTTTAATATTGTAGGAAATGTTATGAAACCAGCTCAAGAAAAGATAGAAAAGATAGATCAACGCCTTAGAATTCAACCTCTTCGAGGGGGCAACCTCCTTTACATTACATAAATGAACAATTCTTGGATGATACAAATGAAAAGACCTCCTTTCTATATATAGGAGTCTAAGGGGTCATAACATAATCAAAGCCGACATAACAATAACAATGTAAGGGCACAATAATAAAAATAGTGGGCTTCTATGGGGCACGATAGTAACAATATGGGCACTACATGGGTACATCAATATAATAAGTGGGTTGTACTAATAACAATAAGGGGTTACACTAGTAGTATAGGGGCCTAACATGCCCCTCTCCTTCAAAAAGCGTTGTCCTCAACGCTTGAGTAGTTCTTGATGCT
Organism: Pinus tabuliformis; assembly: GCA_031772625.1. Classification (NCBI taxonomy): domain Eukaryota; kingdom Viridiplantae; phylum Streptophyta; class Pinopsida; order Pinales; family Pinaceae; genus Pinus; species Pinus tabuliformis. The sequence goes on along the minus strand of CM062814.1, from coordinate 351,914,810 downwards.
TCTGTATAAAATTCTTGTCCTCCCATGTGGAATCTTTTGCGGGTAAGTTCTTCCACTTGATGAGATACTCTAAAATTGATCGATTTCGTAGCTATCAGGTTCTTTTTTCTATGACTGCTCCAAGTTCCAATATGATTTTTCCTTCCTCTTCAATTTCTAGAAATATTGTTTGAATTGGGATCTTTTGCAACTTTTGAATAAGTGGCCATACTTCTTCGTCCTTCTTCCATTCATCCCTTGCTTCATTTATCCAATCTGGTTGGATAATAGAAATAGCACAAAACAATGCTTCTACATCCTCATCCTTGAAGAGTCTTCCCATTCGGTAAGGTTGCCATTTTTTAAGTGCATGTAGTATTGCCAACATTTCCTTCTCATAAATAGCTTGCTTGAGATGTAGTAGTAAAAATACCCAATCACCTACATCAAAACATTTTTCACTACGATGTTGATCTACCTGTTGTTTCGTTTGATTTTTCACCGAAGTGGCGTTATCCTTTAAAAGTTGGAGAACTTGTTGTTGATGCTCGATGTGATCTTTCACTGCTTGAACCTTTTTCTTCTTGATATGTCCTTCTATCTCTAGAGTTTGAGGAGTGGTAATTTCTTCCAATCCTTTACAAGATATGGTCGGATTCATTTCTTGATGCTTGATGTGATCTTTCACTTCTTGAACATTTTTCTTCCTGATATGTCCTTCTATCTTGATAGTTTGAGGAGTGGTAATTTCGACCAATGAATTACAAGATATGGTTGGATTCATTTCTTCTTTCTCGATGTGATATTTCACTTCTTGCACCTTTTTCTTGATATGTCCTTCTATCTTGAGAGTTTGAGGAGTGGTAATTCTTGCCAATGCTTTACAAGATATGGTCTGATTCATTTCTTCTTTCTCTGTGGTGGGGTCCTGGCGTATATCTTCTTCTTTTGATGTTTCTTGATCCTTTTCTTCCTCCTCTTCATATTCTATGTAAAATAATTTCTTCTCAGCACACTTATGACCTTTAGTGCATTTGCTATCACAATTGTAACAAAGCCCTTTTTCTCTTTTTTCTTCGAATTGTTGTGGTGTAACCCTTGTAGGTTGTGGAAGGCTAGGAGAAACAACACTTCCATCTTTATAGTTGTGAGGGGTATGCTTCCTGGTTTCCATAATTTTTCTTTCCACTATGTCACAAAGCCCTTTTACTCTTTCCAATTGTTGTGGTGTTGCTCCAAAGAAGGTGTTATGAAACCAGCTCAAGAAAAAGATAGAAAAGATAGATCAACACCTTAAAATTCAGCCTCTTCGAGGGGGCAACCTCCTTTACATTACATAAATGAAAAATTCTTGGATGATTCAAATGACAAAACCTCCCTTCTATATATAGGAGTCTAAGGAGTCATAATATAACCTAGCCGACCTAACAATAATAATATAAAGCCACAAAAATAACAATAGAGGGATTCTATGGGGCACAATAATAACAATATGGGGACAATAGGGGCACAACAATATTAATAAGGGGTACAACTATAATAGTAATGGGGTAATCACTAGTATTATAGGGACCCAACATGCCCCTCTCCTTCAAAAAAGTGTTGTCCTCAACGCTTGAGTAGTTCTGGATGCCTCTGTATAAAATTCTCATCCTCCCATGTGGAATCTTCAGTAGATAAGTTCTTCCACTTGATAAGATACTCTGAAATTGATCGATTTCGTAGCTGTCGAGTTCTTGTTTCTGTGACTGCTTCTGGTTCTAATATAGTTTTTCCTTCCTCGTCAAGTTCTGGCAATATTGTTTGAACTGGGAGCTTATCGCCTATAACCTTGTTTAAACATGAAACATGGAAAATTGGGTGCAATCGAGAAGCTGCAGGAAGCTCCAATTTGTATGCCATAGTACCAATCTTTTGCAACACCTTGTACGGACCATAATACTTTGGTGATAATTTATTATCCTTCTTAGCTTGCTTGAGGGACATTTGCGTATATGGCTGTAGCCGTAGGAATACCTAATCACTTACATCAAAACTTCTTTCGCTGCGATGTTGATCTGCCTGTTGTTTCATTCTATTCTGTGCCAACACGAGGTTATCCTTTAAGAGTTGGAGGACTTGTTGTTGATGTTCGATATGATGTTCCACTGCTTGAACATTAGAATTTTCTCTTAAATATGATGTGATGGATGGTGGCTGATACCCATAAAGTGCCATAAATGGGGTCATTTTTGTTGCTGTATGGAAGGAAGTGTTATACCACCATTCAGCTAGAAGCAACCATTTGACCCATTGTGTCTATTTATCAGATACAAAGCAACGAAGATATCCTTCCAAACATTTGTTTACTATCTCAGTTTGCCCATCAGATTGAGGATGATAAGATGAGCTATGATCTAACTGAGTACCAAGACAAGAAAATAATTATGTCCAAAAATTTCCAGTGAAAATGGGATCTCTGTCACTTACAATAATCTTTGGGTTTCCATGTAGCTTTTGAATTGTTTCCATAAATGCAGTAGAAACTATACTGGCTTTAAATGGATGTGATAATGCACAAAAGTGTGCATACTTTGTAAGTTTGTCAACTACCACCATGATGACACTCTTTCCCTCAGACTTGGGTAAACCTGTGATAAAATCCATTGAAACCTCCTCCCAACATTGGCTTGGAATGGATAAAGGTTGTAATAGACCCGATGTCTTAATTGTTTCAACTTTATTTTGTTGGCAAACCAAAGATTCCGCCAAAAACTTTTGAATATCTGATTTAAGGCCATCCCAAAAAAATTCCTTCTTAACCCTGTGGTAAGTTTTTAAAAATCCCAAGTGCCCTCCTAAGGGAGAAGTGTGCAATTCCATAAGAATCTTTTGTTTTAGCTAGGAATTCTTACAGAGGTATAAGCGATCTTTGTACCATAATGAATCATTTTTCTAGCTAAATGTATCCAACGTACTGGAATCTTGTTGTAACTTTCGAATAAGTGCCCACACTTCTTCGTCATTCTTCCATTCCTCCCTTGCTTCGTTTATCCAATCTAGTTGGATAATAGAAATGGCATACAACAATGCTTCCACATCCTCATCCTTTCTTGAGAGTGCATCTGCCACCACATTTTGCTTCCCTTTTTTGTAGATGATTTCAAAGTCATAACCCAACATCTTTGTGACCCACTTTTGTTGCTCTTCAGAGGATAATCTTTGTTCTAAAAAGTATTTAAGGCTATCATGATCCATTTTTACCTTGAAGTGTCTTCCCATTAGGTAGGGTCGCCATTTCTTAAGTGCATGGAGTATTGCCAACATTTCCTTCTCATAAATAGCTTTGTGTAAAAACTTTCCCTTGATTGGACGACTTTCAAAAGCAATGGGTCTTTCATCTTGCATTAAAACATCACCAATTCCATTTCCTGAAGCATCACATTCCACAATAAAGGTTTTTGTGAAGTCCGGTGTAGCTAAGACAGGTGCTTGGCACATTGCCTCTTTAAGATGTTCAAAGGCCTTTGTTGCTTCTGGAGTCCATGAAAATGCATCTTTCTTCAATAGTGTTGTTAGAGGTGCTGATATTCTCCCATAATTCTTAACAAACTTGTGATAATACTCTGTCAACCCGAGAAATCCTCGCAGATGCTTTATGGATGTGGGGATTTTCCATTCCTTAATGGTTTTAATTTTGCTAGGGTATACCTTAACTCCTTCATGAGATACAATACGACCCAGATATTCCACCTCTTGTACTCCAAAGAAACATTTGGATGCTTTTGCATATAATGTTTCTCCTCTAATAGTTGTAGCACCCTGTCAACACATTTAACATGATCCTTCCAAGACTTGTTGTAGATTAGTATATCATCAAAAAATACTAACACAAATTTTCTAAGGAATGGTTTGAAAATTGAATTCATCAAACCTTGAAATGTTGAGGGTGCATTGGTAAGGCCAAATGGCATGACCAAAAATTCATAATGACCCTCATGAGTTCTAAATGTTGTTTTCGGAATGTCTTTAGTCCTCATTCTGATTTGATGATATCCTGAACGAAGATCCAACTTGGTGAAGTAAATTGATCCATGCAATTCATCCAGTAATTCATCAATGACAGGAATGGGAAACTTATCTTTAATAGTGGGCTTGTTGAGCTCCCTATAATCCGGACACATGCGCCATGATCCATCCTTCTTGTGGACCAATACTACTGGAGCAGAGAAAGAACTTTGACTCGGTTGAATTATAATAGCCTCTAGCATTTCTGCAACCATACGTTCAATTTCACTCTTTTGGGCATAGGGATATCTGTACGGCCTGATGTTTGGAGGAACACTTCCTGGAATCATATGAATAGAATGATCATGATCACAAATAGGTGGGAGACCTTTGGGAGTCTCAAATACCTTGGAATGATTGTCCAACACTTTTTGGAGATCTGGAGAAATAGATGATTCCAATGTGGAAACATCTAGTGAACATAATTGTGCAATTACACATTTTCGTTCCTTTTTTAGAATCTTTGTCATACGTTAGAGCTGATTATCTTTCCCGGTTTCCCTGCAATACCCCTTAGTTCAACTTCCTTTCCTTCCACACAAAATTTCATGAAAAGTTCTTGAAAATTAAAAGCTATTGTACCCAAGGATTGTAGACATTGGACTCCTAATACAACATTAGCACCTCCCATTGGAATGGAAAGCATTGAGCTAGTCAATACATATTCTCCCATGGATAGCTTGATATTATGGCACTTTCCAGAGAAATTTATTGTTCCTCCATTTGTAGCCATCACTTGACACTCTGGTGCTAGATATAAGAAGAAATTCAATTCTTTTGCTACCTTACAATGAATAAAATTGTGGGTACTTCCTGAATCAATCAACACTATTACCTTCTTCTTCTTGATTTGTCCTTCTATCTTGATGGTTTGAGGAGTGGTAATTCCCGCCAATGCATTACAAGATATGGTTGGATTCATTTGTTCTTCATCTAGGCTTTGTTCCTGGAGTATATCCTCTTCTTTTGACCTTTCTTGCTCCTTTTCTTCTTCCTCTTCACAATCTATGTAGAATAATTTCTTCTCAGCACACTTATGACCTTTAGTGTATTTGCTATCACAACTGTAACAAAGCCCTTTTGCTCTTTTTTCTTCCAATTGTTGTGGTGTCAACCTTATAGGTTGTGGAAGACTAGCGGCAACAACACTTCCGTCTTTATAGTTGTGAGTGGTATGCTTCCTGGTTGCCATAATTTTGCTTTCCATTTTTCTTGCTAACCTGAATGCCTTCTCTAATGAATCAGGTCCCCAAAGGTGAACATCATGTTGGATATTATCCTTTAAAGACCCTATGGACACATCAATCCTATTCTCCTCTGGAATATTTTTTACCCTTATGTTCAATTTTTGGAACTCCTCAATGTGCTCCATTATTGAACCCTTTTGTTTGAGACTTATCAATTGGCTAAAAAAAATGTTTCTTTTTGTATCCTCATAATGTGCTATCAATTCTTCCGTAAAAATTACCCAAGTGATAAATTGTTTACGAGAGCAAAGCCATTGATACTATACAAACTGATTTGGTTCCAAATATAAAGTTGCAATACGTACCTTTTGTGTGTTTTGCACATTATTGAGATCGAAAAAGTGCTCCATCTGTAATATCCATGTTGCGGGATCCTTGCCATCAAAATTCCTCATATCGATTTTTGGAATATGGTGCATCTTCGATCCAACATTAGATTCTATGAAATCATGATTAACATTTCCTTTGTTTGCATCATGAGTTTCCTTTCCTCCCCTTTTACCATTAGTAAGTATTTCTTGTAGAAAATTTGTCAAATCTGCCTTCAAATCTATCTTCAAATCATAAATCTTGCTTCCACACCCTTTATCTTAGATTCCACTCCATTTAACTTAGCTTCTATTAGCTTTTTTGAGAGTGAAATTTGTTGCACTTGGTCTTGTAATTTTGATAAATCATGTAGCATGTCTTCCTCTTCTTCACGAGTCATGCTAGAGCTTTCAGATTGCTTACTAGGTGTTTGCATTTTCTTTCCTCGGGGCATCAGTGATCGATACTAATGCTCTACTATGCCCTTTGAATTCCTTCAAAATAATTTTCAAACCAAGCTTAAGCAAAAATTTAAAAAATCTACACACCTTTTTTCACTTTGTAGGAGCTCGATATTGCCTCTAATGTATCTCTGTAATTTTGGATCATCCAATTCTGAAATTGCGACATGTGGTAGCTCTCTGTGTCCTCTTTCCAAAGCCACCAGTCTGACCCCAATTGGATTCTCTAATGAAGAGGTATGCCAAATCTCCCATAGTGACCTGATTATAGACTAATTCAGTAGAGCAAACTTGTACAACGTGCCACGTGTCCCTGTTTTGACCTTTGGCTCTGAAAAATATATACAGGAAACTACAGTCCATCCTCTTTCTGTACCTTCTTACAAAATTTCAATCCAATGCTCAGAGAGAAAGTTACGATGATTTTCCCCAGGTCACCTGTTTGGAATGTAATTCAGGAGTCTGTAAAAAGACCAACTTACTTAGATCATATCTCCACAAATATAGCGCAAAAATATCTGAAATTTGGATCTGAGCTTCAGCACGATGTCTTCTAAAATGGGTTTTGTTTTTAGCTTCTGAAACGTCGTAGAAAAAAATTTATAGCAAAAATTCCACGATGACCTATTTGGAGCATCGAAACCCTAGAATCCAAAGCTCTAATACCAAATTTTATGAAACCAGCTGAAGAAAAAGATAGAAAAGATAGATCAACGTCTTGAAATTCAGTCTCTTCGAGGGGGAAACCTCCTTTACATTACATAAATGAACAATTCTTGGATGATTCAAATGACAAAACCTCCTTTCTATATATAGGAGTCTAAGGAGTCACAATATAACCCAGCCGACCTAACAATAATAATATAAAGCCACAAAAATAACAATAGAGGGATTCTATGGGGCACAGTAATAACAATATGGGGACAATAGGGGCACAACGATATTAATAAGGGGTACAACTACAATAGTAATGGGGTAATCACTAGTATTATAGGGACCCAACATCCTAGTTGACACATCAGAAAGAATTACTGTGCTAGAAGATTTCACACTGGAAATCTTATTGCGAAACAAGTGATAAGCTGACAAGTCAAGTCATAGAAATGTGACTTGAATATGATGAGATCCTTAAAAATGTCTTTGATCACATCGCCTGCAAAATACAGAAGACGGAAGAAAAGCAGACCTACCCAAGCTAGAAGAATCACATAAGGAAATTTTGTTTGCAAGCTGAGATTCTTGGCTAGAAGAAGCAAAAAAGGAAACAGGGGACGCGGCGGCAGCAACAAACATTATCATAGAAAATATAAATGAGAATTTTCATGGTGCCAATCTAGTAGCAAAATCCATTCCAGGGTTCCTTCCAGATGCAAAACAACTCGAACAACAATGGAAACAAGCAGCAGAAGACAAAGCGGAAATGATAAGGCAAATGACCAAGCTATACTCGGAGTCATATTGGCAACATTTAGTCAAGCCTCACAGCTAATAGATGACCCTGTGATGCCTAACCACCTCTGCCAATAAAATTTTGCCAGCACTGACTGATGCCATATTCGATGGACAATTGAAAGTTGAAGTCGGTCAGCCTACAAAGCTGAAGCCTATGGTGGATATCTACGACTTGAAGGATCGAATGCAGCATAGTTAGTCACCTTGTTTACTTTAATTTTGATTTTATTTTTGCATAAATTGAGGCAGGTCGTTTAAACCTCCTCAACTATTTTTGTAATGATCTATTTTTAGCCTTATAGTTTTAGTATTTAAACCCCTCTTATGCATTTAGAGAGAGGTCCAGAATTTTATCAAAAACTCTCTTCAAAACATGCACTTATGTCCCTTTGATATAGTTCCGATGAAATATATGGAATAGGATTTATTTTTATCCGACTTAGCATCTTCTACTTAAATTGCACTTTTGTACTCTTAGATGATGTTGAATGGATTGAAGATAGATCAATATTGTTGAAACACATGAGTACGACATATTATAAATGGTACTTTTATTTTGTAATCCTTTTTACTTATGTATTAAGCAATCTTTTCCTTTCGAATTATTTATGTATGAAAGCCTGAATTTCGATTATCATTATTGCACTTTTGTATGATGATGATCTTTATTTTATGCTAAATATATGAATAACTCTTTATGCGATATATTTCTCACAATTGTTTCGGCTAACTTTTTATGCGAAACGATTATTGTTAAAATGGATTCAATTCTAATCATAATTGAATGATCTTTATTACCAATTGCTTTTAGAAATTATTTTAGATCGCATATATCAGGTTTATCCCAAGTATATTATGATTAGATAGTTTTTTAGAAATTCGAAGTTAAATGCATTTGTGATTGATTAGTTTAGACTAGATTACCGTTAGCTTAAAACATTATTCCAAACACATCACACATCACCCCATTTAGCACAATCATTAAACAAAATGGGAAACTAGTCCCATCATCCCCAGTCGGAGCCACTATTCCAAATGGAAAAAGAGCTGCTTTAAGGTCCGAACCGGATGGTTTTCCCCCATGTTGAGGCAAATATTTTCGAGGCTTCAATAGGTCCTTAAGCCAAGAAATTTCTTCATTTTTATCAACCATGATTTTTCCAACTTCCCTTTGCATATTTTGTATTACTTTTTTACTTTCTTGAAAATTTACTTTTGAGATATCTTGTATCCCTTTTGGTGTTACTGAATTGGATTTTAATGTAATTCCTTGCAATGTTACTTTTTTCTTCTTGTAGGAAAATATTAAAACTTCTTCTTTGTATTTGGATGAAGGACCCTAATGATTCCATCTACCACGAACCCATAATTATATCACTCTTGTCAAAAAATAAAGTTTTAACGATGAATTGTGAAAGAAAAGTATAATATCCAATACTTGGTTATAGATTTCTTATGTCATTTTTTTGTTACTCGTTGAATCTATTGTTTCAATTATATTCGATCAGGGAATCACTAATTGATTAGCACATTCAGTGCTAACATAATTATTATCTTGAGTAGGATTGATAGAGATTATAATATTCCTTCGTTCAAGTGATCCTTCAATTTTAAATAGTGCCGTGGCACATTTACTAAAGGTTTTATGAAATATTTCATTACTAGTCTCAATTTTTTCTTTTTTGAGATGAGCTTAGGGTTTTAAAGTAACCCTTTTAATCTAATAATATCTTTTAAAAGTAACCTTAAAGACCTTCTTTCTTTTTAAAAATGCTTATATTTTTGGATTTCTCTTTATATTTTAACACCATCTATATATATAGTATTTTATTGTCAATGAGAATATTCTTCACATTCACCATTTTATATCTTTTTTATTGAATCTTGAAAAATCATTAGGTCAATTTTAACTTTTAATTTTTTATTTTTTCTAAATTCGTCATTTTTTTCATATATTTTACGTACCCACTTATACACAAATGCAAAAATCCTACACAACTTCCTCAACTTTAAAGATATTCCTCAATAATTAGGTATGGTCCACTTATATTTTAACCTTGTATTATTTATAATGGAACAATACTTAGAATATACACAAGAGTCACATTGTTTGATCTTTGATAATGTCCAAAGCTCTTACGATTTAATAATTTTCCACGAACAAGGTTCGAGGTGGCAGCGTGCGGACGTGTGTATATGTAAATAATGCTACAAAATTTCATATTTTTGTTTTGTTGGGTGGATGGAATTGTAAAATGTCTCAAATTTCAAGTTGTGTAAGAAATACAACTCGTAAGATATTCAACAATTGAATATCTTTTACGTATTGAAACTTCTTATGGCACAATTCATTAATTTGTTTTATGGTATCGACATTAGTTCGTGGCTATATAATTGGTGACATAAACACAACAGGATGAAAACTTATACAAATGGAAACAATCACAACAAATGGTGATAATGTCAATGGCGGCTCAAGCCGGTGGAAATTTGGATGGGGCTAGAGGACGATGGTGTGTACAGAAACTTCGGAAACAACAAACATGATGTTGTCAATGATCATTGATAGTGGAGCAAGCCGATGATTTTTATATTGTTTTTCTTAATAACTTTTTTATCATTTTCTTTCTCATATATATATAAAGAGATAGAGAGATAATGGCCAAAGGCTTGATGACAAAATGAAGAATCTCCAAAACTATATAATGAAACTCTTCAATCACAACAACACCAAAGTTGACGAAGAGTTGATGGCCAAAGGTCAGATGATACTAACGCTATGTAGACGTTGAGTAGTCAGAGGATCAAATAGCTCTGATAACAACTGTTATGGCCAAAGTTTGATTACACTTTAATACCAATTGTTGACGGTGTTAGAAACTGCCAACAAACAAGGGGTCTCCCTTATATGAATTCCCAACTAAATCTCACATTTCTTAGAGTAGGAGTCCCATCTGGGAAATAGGTTTGGCTGCCATGATCTTAAAGATTAGCCTTGGCTGCAATAAAAACATAAGAGAGTACATATATACTTTGGATACAAGTAAGTAAGTTAGCTTTGTGAAGTATTTAATTGCAATATGTATAGTGGTTCTTTCACGAACGAGAACGAGAAAGTGAGTATTTAGAAGAAAAGTAATAGTATTTCCCTAAAAGACACACACACAAATATCTAAAATAATCGCTAATTATCTTGCGAAATAGTTCACAATGAAACAATGATCGTGAAAACAAGAGACAAACAATTCAAAGATGCATATTAAAGCCAATAAAATAGTTCATTTTCATTAGTATGCATTAGATAAATTTTGAGGTCTAAAATGGTCCTCCTAATATATATTATAAAATAATAGTTGAAACAATAAAATAATATTAGATTACATAATGAAATTATGGAGGGCAAAAAGAAAAAAAAAACTTTTTTCAACTTGTGTTTTCAACTTATCTCCCTATGGTTTTACTCAAATTTCGAGCGGGAGCACTCATTGGATGCAAAATTTAATTCCTCAACCAAGGGGTACCCATGTTGCATACTTTCTATGAAATCATGTTTTTTCATGTATTTATCATTTTTTTGTATAGCAGGGTCTATCAAAATTATGCAACATGGGTACTCCTTGGTTGAGGAATTAAATTTGTCATCCAATGAGTGCTCCCGCTGAAAATTTGAGTAAAATCCTAGGGAGATAAGTTGAAAAAGTAGTTTTTTTTTTAATCTTTTCACTTTTTTACTCTAGAAATGGTGAATCATCCCCCATGGTTGACATCATGATCTTGAATCCTATTGGTTCTTATAAAGTTGATTTTGGTTGTACAATTTTGTTTTGAGGCCCATTTTTTACCTCAAAATTTCTCTAATGGTATAAACATAAAAATACAGCGGAAACAATGAAAGAATAGCCTTACAATATCCATGATATATGCATTAAAGTGTGTTGGCTCCAAGAGCTTCAAATCATAAGTGAAAGTATCAAGATACATGATTACAATTATACAACACTAGATTCAATAGTGGAATGTTAAGCCACTACTTGCTCCTCAAAAGGATGATCTTTTCTCCTATGCCTAGCTTGAGAAGCCAAGGTGAAAATTCCTTTTCTTGAGCAATGAGGGTGTATTTATAGCAAATGAGGTGACTCTCTGCCTCACTTGTGACTATTTACCTCCATCATGACTCTTGAGCTTCCAATATGACTTTTGGAATTCTATGTGACCTTTGAGCTTCTACATGACCCAAAGACTTTCTAGTTAATTTTCACATTCCATGTGTGACCCTTGGGCTTCCACACATTTTCCATTTTCTCATTTTTTTAAAAATACAAAATTACTTTCCACAAATTTTGGAAAAATACATTGAAAACATAAGACTTTTGTGGTGACACTTTGAGAAACCATAATTTTCTGATTGAAGCATAAGACTCCATTGTGATGCAATATGGCAAAGTTATTCTCTTTTTTGTTATGACCTTTGTCATTGATGACAAATCTTGCTTGTACTTCATCTTCATCCTCCAAAGAGTCTATTTATAGTACTTGATTCCTCCATGTCATCTCAATATTTATTCATCTGTCATGGTTCAAAGTTCCTCTATTCCTTTGTGCCTTGTCTCCAAAAGTGTCTTCTAGAAGAAGCTTCGCCTTGATGCCCTTCTTCAACATCATCCTACCATGTTAGGATGATAACACCTGCAAATGGATTTCACTCATGACAAGAAAACATTCATCCTAAAATCACCTAGTTTACCTTGCATTGTCATGCAACATGCTGACTGTGATGAAACAATGCACATGGGATAAGGAGAGGAACCTTCTTGAGCGTAGTCTACAAGATTAAGAGGCAAGGAGGAGGGACCGAGCATTGTGATTGGGCAACTCACTGTGGCTGAGGGAAAGGTAAACCAAGGATGGCACATTGGGTATGTCTAGAAGGAAGGGAGGCATTACTAAGCACTGTGATTGTGCAATGCACATTGACGAAGGGAGAGGCACAAAAGATTATGCAGTTGAGCATTTCAAGGGTCCAGAAGGGGCTCCATTGTCACTGCGATTGAACAGTGCACAAGACAAGGAAGGGCTAATCAAAATTATGCATCGATCGAGCAAGATTGAGTGAATGAGCATTGTAGTCTCTCAATGTGTAGTTGAGAGAGGTTCCCTTCTAGGATTCAATAGTGTGAAGTTCAAGGTGGTAAGGGACTCATCTCTATGGCTTAGGACTACATAGTGTGTGGATTTTGGAGACTGACAGGTTGGTCATTAATTGAGCATGTTGTGAGAACAGTGAAAACTCCCAAAATGACTAAGTGTGAGATCAGTGATTCAAGAGGGTAAGAATAAAAACATATAACAAGTCTTGAACATGATAAAACACTCATAAACAATCAATTGCATGATCAGAATATGCACAATATCGAAAATCAACTTGTAAACAATGAAATGATGGTAAAGTTGCTGAAAAATGTGTAACTAGGCTCGGTATTCATAAATATAAAATGTACTTTTAATTCTTGTATATTGTAAAATGAAAGAAAAATTATTATTTTTATTTTTGAAGCATGGGTTTCATGCTCAAATTCTTTTATTTTAGAGGTCGAGCACCTATTGAGTGCTTCTAGGATTTGTCCTAGGGTCAATAAGTCAAAAGATTCATTGTCATATAAGGAAGACCCCATCGGGCACATTGTAACTTGTAAAAATAATTATTTTTATATTTGAAAGTGTCAAGATACCTTCCAAGGCCAAGTCAGCCTGACAGCTAAGAAGTCGGCTTATTCTAGGGCATTTCATCGACCTTGGAGGCCTATATATAAAAGGGAACTCGACCTCCTTAGGATATCAATCATACTCTCATCATACAAGTGAAGGACAAGGATAATAAGGCTAGAAAATAAGGAAGAAGGATGAAGACAATTTTTTGGGTTATTTATCTCTCTCTTTTCACACGTACGAAGGAAAGAAGGATAGGGTTTAGTTGCTGCAACATCAAATTTGAAGAAAGTGTGGAAAGAAGGTTGAAGGAAGGCTCATTAGGTTATCCTCAAGCCCTAGAAGGAGGAGAAACTCAATCGAAGGACAATAGAAGCCTTGGAAGCCCTAAATCATCTCACACATGCGAAGAAAACAGTTGTTGGAGGGGCTTAAAATTTCAGACCTGCAATAGAGGCCGAAATTTTGTAGATGGGGGTTGAAGTTGTGTTGTTGGAAGATATTTGAATGGGTTTGACTTAGACAAAGGAAGCACATCATCAAGAAGGTTGGGCTTGGTCTTGGAAGGGTATTTGTCTTAGTCTAGAGGTCTTGTAATTCATTAATTGAATAATCTATATGAAGAGAAGAGATTTGCAGGTTTTCCTGTCAACTGGGGAGGTTTTGGCCCTAGCTTGCAGCTTATATCTTATGTTCCTATGTATTGTTGATCTTCTTGTTTTTTTAGTTTTTTGATGATAATAATAACATAATAATAAGAGAAGAAGATAATAAGTTAGAAAAAATAAAAATACATCACAAACAGTTATCAAGTGTTGGGTGTGGAGCATGATTATATAGAGGTCTTTGTTTCAGCCGGATGTATACCCCAGGAAGTTTGTACACCCCTCCATGTGGGGGGGGGGGGGGGGGGGGGGGGACTTGTCCCCCCCCCAGGGGTTTGGGGGGGCCCATCCCCCCCAGCTAGGGGGTCCGAGGGCCAGCGGTCCCCCAACGGGGGTTTCAGGGGCAGCGCCCTCGAAGCTAAAAATAGATGTAAAATTGCTCTGTAATTTATAACTTTTTAACAACTGGTATCAGAGCCGAAGGTCTATTTGGTTGATAAACTCGCAGGAAAGAAGGGTTCCTCATTCGAGTGGGAGCAATGGCGAAAGATGGTAAGTTTAGGGTCGAGAAATTTAACGGCCAAAACTTCTTGCAGTGGAAGATGCAGATGGAACATTATCTGTATCAGAAAGATCTGTACCTACCATTGGGCAGAAAAACAAAGATGCCGACGGGTATGATTGATGAAGAATGGAATCTTCTCGATAGGAAGGCACTCAGAATAGTACGGTTGTGCCTCGCAATGTCGGTCGCCTTCAACATTTCAAAGGAAACAACGACATAGGGTTTGATTAAGGCATTGGCAAAACTATATGAAAAACCCTCGGCCTCAAACAAGGTATTTCTTATGAAACGGTTATTTAATATGAAGATGTCGGAAGGTGGATCTGTTGCAGACCATTTAAATGATTTAATACTGTTACAAGTCAGTTATGTTCTGTAGGGGTAAACTTTGATGATGAAGTTAGAGCTCTGTTATTCTTGTGCTCATTTCCAGAAAGTTGGAATGGTTTAGTAATTGCCATTAGTAACTATGTTTTTGGATCTAGTACTTTAAAGTTTGATGATGTTGTCGGTGGTATCCTTAGCGAGGAAATGCGACGGAAAAGCTCCGGTGAGACATCGGGTAATTCTTTGAGTACAGAGTCTAGGGGAAGAAAAATGGAAAGAGGAAAGAGCTCAGGATATCGCAGTAAATCAAGGAAAGGCAGATCCAAGTCCAGATCGGGGATAGTGTGTTGGAAATGCAGAAAGAAAAGACACCTAAAGAAAGACTATAGATCTTAGAAGGGAAAGGAAGGAGATGCACAACAAGAAAACAATCATGAAGCAAATGTGACAGGTGAGGTGTTACAAGATGCTTTGATTCTTTCTTTTGAAAATATTACTGATTCCTGGGTGGTAGATTTAGGGGCCTCATTCCATGACACACCTGATAAGAAATATTTTCATGACTATGTTCAAGGAGATTTTGGACAAGTCCATTTGGGTGATGATAAACCCTATAAAATTGTTGAAATGGGTAAGGTTCTTGTAAAATAGCAGAATGGAAACCAATGGCTACTAAAGGAGGTAAGGCATGTTCCAGATTTGAAGAAAAATCTGATTTCAATAGGGTAGTTAGGCGATGAAGGTTGTGTGACAAATTTCACAGATAAAGCTTGGAAGGTCACCAAAGGAGCCCTGGTAATAGAAAAAGGTGAAAAGGTTGGTACATTGTATTTATGCAATGGTATTTCTAACTCTATTAATGCTTTAACTTCCAAAGGAGCAGATGAAGCATTATGGCATCATAGGCTCGGACACATGAGTGAGAAGGGGATGAAGATTCTTCACTCAAGGAATTTGTTGTTGGGTTTGAAGAATGTTGATTTGGACTTCTGTGAGAATTGCATTTACGGAAAACAAAAGAGAGTCAGATTTCCTAGAGTTGGGAAAGAAAAGAAGAGCGAAAAATTAGAGCTTGTGCATACAAATGTATGGGGACCTACTCAGGTATCATCTCTTGGTGGCTCTTGTTATTATGTTACTTTTATTGATGATGCAACTAGAAAAACTTGGATCTATTGTATTAAGAATAAATCTGATGTATTTGATACTTTCAACAAATGGAAATCTTTGGTTGAGATTAAGACATGAAAGAAATTGAAGTGTCTCAGATCAGACAATGGAGGTGAATATTGCAGCAAAGAGTTTGATAGGTACTGTTCAGAGCATGGAATTCTCAAAGAGAAGACAGTTCCAAGAACACCACAAGAAAATAGTGTGTCAGAAAGGATGAACAGAACAATCATGGAGC
Source organism: Pinus tabuliformis (assembly GCA_031772625.1). Classification (NCBI taxonomy): domain Eukaryota; kingdom Viridiplantae; phylum Streptophyta; class Pinopsida; order Pinales; family Pinaceae; genus Pinus; species Pinus tabuliformis. Next base: position 351,898,704 of record CM062814.1, on the reverse strand, counting down.
GCGCAAGGTGCATGAGATTGCATGTAGGATTGCCTTTACAATTTTGGGCCTCCGTTTATCTAATAAACAGAGGGCCTTCAAGTTCCTTGGATGGTGGTGTTCCAAAGGAAGCATGGAAAGGTAAAAAGGTAAACTACTCTTTTTTAAATCCTTTTGGTTGTGAGGCCTTTGTCCATATTAATAAAGAAAATACAACAAAGCTTGAGGAAACGTCAAAGAAATGTACCTTTATTGGATATGGTGTTAATGATTTTGGTTATCGCTTATATGATTATGAAAATCACAAAATCATTAGGAGCAGAGATGTAATATTCAATGAAAAGGTCTTGTATAAGAATCAGTTGCAAGAAAAGAAACATGAAAAAGAAAAAAAAGGAATACACAGTTCTTGATGAGATCACTGAAAAAGTAAAGGTTCCTCAAAATAATAATAATCAACAACCACAACAACAGCAACAGCAACAGGCACCCCAAACACCTGAAAGTGGTGTTAAAAGATCTACCAGGATAAGTATACCCCCTGAACGATACTCTCCTTCATTATATTATTTATTGTTGACTAATTCTGATGAACCCGAATGTTATGAAGAAGCAATGCAGGTTGAAAGCAGGAAGAAGTGGGAGGTAGCCATGGAAGAAAAGATGGACTCCTTAACGCATAACTAGACTTGGGACTTAGTCAGGTTGCTTGCGGGAAAAACTACATTGAAGAATAAATGGGTTTACAGGCTGAAGGAAGAAGATGGAGGAAAACAAAGGTACAAATCTAGACTTGTGGTGAATGGGTTTGCACAGAAGAAAGGTATTGATTTTGATGAACTATTTTCTCCTGTTGTTAAAATGACTTCAATCAGAACTATTTTAAGTCTAGTAGCAGTTGAAGATTTGCATCTTGAGCAATTAGATGTAAAGATAACATTTCTCCATGGGCATTTGGGGGAAGAGATATATATGCAGCAGCCACAAGGATATGAGGTAAAAGGGAAGGAGAAACTAGTGTGCAGGTTGAAGAAGAGCTTGTATGGCTTAAAACAGGCTCCAAGGCAGTGGTATCTAAAATTTGACAAGTTTATGTCTGAACAAGGTTATACTAGATGTCACTCTGGTCATTGTGTTTATCTGAAAAAACAAAATGATGGCAGCTATATTATATTGTTATTGTATGTAGATGACATGCTTGTTGCAGGGTCTAACATGTAGGAAATAAATGTGCTCAAAAGAAAATTGGCAAATTCATTTGCAATGAAGGATTTGGGAGCTGCAAAACAAATCCTTGGTATGAGAATAACTAGAGACAGGAAAAATCGCATATTAACATTGTCTCAGAATGAGTAAATACAAAAGGTGTTGAAAAGATTTAATATGCACAATGCAAAACCAGTTAGTACACCTTTTGCTAGCCATTTCAAACCTAGTAAGGAAATGTGCCCAAAGGCCCAAGAAGACATGGATTATATGGCTAAAGTTCCATATGCATCAGCAGTTGGAAGCTTAATGTATGCAATGGTCTGCACAAGGCCTGATATTGCACATGCAATGGGAGTTGTAAGCAGGTACATGAACAATCCAGGAAAGGAACATTGGATGGCAGTGAAATGGATTCTTAGATATTTGAAAGGTACCACAAATCAAGCATTATGCTTTGGTGGTTCAAACATTTCTCTACAGGGATATGTTGATGCAGATATGGAAGGTGAAAGAGATAACAAGAGTAGAACTACAGGATATGTATTTACTGTAGGTGGAACAGCTATCAGTTGGGTTTCAAAAATCCAAAGTGTTGTTGCACTTTCAACAACAGAAGCAGAGTATGTTGCTACTACAGAGACTAGTAAAGAAATGATTTGGTTACAAAGGTTTATGGGTGAATTGGGTAAGAAGCATGATATGGGAACGTTATACAATGATAGCCAAAGTGCCATTCATCTTGCAAAGAACTCATCATTTCATTCTAGGACTAAACACATACAGCTCAAGTACCATTTCATACGATCAGTGTTGGAAGATGGAGAGTTGAAGCTGGAAAAGATACACACTAGTCAGAATCCTGCAGATATGCTAACAAAAGTTGTAACCAAGGAGAAACTGAGAATATTCTCAGTTTCAATTGGTCTTCAAGGATGAATATGAAGATGAGAAACAACCAAGTCCAAATAGGATTCATTGTCCAGCAAATGAAGCAGCAGTGGAGTTGCTACTATCATTCTCCAAGTGGGAGACTGTTGGGTGTGGAGCATGATTATTTAGAGGTCTTGTTTCAGCCAGATGTATACCCCAGGAAGTTTGTACACCCCTCCACGTGGGGGGGTGCGGGGGGGACTTGTCACCCCCGCGGGGGTTCGAGGGGGCCCATCCCCCTCGGCTGGGGGGTCCGGGGGCCAGCAGTCCCCCGATGGGGGTTTCGGGGGCAGCACCCCCGAAGCTAAAAATAGATGTAAAATTGCTCTGTAATTTATAATTTTCTAACATCAATTATAAGGAAATCATCCTAACTACTACCCTATATATTCTCAACATGGTATCAGAGCTCAGGTTGGCTAAGGTCATGATGATGATCACTACTCCCTTGAATAAGTCTCTACTGAAGTGTTATATGGTAGCAAGTCATCTCAAGAAAGGTATCAAGGCATTGTGTAATCTCCTACTATCTATCGTGAATAATATGACCAAGACATCTACAAAGGATGAAGAAGTATTCTCAACACTTACTGGCACATTTGAATATGAGAATATTTGGGTAATTGACAGTGGAGTATCAATACATATGACTAGTGAGCAGAAGCAACTAAATACCTTATCAAGAGGAAAATCCTCTTACTTTGTTGAGCTTGGTGACAATAAGAGTTATGTTGTAAGAGGAATTGGATCAACCTCATTGGAGCTAGAGAATGGAGGAAATATTCATCTCAACAACATCCTATTTGTTCCAGGTTTGCAAAAGAATCTACTCTCCATTTCATTTTTAGAAGATAAGGAAGAGAGAGCCGTTTTTATACATGGAAAGGTTATAGTATGGGATAAAAACACTGGCATCAAAAAAATAAAAGATGATTGGGATTCATGAAGGAAGAATATACATATTGTTGACTCCTCTCTCTCAAGATTTGGTTCACATTGAAGTAAGTCCATGTGAAATTTTGCATAGAAGGTTTGGTCACCTTCACAACAAAATCCTACCAACTATAAATTTAATGGTGAATGGAATCCTTGAACTTAAGGAGGATCATGAAGGACTGTGCAAGGGATGTTCATTGGGTAAAAATATCAAGAGACCATTTGGAAGCAGTGCTTCAAGGTCAAAAGAAATTTTGGATCTCATTCATTTTGATATCTGTGGTTCTATGTCTACTAAGTCTCTTGGAGTTGATTTATATTATGTGACATTCATTAATGACCATTCAAGGAAAACTTGGGCTTATTTACTAAAATCCAAGGATGAAGTATTCATCAAATTTCAAGAATTCAAAGCTAAAGTAGAGAACCTTACAGAAATAAGTATAAAGATACTAAGGTCTGATAATGGAGGGGAATACACTTCAAAAGAAATTACAGATTTTTGTAAGGAAGTTGGGATTAAGATGAATTTTATAGTCCTATATAATCTCGAACAAAATGAAGTTGCAAAAAGAAAGAATCGATCTATTGAATAAAGTGTAAGAGCCATGTTACATGATCAAGATTTGCCAAAATTTATGTGGGGTGAAGCAACAAAGGCTGTTGTATACATTCAAAATCAAATTCCTCACAAATCAAAAGACAACATGACTCCTGAAGAAGCATTCACTGGGAAGAAACCAATTTTGGACCATCTTTGGATATTTGGTTGTCCTGTCTATATTCACGTACCAAAGGATAAGAGAAAGAAGTTGGATCCTACAAGCATGAAGGTAACATTTGTTGGATATAGTAATACTTAAAAGGAATATAGGATCTACATAAAGGAAGGACTTTGAATAGAATTAAGTCAAGATGTGATATTTAATGAAAGTGTTGCATATAATAAATCAAAACACCTCTTGATGGACTTTGATGACGAAGAACTTCCAATATTTCAAGAGGAATGTACCGAGGAATAAGATTCAAATCATGAAAATCAAGGTCCCAATGAACCCGTGCAACAGGTGGTCATCCCTAAAAGTAGAAAGAGATCTAATTGGTTTAAATCTACTCTTTAGATGCAGAGGGACATGGAGCAGCCAAATGCACATTTATGGAAAGTAAGAAGCCCAAAAGATATCTTGGGTATGTAGCCTATATGACGAAGCTAATAGAAGAAGTACCATCCACCTTTGAAGAGGTTGTCAAACATCAAGAATGGAAAGATGCCATTAATGAAGAGTATCAATTGATAATGAAAAATGGATTTTGGGAGATCATACCTACGCCTGAAGACAAATCCGTGGTAACTTCCAAGTGGCTCTATAAGATTAAACATGAGGTAGATTGAAGTATTTATAAATATAAGGAAATATTTGTGGCTAGAGGCTTCTCTCAACAAAAATTCATTGATTATGAAGAGACATTTGCACCTACAACAAGGTATACAACTATAAGTTCACTGGTATCTTTGGTAGCATCGATGGGATGGAAAATCAATCAAATTGATGTCAAGACTCCATTCCTAAATGGAATTGTTGATGAAGAAGTTTATTTAGAGAAACCCTTGGGATTTTAATTAAAATATGGAGAGACTTATTTTTTCAGGTTAAAGAAGGCATTATATGGCCTTAAGCAAGCACCAAGGGCACAGTATGCAAGGATGGATGCATACCTACAAAGATTGGGCTTCTCGAAGAGTTCTTCTAATATGAATCTCTATATCAAGGTTGTGAAGGATGAGCCGGTCATCATTCTTTTGTATGTGGATGATCTTCTCATAACAAGTGTGGAAGGTCGTATTCAAGAATACAAGAAACAACTAGTAGAAGAATTCAACATGAAGGATCTAGGGTTGATGCACAATTATTTGGGACTGAAAGTTTGGCAGGGACCTGATGAGATTTATCTAGGTCAAGGAAAGTATGTGATTGAGATATTGAGGAGGTTTGACATGATGGATTGCAAACTTATGACAACTCCCATGATCGCAAACTTGAAGAGGCGAAGAAGTTCTGAATCAAGCCTAGTGGTTCTGACTAGGTATATAAAATTGATTGGCTCATTCGTGTACCTGGTGAATATTTGAAAAGACATTTGTTTTGAAGTGAATGTTCTCAGTTAATTCTAGGTAGAGCCCAAGCATGATCATTAGATAGAAGCCAAGCATATATTGAGATACCTACAAGGAACAATCCACTACTTCCTAAAGTATGATAAGAGAAATGATGCCCAATTGATTGGATATATAGATTCTGACTGGGGAGGCAATGATTATGAAGGAACAAGAACTATTGGAGGATGTTTAAGTTTGGGATCCTCCATGGTCTCCTAGATGAGCAGAAAGCAAGAATCAATTGCTTTGAGTAGTGTTTAGGCTAAATATATTGCAACCTGTGAAGTAAGCAGAGAAGCTCCCTGGTTGAGGAAGTTGTTGTCTGACCTATTTGAAGTACCAATGGACCCTATGGTGATAAATTGTGACAACCCCAGATGTATAAGCTATTTTGAAGACCCAATGTTTCATGGAAATACAAAACACATAAATAACAAGTATCATTACATTGGAAAGTTGGTTTAGTATGGAGTTTTGCAGCTACGGTATATCTTCACTGATGAACATGTAGCTGACATCTTGACAAAATCTATTCCTAAAAACAAGCTTGTGTACTTGAGAGACAAACTTGGTTTGGTTGATATATCCTCCCTAGTTGAGAGGAAGAGATGGACACATCATTCTTCTTTTCACTTTGTGAAGAAAGAATGGAGGATTGGGTAAGCATATGAAATCTGACACTCTTTGAGGATGATGTATGGTATCCATGATAAGAATGGTCGTAGAGGAAATTCCTTGAGGATGTGGTATTCCAAGATAGGAATTGTCCTGGAAGGACATACCCTATGAGCATCTAGGTGGGGTATGTTCCTTGAGAGACAATGATGATGTTGTCTATAAGTCATTGATCTCGCCAGCATTGTGCTATGATCTTGTGGAGAGATAGAGTTGTTAGTCAAGGCCTTGCTATGTGACAATGTTGGATGATTTTATGCAAAGAGATGGATTACCAATCTGACTCTTCTTATGAGATCTCTCCATGTGTCATTTATGAATACCTCCCTAATTAAGAGGGAGTGTTTAAAAATGTGTAACTAGGTTCGATCTTCATAAATATGAAATGTACTTTTGTTTCTTCTATATTCTAAAATGAAAGAAAAATTGTTATTGTTATTTCTGAAGCATGGGCTTCATGCTCAAAGTCTTTTATTTTAGAGGTCAAGCACCCATTGAGTGCTCCTAGGATTTGTCCTAGGGTGAAGAAGTCAAAAGAGTCATTTTCATATAAGGAAGACCCCATCGGGCACATTATAACTTGTAAAAATAATTATTTTTGTATTTTAGTGTCAAGATACTTTCCAAGACCAAGTTGGTCGGACAGCTAAGAAGTTGGCCTATTCTAGGGAATTGTTTCCACCTTTGAGGAGGGAACTTGACCTCATTAGGATATCAATCATCCTCTCATCATACAAGTGAAGGAGAAGAAGAAGAAGGCCAACAAAGAAGGAATAAGGATGAATATAAGTGTTTGGGTTATTTCTCTCTCTCTTTTCATATGTGCAAAGGAAAGAAAGCTAGGGTTTTGTTGTTGCAAGATCACATTTGAAGAAATGCAGAAAGAAGATCGAGGGAAGGCTCATTATGTCATCATCAAGCTCCAAAACAAAGAGAAACTCAAGTGAAGGACAAGAGAATCCTTGGAAGCCCAAAATCATCTCACACGTGCAAAGGTAGTAGTTGTTGGAGGAGCTGAAAATTTCAGATCTGTAGTAGAGGCTGAAATTCTATAGTTGGAGGTCGAAGTTATGCTGCTAGAAAAAATTTGAATGGGTTTGATTTGGAAAAATGAAGCACGTCATCAAGAAGGGATGACTTGGTCTTGGGAGGGTATTGATATTGGTCTAGAGATCTTGGAATTTGTCAATTGAAGAGTCTATAAGAAGAGAAGATATTTTCCATTTTTCCTCTCAGCTGGAGAGGTTTTGGCCGTGGCTTGCAACCTATATCATGTGTTCCTATGTATTGTTTATATTTTATTTTTGGTGGTTGTTTGATTATAAGAATAACATAAAAACAAGAGAAGAAGATAAAAAGTAAGAAAAAATAAAAAGACATCACAAACAGTTATCAAGTATAAGGAAAATCATCCTAACTATTGCCCTATAGATTTCTCAACAAAAGTGACACTTATCTCCAAGTGTTACACTTAAGATGCAATCTTTATGACACAAGTGTCGATTATGAAGAGAAAGTGTGCAATGTCCTAGGAGTGCATCCAACACATGTCCCTAGGATAGATAGGAACTACTAATGCAAAAGAATGTGCTAGAGATTCCTTCCAAAAGTGTACCATCATTGTTTTTCACAAAAGAAGACACTTTCGTTAACAAGAGATGAAACTTTGGATTTATTCATAAACTAAACTTGAAAACTCAAAAAATATGGAACATCTTTAATGACTCAAAAAAATGATTCACATGATCAATGGGAGGCTGCAAAATTTTAATATAGGAAAAATTTGGAGGGTGTTGTAGCAATGATAACACTTGGTGATTTAATAGAAGAACCCAAACTTCTCTATTTAGGTCCCTTTAGGAAATATTGATTCACCATTTAGATCACCTCAACTTCCCTACTTATCCCATTTATAGATGTATTCTATCATATTCCCTTTCTTGGCTAAAACACATTTAACATGCTTGTCATATCTCAATTGTCTCAATTAGGGAAAAGGATAGTATATATGTGAGTTTAGGATGATCATAGTTTTAGTTCCACCTCTAATGTTGCTCTACTTCTAGCATGCATGTTCAGTACCTCGATGAATTCACTTCAAGGAAACACTAGCATTAATTCATTTTTAGTGAGCTTGTTCAGTACCCCGATGAAGTTGCTTGCTTCACCTCTCTGTGCAGGAAGCCTTCCCCTCCTTTCACCCCTTATTTTATTTTCAATATGATTATGGGAATTTCATTAACATTTATATCACTAGGGTGGAAGAGGGATCTAGACTTATTTTATAAGCAAAAGAGGTTGCTCCTTTTTTACAGCGACTCTCATGTATACCTCTAATATTGATATGTTCACTTTTAGTTTCTCCTTTCCCTTCTCTACTTGATTGGATTGGAAGGAAAAACACCATTTAATTACAATTCCTAGTTAAGGAGTGAACATCCTAAAATAGATACAGACATCGTATTTATGCTTAAAGATTCCTATTTGGAACGAATAATATTTTCCATTCAAATATTATTGACCTTAAGGATATTAGACCCAAGCGAAGAATATGGACAAAAAGCTAGCCAAGCATTGTTGAATGTCATAATGCTCCTTCAAAACATTCACCACATTTATCAAAACAAAATAAGACACTTTCACACAAGGTCATATTTATGTACACTGACTAGAAAAAAGCAAAGAAAGAAACAAGAAGACGTGACATAAATGAAAACAATTAATGAAAAACGAGCAAGGAAAGAAATATGTACATAGGTAGAAACCCATTTCTAAGGCTACTATTGAAAGTACCATTTCAAATATTGGTCATTAAGGGGAAGAGGGTCAATCCTCCCATCTAAGGATTTTAAACAATAAGAATGGTGGTCAATATTATCATCAATGGTGAAGGGTCTGATCCACGGGGATTTAAATTTAGTGTGTTTACCTCTCTTTTCATGGGCCTTATCCCATTTCGATATTGGGTCTCCTACACCAAACACCTTGTTCTAGGTATATTTATTTTCAAACCAGCGCTTGATATGGCTTTGGCGCATAGAAAATTTTCTTTTTTCCTACACCTTTCTTCTTCTAGCTTAAGAAGGGTATTCATCGTGTTTAAACAACAAGACATGGTTCACCTCAGGATTCTTGGGAAATCTATAAGGTTAGGAGGTATATATTCGAAGAAAGGATAGCTTATTTTCCAACACAAGTGTCGATTATGAAGAGAAAGTGTGCAATGTCCTAGGAGTGCAACCAACACATGTCCCTATGATAGATAGGAACTACTAATGCAAAAGAATGTGCTAGAGATTCCTTCCAAAAGTGTACCATCATTGCTTTTCACAAAAGAATACACTTTTGTTAACAAGAGATGAAACGTTGGATTTATTCATAAACTGAACTTGAGAACTCGAAAAACATGGAACATCTTTAATGACTCAAAAAAACGATTCACCTGATCAATGGGAGGCTACAAAATTTTAATATAGGAAAAATTTGGAGGGTGTTGTAGAAATGATAACACTTGGTGATTTAATAGAAGAACCCAAACTTCTTTATTCAGGTCTGTTTAGGAAATATTGATTCACCATTTAGATCACCTCAACTTCCCTACTTATCCCATTTATAGATGTATTCTATCATATTCCCTTTCTTGGCTGAAACACATTTAACATGCTTGTCATATCTCAATTGTCTCAATTAGGGAAAAGGATAGTATATATATGTGAGTTTAGGATGATCATAGTTTTAGTTCCACCTCTGGTGTTGCTCTACTTCTAGCATGCATGTTCAGTACCTCGATGAAGTCACTTCAAGGAAACACTAGCATTTATTCATTGCTAGCGAGCTTGTTCAGTACCCCGATGAAGTTGCTTGCTTCACCTCTCTGTGCAGGAAGCCTTCCCTTTCTTTCACCCATTATTTTATTTTCAATATGATTATGGGAATTTCCTTAACATTTATATCACTAGGGTGGAAGAGGGATCCAGACTTATTTTACAAGCAAAAGAGGTTGCTCCTTTTTTACAGCGACTCTCATGTATACCTCTAATATTGATATGTTTTCTTTTAGTCTCTCCTTTCCTTTCTCTACTTGATTGGATTGGTAGGAAAAACACCATTTAATTACAATTCCTAGTTAAGGAGTGAACATCCTAAAATATATAAAGACATCGTATTTATGCTTAAAGATTCCTATTTGGAACGAATCATATTTTCCATTCAAATATTATTGACCTTAAGGGTATTAGACCCAAGCAAAGAATAGGGAGAAAAAGCTAGCCAAGCATTGTTGAATGTCATAATGCTCCTTCAAAACATTCACCACATTTATCAAAACAAAATAAGACACTTCCACACAAGGTCATATTTATGTACACTGACTAGAAAAAAGCAAAGAAAGAAACAAGAAGACGTGACATAAATGAAAAAAATTAATGAAAAACGAGCAAGGAAAGAAATATGTACATAGGTAGAAACACATTTGTAAGGTTACTATTGAAAGTACCATTTCAAATATTGGTCATTAAGGGGAAGAGGGTCAATCCTCCCATCTAAGGATTTTAAACAATAAGAATGGTGGTCAATATTATCATCAATGCTAAAGGGTTTGATCCACGGGGATTGAAATTCAGTGTGTTTACCTCTCTCTTCATGGGCCTTATTCCATTTGAATAATGGGTCTCCTACACCAAAAACCTTGTTCTAGGTATATTTCTTTTCAAACCAGCGCTTGATATGGCTTTGGCGCATAGAAAATTTTTCTTTTTTCCTACACCTTTCTTCTTCTAGCTTAAGAAGGGTATTCATTGTGTTTAAACAACAAGACATGGTTCACCTCAGGATTCATGGGAAATCTATAAGGTTAGGAGGTATATATTCTAAGAAAGGATAGCTTATTTTCCATACACGAGGAAATAAGGTGAAGTCTTCAAAGAGGGATTTGGGGTAACATGGTCATCCCATAGGGCATTCACCAATACATTATGCCATTCCTATACTTAGAGTAAACGATTTTCTTAACGATGTGAATAAAATTATTTTTTGTAGAATCATCTAATCCATTTCACTGATGGTAATAATTAGATGAGTGTTTTAAAATAATATGATTTTCCAATGCCAATTCATAAAGTTTTAACGATAAAAAATGCATTGCATGTCAAAAAATGTGACGTAGAAATGTAAAACCCGGTAATGATATTTCCTTTTATGAAATGAATGAATTCCTTTTCACTTGTCTCAAAATAACTACTTCAACCCACCAAAGAAAGTAATCTGTAGTGGTCAAGATATATTGGTGTTCCTTTGATGAGTGTGGAAATATCTCTCCAATAAAATATAATCCCCATTGTTGAAAAGGTTCCTCAATAGCAATGGGATACAAAGGGGAGGATGACTTCTTATTGTGATCAACACATATTTGACATACAGGATACTTACGAGCATAGGCCCGTGCATCCTAAAATATTGTGGGCCAATAATATATGGCCTACATTATTTGTGAGTTGTAGCGTTCCCTGTGTAGTTCCCACCAATTGGCCCATCATGTAAGTCCTTTATCACACTTTCTGAATCCAGTGATTCCAAGAATCTAAGTAAGGCATAGTTGGGGTGCTTTAAAAAAATCACACCATGAACAAGCTTGTAAGATATAGCTTTGAGACTAATTACCCTCTCTTGATTTTCTAATAAGTGTAAGGGCAAGGTGCCTTTCTTTAGATACTATCATACATTAGTGTACAAAGATGTGGTTGCATTTGTAAGGGTATCTTGGTCGATGTTATATATTTCAATTTCTTATTCTCAACCAAAAGAATCTTCCTATGGCAGATTGATTGCTTCCACTGCAAGATGGCAAAGACGATGGCCTTTAATTATATGAACTGTGTTGAATTCTAGATCATATTATTGAAGCCTAGTCATCTAGTTTGCCCTCCTCTCACCTAGCTCTTGTTGTACAAAGAGTGATCTGACTACTAGATTAGATACATATATGATAATATGACTTTTGAAGATGTAAGGCCTAAATTTTTTAATTGCCTTGTAGACTGCATAAGCTTGTTTATCAATGGCATGATAATTCAATTTTGATTCCTGTAATCCAACACTCAAGAATGATATCAACCATTCATTTCCTTGATTGTCCTTTTGAGTTAGAAAAACTGCAATAGATTTATCAAAAGTAAAAGTATACAACAATAAATATTTACCAAAATCTAGACTATATAATGTTGGGGCATCAGTAATAGCTTATTTAATCTCGGAAAAAAACATCTTTCTCCCTCCGGTCCCATTTATAAATCACATCCTTCTTGATCATCTCTTGCAATGGTTTAACAATTTATGCAAAATCAGAGATAAGTTTCTGGAGAAAAATAATTTTCCCTAAGAAATATGTTGGGAATCACGATTGTCGTTACACCAGAACCCACAAATTTTAGTCAATGATTGCATCGCGAGAGATAAGGATCCATGAGAGGCGGTTATTCCATGTCACGAAACACATGGGGAGCATTAGTTTATCCAATTTCTAACAATATCCCCCCTAACATGAGCCGGGTATGTATTGAACTCGTGACCTATGCTCTGATACCACTTGTTGGGTATCATGGTTGTCATTAGACCAAAACCCGCAGGTGTTAGTCAACGATTGCATCATCATAGATAAGGATCCACTAGAGGTGGTTAGTCCATGTCACGAAACACATGGGGAGTGTTGGTTTATCCAATGTCCAACAAAATATTACATGGATTTCTTGTTCATGGGATAGGGAATTTGTGCAATAGTATTAACCCACTCCATGTCCAATTTAATCCCACTTTTAGCTATTATGTGTCCCAAAATGTTTCCCTTGAACACGGTGAATATGATTTTATTAGGATTTAATGATATACAGTACTTTTGACACCTCTGAAAGATCTGCTTTAGATGATGTAGGTGGTATGATCTCTTCTTAGAAAATAGTGTAACATCGTCTAAGTAAATGACCACTCTAGTCGATCAATCCTCTGAAGTTGATGTCCATAGCCCTTTGAAAAGTAGCAACTTCATTTATAATTTTGAATGGCATTCACCTAAATGCGAGTTTAACCCACTTTTTCATCGAATATGTTTTTGAATTGATGAGTTATACTATCAAAACTTGGTTGTATACTAATAATCCATCCAATATTGAGAACATCTCTGATCCAGATACTTTTTGGAGCATCTGTTCTATATATGGCACAATATAATTATCCTTATGAAAAGCCTATTTCAACTTGCAAAAATATACACATAGTTTTATCTCTTCAAACTTCTTTCTAACTGGAACCAAAATATAAACCTAGGTAGAATGACGAATTCTGAAAATGCTCCGAGCATCCAACAATTCCTTAGCTCTTTCTAAATAAGGGGTTCAACATTAGGATGAAATTTTCTCAATTTTTACTAAAATGTTTCACCCCTTCTTTAATGGGTATCATGTGTTGAATGATCTATGTATCAATAGTTTTTAAATCCTCGTATGTCCACACGAATACATCTCGATGCTATTTGAAAAGATGAAAAAAATATTGTCGTTACTAAGGAGAGCAACATGTAGCAAGATTCACATTCTTCGGATCTTCCTTGGTAACCCAAGTTAACTTTTTCATGTAGAAATTTGTAACTTTGGGTCTTTATATTGATTGGTCCCCTGAAGCGGTTTTGCAAGTCATAAAGCTTCTCTAAATATATGACACCCTTAGGCACAGTGTTTCCTTTATATGTTAGAGTTGTTTCCTACAAATCCTTTTCATGCTCATCTTCATATATCGCTTCATCTTTAAACATGCCAACATTAGCCATGAAATCCAATATCAATTGGTCATAGAAAAACCATCTTTATTTGGTGACAACATAGTAGCTGCATTGGTTAAAGTGTCCATGGTTGCATTGTGAATTCTAGGAATAGATTTAATATAAAATGCTTGAAAGGAAGATATAAGATGTCATACCTCTTGTTGATAGTTTTTAAGATTAGGTAGCACATAGTGAATAGTATTCCTTATCTGACACTTAACAATCTATGAGCGAATATTACCTTTAATGATCCCACTTTGAGGTCTATGGATTTGTTTAATCCAAATATGAGTGCTTTTTATTCCACAACTTTGTTTGTGCACTCAATATCCAATTAACATGATATCAGATACTTGTTCTTCTTAGGTTTAATCAAAATGCAACTAGCTCTTGAACCCTCCTATGTTTTTGAACCATCAAAATAGAAAGTCCAAATATTACTATCAGATGGGTTAGTTTCTATGCTAATACTATTTACATCTATATTACAAAGTTAATTTTCACTAATTGGATTGCTAGGAAGGAGTTCCAACTGTGTATTTGGTGGTACAAAAGACGATTGGGTAAGGTAACATCCAATATTAACTCCTAAGAAACAATTTATAAATATTTCTTACGCAAAGTTAATCGGCTCATTGTGTGACTCAAGTGTCGTAATGGTATGCTTCATAAAAGGTTAACTTTCAACTCAAATATGATTATTCGTGCCCTTATAAGGAAGTCGCAAGTGAGACCAGTCTGTAGAAAAGTATCCTTGCAACTTACAAAACCAATCTCTACTCATAAGTCGCCCATATGCTTCTTGTATGTCCACGATAACAATTCCAATACATTGGTGAACTCTATGATCAGAAGATAAATGAATTATAACATTGTTTAGCTCACCAATTTCCTGCACTAATGATTTATCTAACTATATGGTTTTGGTGTCAATATTTTCCTATTTGGTGTTAATTTTATTTGCAACAAATAAAGGCATAACATTTGTAGACGTACCAGAATCAACTAGGAATTTATGGACATTATAATTAAAGATTTCAAATGTTAAAAGAAAATCGGGGCAAGTAGATATATAATTTACATTAACTGCAGATTCAAGGATATTGAGAGACTTACCGGAGAATGCTTGGGAGGTAGAAACTGTACCTAATGAAGATTGAGATGCAAAAGCCTAGATGATCAACTCACATTAGCCTGCCAATTTTGCTAGCTCATAGATGGAAATATCAGCACAAGATTTCTTCATGTTCTCAATGACGTTATACTCAATGTCTTCATTTTTGGCAAGGTCTGTTGAAGTGGTAGGAGGTGAAACTTTATTAGATACCTCAGGAGTGACGAAGTTGTTATTATCATTCCCAGAAGTATTCTTCTAAGGTTGAGAATTCCTGGATTTCAACTGAGTGCTCTGAGCAAGAATGTTTGGTGGTAAAAATTTCCTCAATATTTTCTTCCTTACATCTTACTCAAGCACCAGCCCTTTACTCCTAAAATTGTATTGATTAGTTTTTTGTTGTGGAGGAGAATTACTCATTGGGGGATCACTAGCATCTTGTCGATCATTATTAAAAATAAGATCAAAAGTGAAAATTGAATCACCAACATTTTTGTTTTCCTCTACCTAGGTTGGTTCATCAATCTCTTGAGTCTACTGTGGATTCCTTTTTGCTAACAAAATTTCTATGACATTGGAAACCACAACATTCATGTTGTGTTTCCATTGTGGGCATGTTTTTTTAGAATGTGATTCTTGACGAAAAGTGCAGTAATTATCCATGCCTACATTCTCAATGTTAAATACAACATTAAAGCTTTGTGCAGATTTGGTTGATTGATTAGTGTTCTTATAATATGAACTGAAGGACTTATTACTGGTATCTGCCTCACTTGAATTCCTTTTGATCTCAAATACTTCATTGGTCAACAACTTCAAGGACTTAGTCAAGATTTCCATGTCAAAAGGATCTCTCTCTTTAGTTTTAGTGGTAGAGGCTTGAGACTTCTTCCAGCATCCTTGGATTCCTTTGAATCTTCCTGATTAGTAATGACCCCAATATATCTTAAGTCCATCTACACAACAATTGATTTTGCAAAATTAAGAGCCAATGATTCCTTTGTATCTCTTTTAACAAAAATAGAAATATTAATGGGCAAGGCAAATCCTTATTTCTTGATTCATGAGGTTGCACATTAGTGGGGAACTTTTTCAAAATAAAAGTAAATATTTGATTAAAATCCTTAACCTTTTCTTTATCCCCCATCTTAATATTGCCGAGTACTTTAAGCAACGTGGCAGGAGTTTTATTATCAGCAAATCTTTCTAAGAAAAATTGTTTAAACTCCCTCTAATCATGGATTGAATTTGGTGGAAGGTTTTAGTATCAAATTGATGCTCTACCTTCAAGAGTATAAGGAAATAATATACAAGCAACATCATCATAACGTACCTCTAACATCCTTAGATGCAACTAGAAGTCATCAATCTAATCTTTAACCTTCACCTTCTTATCTGGATCATACTTTGTAAGAAATTTTTTCGGGTGATTTGGTAAGTGATGAATGTTTCTTGGAAGAGTAAGAGGCCCTTGGGCCATCCAATCCAATTGGTCAACAACCATGTTTGTGTTCTCTTCCTCCTCTTCACTCTCGGATTTTGAATACTCTTCTAATTTACTATTCATATTTTCTTTATTGTTTTTTTGTTCTTTATTGCTTAGTTGTTTATCATTTGCAAAATCAAAATTCTCCCCATATCCCTCTATATTTTCCCCAATATGTGTTGGGATGTCTCCTTGATGATGAGATTCTATAGGTGAATCAGCCAAATCTTCAAGGGTTATGGTGTAACCACCCTCCTCCCACATCTACCCAAGTAATCGGTCAAACAGGGTAAACATGTGATGAAGAGTTACTATGATATGATTCAACTCCCTATGTTTCAGTTAAGGAAGTGGAACCGATAGAACACAACAACATAGACCTTCCAGACCTACTGCAAAACCCCTAAGATCCATCCAAATCTTCCAAGTGACTAGCCCCTAAGACAAACTAACTTTTTACTTCTTTAATCCCCCAATGACTCCCATGACATGGGAATGAGTGTGACTGAAACCCTCCAGTCGCTCCCACATAGTGGGTATACCTATGACTAAGGACTTTCCCAAGCAGTTTTGTGTCTGCGACTCCAAATTTTGTGCCACTTTTCCTAGCCCAGAACTCTATGACAGTTCTAGAAATGAAAGATAACAATTAAAGAATGATACAAATGTAATTACTTAAACAAGGAATTGATTGGAACCCTACTAGCCATGCCAGGCGTTTCTTCAAACATGTCACAAATATGCATCCGGTTTAAACAACATATCTGAGCATAGGGGTCTCACACTTATATGGGAATCACTAAGAAGCATTGATGCCTCATCATAATAAATTCATTACCATCTATTAAATCACATATTCATTGTGCATTCAGTGATTAACCAAAACATGATGAGAGCCATACATTTTCACTCTCATAAAACTCATTCATACCCAGCATATAACTAATAGAAATATCAGGGATATAACAGCCATATAAGCCACATATAAACAAGTACATTTATCCATAAAATACCAAGGAGAAAGGGAGATCTTATTGATGATTGCATAAGCCGACTAGGTATGGGACTTCTACGAACCACCCAACTGTAGCCTAAGATGAACCAAATCTTTTTTCAGCCAGTTAACCCCGTGCAATATGCCAAGCATGAACTTGGGATCTCATAAAACAAATCAATCAAAATTGAACCAAGGCTTCCAGAGGCAAAACCACCTCAACCCTCAACTTGTGATTCCACCTCATAGTTGGACATCACTAACCATCACCAGATTGGTCTCTACCCAAGCTATCCAGGGCTCCAGATCATTTGTTTCAACTAGGGCTTCCAAGACTAGTATCTCAACCCACAGTTGTTGTCGGGCTTCCAGAGTATTTATCCAGCCAGGGCTTCTAGGACTAGTAACTCAATCCACCAAGGGCTTCCAGAGTATTTTTCCAACCAAGGCTTATAGGACTAGTAACTCAACCCAAGTTGTTACAGGGATTTCAGAGCGTTTGTCCAACCAAGGCTTCAAGGAACTAGTAACTCAACCCATAGCCAAAGACACAAGAAAACAAACTAGAAAGAAAAAGGAAAAACCACAACACCATGGCTATCTAGGAAATGGAAAGGCTAGGAAAATCTGTTGTCAATCTAGGAAAACCTCCATGCCAATGACAGATCATAACCAAGAAACCACACTTATATACCATGCATGTAAAAACTAGTCATGAAAACATACATGCAAATCAATACCTGCAAGAAAAACATGTTGTATTTGTTGATCCTGATGTCCTCTTGCACTTTTCTTCTCTTCCTTTTCCTTGTTGCTCCAAAACTCCAAGTACACCGCACTCCTCCAGGAGTGCTCCAAGAAAACTCTAAGTGTCCAATAGTATGAGAGAGAGAATGGAGAGAGAGATCCAAAACTGAACTGACAAAAAGCGATGAACTGGTCCTTGGAAGCCTTTTTATTAATGAGGCCTCTATTTTCTTCATTTTCCTCCTCACATGCAACCTGTGACCTTTCACCTCACTTTCCTCCTAATTTCCATTATTTTCATAAATAAATGCAAATAAATACCATTTTTCCTTTCCAAAGCCTTATCCATTTCCTTTTTCATTTCCATAGCCATTAATTAATCACAATTGATCCCCATCACTATGTTTTTGCCCAACATTTAGCTTGGAATACGTGTCCCATGATCAAGGTCTTATTTTTCCTTTATTAAAATTTTACATGGATTTTGATCGGGGTTGTTATAGAACCCTGCCCCTTGGGGAAACATCGTCCTCAGTGTTCAACGACACCTACAACCACAAAAATGTTGCAAACAAAACATACTACCCATGGAGCTTTATAACTTAGCATGTTGTAGTATTTACAATGATTAACCTGCTAAGAAGAAAACCAACATGACAACATAAGAACATGATAACCATAATGACATGACACCCATACCGCTTATTGGAGATTTATAACACAGCTCCTGGCGGTATTTACATCCACATACATATGTACATATACCAAAACATCATACCAAAACATATAGCAAAACATATACCAAAGACATACACCAAAACATTCGCTCAACGAACGAATAGAGAAGGATACATAGCCCACATCTGATCCGACATATCCCATGTAGCTTCATCGGGCCGAAAGTGCTTCCACTTCACTTTAACTTGCTCAATTGCTTGGTTCTAGAGCATGAGATCCTTTCTCTGCAAAATTCATTGAGGTTCCGACTGGAATTCTCGTTTTGGCTCCACCTGCAATACAGACCATTCAATTACAGGATCAACTTCTTTAACATACTTCTTAAGCAATGACACATGGAAAACATCATGGAATTTCACTGTCGGAATCAATGCAAGTTGACAGGCTACTGGCCCAATCCTCTCAAGAATCATAAAAGGTCCACAAAATTAGGGTGCTAGCTTGGCACACAATCCAATCTACAAGGAGCTCTTCTTCAGCATGATGCGCAAGTACACATGCTCCCCAAATTGAAACTCCTTTAACAACCTATCTCGATATGCATATCTCTTCTGCCTATCATGTGCTTTTTTCAAATTCTTCTTGATTACCTACATTTCCTGTTCCATTTCTGCCAACATATTAGTCCAATCAACACCCTGTTAACTGGATCACTCCAATTGATGAGAGTATTGAAACTCCACTCATACAATGCCTCAAATGGAATCATCCTCAAATATTATTGATACCCATTTTTGTAAGTGAACTCACCCAATGGAAGATATTCTTCCCACTCATGTTGCTAATGCATCACATAGGTCATCAACATGTCCTCCAATATCTTATTGATCCTCTCTTTCTGTCATCTGTTTACGGATGAAAATTTGTGCTGAAGGCCAACTTTGTACCTAAACCTACAAACAACTCCTTCCAAAAATTGGAAATGAACTGTGCATCCCTCTCTGACACAATAGTTTTTGGAACACCATGCAATATGACCACATCCCTGATGAAGACGTGTGCTTCATCATTCGCTGAGTATGTAGACTTCACTGAGATGAAATTCTCAGTCTTCGTCAACTTGTCCACCACGACCGTGATGGAATCATGCTTTTTAGATGTCCTTGTTAAACCTGTGATAAATTCCATGACCTCCCATTTCCACTCTGGAATCATAATCATCTCTAGTAGTCCACCTAGATTCTTACAATAGTCCACGTAAATGCTTACACTTTGCCTTCACCCACTGACAATCCAAGCACCTAACCACGAACTCTTCCACATCTCTCTTCAAATTCAGGAAATAGTAAAACTTCTTAATTGTTGTTAGTGTCTTCTGATAGGTTGGTTGACCTGAATATGGTTTCACATGAAACTCCCTCAATATCACCTTTTGAGCTCACTATTGTCTAACACATATATCCTGTCTCTAAACCTCACCAATCCTTCTATCGTGAGACAATAGTCCACATCCTTTACACTTGTACCTGTACTTGTACCTATACTTAGTTGCAACCTATGACTGAGCTCCATATACCTGACATCCTGCTGACCTACCTGCAAGATGCTATCTTGTAGATTTGTCCCATAGAAGCTCATAGCTACTATATGATTCACCTATATCCACTTGCTAAGAGAATCTATAACCCTGTTCTCTTTACCTTTAATATACCTGATCTCAAATTCAAACTCACTGATCATGGCCAACCTCTATCTTGCATGGAATCTAGGTTCAGTTGGTCAAATATATATTGCAACCCACTATGATCACTCATCAATGCAAATCATCTTCCAAGAAGATAGTGCCTCAACATTTTCAATGCATGAATGGTTGCTGCCAACTAAAGATTATGTGTTGAATAGTTCTTCTCATGCTCATTTAGTTTTTGTGACTCATAAGATACCATATGTCCTTCCTGCATAAGGACTCCACCCAGTCCTCCCTTGCAAGCATTTGTACATACCATGAATTATTTTTCTGGATCTACGATCTCTAACACTAGAGAATGTGTCAACAACTACTTTAACTGCTCAAAACTCGCTGCACATTCCTCTCTCCATTCAAATCTCTTTCCTTTCCTTTGCAATGATGTGATAGGATAAGTAATTTACCTATAATACCCTTCTAACCTCATGAAGGATCTCACCTCATCCACATTCTTACGAGCTGCCCACTCCATGATAGTTATTATCTTTTATGGGTCCACTATTATGCCTTCCTTGGAAACCACATGTGCCAAGTAATGTTCCTCAATCTGAAAGAAACTCCACTTGCTGAACTTTGCATACAACTAATGTTGTCTCAACAATATTAATATTGTTTCTAAGTGTTCGACATGCTCTTCTTCATTTTTAGAATATACCAATATGTCATCAATGAACACAATAACGAACTTATCCAAATAAGGACGCAACACACTATTCATCAAGGACATAAAATTAGCTAGAGAATTAATAAAACCAAATGGAACTACAACAAACTCACAATGTCTGCACCTAGTCTGGAAAGTTGTCTTGTGAATGTCATCTTCTTTAATGCATACTTGATGATATTCAGATCTTAGATCAATCTTCGAGAACACTACTGCTCCCTTCAACTGATCGAACAAATCATTAATCCTCAACAAAATATACTTGTTCTTGATGGTTACTTTGTTCAACTGCCTGTAGCCAATGCACAACCTGATAGTACCATCCTTCTTCTTCACAAATAATATTGGTGCTCCCCGTGGTGATACAATTGGCCTAATATATCCCTTGTCAAGCATTTCCTTCAATTGCAACTTCAACTCTACCAACTCCAGTGTGCTCATCCTATAAGCTGTCGTAGATGAGGGTGTTTCCCTTGGTACCAACTCAATAGAAAATTCTACTTACCTGTGAGGTGGTGTAACAACCTTGGTGAAAATTCCATGTAATAAAAGTTTAAAATTGGCAAAATAATAACCACAATTGATGGGACACTTATTCCAAGCTAAATGTTGGGCAAGAAATCCTAGTGTGGGTGTTCATTTGGTTATTAATGGCTAAGGAAATTGGCAAAGGCAATGGCTAAGGCTTTGGAAAGACAAAATGGCATTTTTGGCACATTTATTTATTAAAAATATGGAAATTAGGAGAAAAGGGAGGTGAAATGTCATAGGTTGCATGTGAGGAGGAAAATGAAGGAAAATAATGGAAAATGAAGAAAATAGATGCCTCATTAATAAAAAGGTTTCTAAGGATTAGCTCGTAACCTTTTGTTAGTTAAGTTTTGGAGCTCTCCCATTATTCTCTCTCTCTCTCTCTCTCTCTCTCTCTCTATATTCTTGGAGACTTAGAGTTTTCTTGGAGCAGTCTTGGAGGGTGTGGCATACTTCGGTTTTTGGAGCAAGAAGGAAAAGGAAGAGCAGGAAAGCACAAGAGGACACTGGGATTAGTAGCTACATCGGATTTTTCTTACAGGTGCCGAGTTGCATTTATGTTTTCCTCACTAGTTTAGGCATGCGTGGCATATGCACATAGTTTGTTAATTGTGAGTTGTCATAAGCATGGAGGATGGATGAGATTGATAGTGGATTGCCTAGCTTTGCCATTTCCTGGATAGCCATGGTGATTGTGGATTTGTTTTCCTTGTTTTGTTTTGGTTTGTTCCCATGTTTCCTTATATTGGGTTGAGTTATTAGTCCTAGAAGCCCTGGTTGGACAAACACTCTAGAAACCCTATAACAACTTGGGTTGAGTTACTAGTCCTGGAAGCCTTGGTTGGAAAAAGGCTCTAGAATCCCTTGGTCTTTCGAGTTACTAGTCCTAGAAGCCCTTGTTGGACAAATGCTTTGGAAGCTCGGTAAAATTTGTGGGTTGAGTTACTAGTCTTGGAAACCTTGGTTGTAAAAACACTTTGGAAGCCCTAGAAGCCTTGGTTGGACAAACGCTCTAGAAGCCCTGGAGGCTTGGATACAGACCAATCTAAAGATGGTTTTGTGATGTTCGACCATGAGGTGGAATCACTATTTGATGGGTTGAGCTGTATGGCCTCTGGAAGCCCTAGATGGTTTTGGATTGATGTGTTCTATGAGATCCCACATTCTTGCTTGGAATATGGCACAGGGGTGAATGGTTGAAGAGATATTTGGCTCAACCATTCTAGGTTGGGTGGAACGTGGATGTCCCATCCCGGGTTTGGATTTTGCATCATCAATATGAGGTTATTTATCCTTGTATTTATATAAGTATTATGTTGGATTATATGTGGTTTATATGGCTGTGATTTCATTGTTACTTTTGTTGCTATTATGATGGTTATATATATGTTTTATGATAGTAGCTATGTATGGATTTCATCATGTTTTTACTTTTAAATGAATGACTAATGTATCTATGCCTAATGGATGAAATGGTAGTTAATATGTTGAGGTAAGGCACATACCTCAACAACTCTAGAAATATGCTAGTGTACTCTTCACCAATCATAGATGCCATCTTTAGCTCATAAAATGTTTTTGCCTTATCATCGTAGTATCTCTCCAATAGGTACTTCTTCCTAAATAGTCTCTTGAATTCACTCCAAGTCAACTCCTCATAAATATCTCTGACATTCTTTACATCTTCCCACCATATATCTTCTTTACCTTTAAGATTGAATGTAGCTATTATGGCCTTCATGTTCTCTAAGTAATCATGCAATATGAAGAACTTATTCATTCCAAGCAACCATGCTTCTGAATCCTATGTTTCCTTGATTTCCCCATCGAATGTAGGTGGCTTTTCTTTCTTGAACTCATCCAGAAAATATCCATTGTCACTCCTCCTCTAAGGATGATAATGATGACAATCATAATACCTGTTAAAACCAAAACTAGAATAGTACTTGCGTTTATCACCTCTCCTATCCAGAGTGTCCAAGAACCTTCCATCTCTAATCATGTCATCTCTAACCGAATTGTACCCACCAAGAGACCTACTGCCATATGTCCCATTATTTTTCTCCTCCTGTTCACGACTGATCCGAAATGCTTCCGGTCTCTGCAAATCTGACAAACTCTGAAGGATTACTGCATTGAATTCTACTTGTTTCTCCCATGCCTGAATAATTATGTCATTATCTGCTTTGGAACTCCTTATTTTTCCTTCAAGATTCTTAATGTGCCTGCTAAGTCAAAGAATCTCGTGAATTATAGTCTACCATCTTGTTAGTCATCTTGATCTCTTTCCTGCAAGGCATCTTATGTTAGCTAACCAAATCATAAGCAAACCAATGTACCTTAGCATCCTTCGGGGAGGATATCTCCTGCAAGATCAACCAATCAATGTAATACATGTATAAACATAATCATAACAACATGTAAATATGTAGCATATAAATAAAACAATATATAGACATCATTCCAACCATAGTCCAGTCATTAATGCACGACCAAATCAATCACATACCCTAACCTCATGCATGACAACAACAACCATACTAATGTACACTTGACAACACATAAGCACTTGACATGCATAAACAATGCATAACCAATCATACACTCATGATGACACATACCACAATAATGCAATCAACCTTCACATGGCGACATAACTGCAACCATGACCAACACCATGCATATGCAATAAACACATAGACCACAAGCATACAGAACACATATGCAACAGACATGAATGCATGACCAACACACTGCCCATCCAGTCTAAGGGGTGAACCATGCTTTGATACCACTATGTAAGCACTCTCCTCCCACATCTAGCCAAGTAACTAACCAATTCGTGTAAACAGGTGACGAAGAGTGACTATGATATGATTCAACTCCCTATGTGTCAGTTAAGGAAGTGGAGCTGATGAAACACAACAACACAGCCCTTCCAAACCTACTGCAAAATTCCCAAGAGCCATCCAAACCTTCCAGGTGACTAGCCCCCGAGACAAACTAACTTTTTACTGCACTAATTGCCCAGTCACTCCCATGACATGGGAATGATTTGATTAGAACCCTCCAATCACTCCCATGGAATGGGTATGCTTGCGACTAGGGACTTTACCAGGAAATTCTATGCCTGCCACTCTGAATTTTGTGCCACTTTTCTAGGCCCAAGGCTTAGGTCACTGCCCAGAACTCCATGACACTTCAAAAAATGAAAGATAAAAATGGAATAATGATACAAATTTAATTACTTAAACAAGGACTTGACTAGACCCCTACTAGCCATGAAAACCATTTTGTCAAACATGTCACAAATATGCATTCTATGGGTTTAAAAAACATATATGAGCATAGGGGTCTCATACTTATCTAAGACTCACTAAGAAGTATTGATGCCTCATCACAATAACTGCATTACTATCTATTAAGTTTCATATTCATTCTACATTCAGTGATTAACCAAAACATGATGAGAGCCATACATTTTCACAGTCATAAAACTCATTCATAACAAACATATAACCAACATAAATATCAGGGATATAACAACATTATAAGCCACATATGAACAAGTACCCATAAAATACTAAGGATAAAGAGAGCTCTTATTGATGATTGCATAAGCCGACCAAATATGGGACTTCCACAAACCACTCGACTGTAGACTAGGCTGAACCAAATCTTTCTTTTAGCTAGTCACCCCCGTGCCATATTCCAAGCATGAATGTGGGATCTCATAAAACAAATCCATTAAAACTGAACCAGGGCTTCCACAGGCCAAACCACCTCAACCCTCAACTAGTGATTCCACCTCATGATCAAACATCACTAACCATCACCAAATACGTCTCTACCCAAGCTATCCAGGGCTCCATAGCATTTGTTCCAACTAGGGCTTCCAGAACTATTAACTCAACCCATAGCTGTTGTCGGACTTCTAGAGCGTTTTTCTAAGCAGGGCTTCCAGGACTAGTAACTAAACCCACCAAGGGCTCCCAGAGAGTTTTTCCAACCAAGGCTTCCGGGACTAGTAACTCAAACCAAGCTGTTACAGAGATTTCAGAGCGTTTGCCCAACCAAGGCTTCCAAGAACTTGTAACTCAACCCACAACCAAAGGCACAAGAAAACCAACCAAGAAACAAAAGTAAAACCCACAACACCATGGCTATCCAGGAAATGGAAAGGCTAGGCAAATCCACTATCAATCTAGGAAATCCTCCATGCCAATGACAGATCATAACCAAGAAACCACATGCATTTGCCATGCATGCCAATACTAGAGAGGAAAACATACATGCAACTCGGTACTTGCAAGAAAAATCCATTGTAGTTGCAGATCTCGATGTCCTCTTGCACTTTACTGCTCTTCCTTTACCTTCTTGCTCCAAAACTCCAAGTACGCCAAAATCCTCCAAGAGTGCTCCAAGAAAACTCTAAGTGTCCAAGAGTATGAGAGAGAGAGAGAGAATAGAGAGAGATCCAAAACGGAATTGACAAAAAGCCATGAACTGATCCTCATAATCCTTTCTATTAATGAGGCCTCTATTTTCTTCATTTTCCTCCTCACATGCAATGTGTGACCGTTCACCTCCCTTTTCTCATAATTTCCATTATTTTCATAAATAAATGCCAATAAATGTCATTTTTCCTTTCTAAATCCTTAGCCATTTCCTTTGCCAATTTCCATAGCCATTAAATAATCACAAGGGATCCCCATCGCTATGTTTTTTCCCAACATTCATCTTGGAATACATGTCCCATGACCATGGTCTTATTTTTCCCTTTATTAACTTTTTACATGGATTTTTGACCGGGGATGTTACATGCGGTCACCAATTATTCCAATGAAGAAACTAAAACACCAGGATGGGTTGTCTCATTCCGTAATTTCTTATGTGGAAAAATGGATGTAACAGGGAGAACTCGAAGAGCTCTAGCAAACTGATGAGTGATAGGTCGAATCCTCTAGAGCTACGCGTAAGTAACTTCAAAAGCATGCTTTGAACCTTGATGAGATGACATGTATTTCTTGTAAGTATGAGTTGGAGTAGGGCTCAAACAACTACTACCTTGAACTGAAGGTTCTTTATGTGGATGTGTTGAATTATCAGCCATACAAATGCTACCCTCCTTCTAGTGCTAGAATGTTGATGGTGTTGGAAATTGCCAACATACAAGAGGTCTCCCCAATATGAAGCCCCAAATAGACCCCACACCATTTAGAGTAGGAGCCCCATATGGGAAATAGGCTCAATTGCCATAATCTTAGAGATTTTCCTTAGTTGTAATAAACAACATAAAAGAATACACATATACTTGTGTTTATGTAAGGATCGGTACCCAGAGGGGATTTTCTTGAGCACAACACACACAATAACCCAACTCAAAAACAAAACAACGCCAACACCACACTTAACAAAAAAGTGTTCCCAAAAAATTGAAGGAGTAGAGAGTGGATCTGGAGTGGAACCGTAAGTGTTGGAATTTTGTCCACCTCCCACCATTCATAGCCAAGAGCTTTGACATTTTCAAGCTATGTTGGTGAACACACCGATGATGTTGATTGACTTGACCATGATTCTTCCCATGGAACATTATTCACCACCCACTTCTCACCACATGGATATCCCTTCTGGATATGGGAAACCAATGAGGATGTAACAGTGAACATGTAACCCCTACCACCGCCCATTTCCCACTGCTTGTTTTTGAATATTTATTAGCAAGGATAGGAGAGTGGCATTGATTTGACATCATGTGGGTCTACGAACCCCACTGGTATCAGATATGGTATGAAATTCATTCAATATGGAAAGTCCTACAAACACAAGGAAGAGGACCATGTGGGCATCGTGCCTAAGACAACGTGCCAGTGGTCACGTGGATTCCATGTATGAACTCAAGGTGACATGGATTGGTACAGTGATGACCTGACAGTACCACATGGATGCCACATAGAAGTACTACAATAACATGGAATCCTGTGAAGTTGATGTGACAGTTCAATAAGGGTCACACATCCATGTGATGGCTCAATGTCAATGTGGCTTTATTGTTTGTTCAAACTTCAAGAAGGTATAACTTTCAATCTGGGAATTGGATTGACATAAAATTTAGGTTTCCATAAAGATCTCGATGAGTTAAACCCGATGGTGCCATTTGTTTTGCGATTTGAAGAAGTTATAAAAAGAGGATTTTTGTGACCCCATGTTCATAGTAGACCTTGGATTTTAGGTCAATTCAATAAATAACGCCTCCTACATCCTGAGATATTATAAAGGACTGGGAGGGAGTGTTACAATGGGTTTGATGGTTGAGGCCCTAGAGTTGGTTAGCCAATTCAGGTATCCAAGGTTTCAAAGCATGTTCCCACTAACGAAAGGATCCAAATTCTAGATCTTTTGGAACAATTGCTTGGACTGAGGTCTTGACGCTTGGTCATAACATAAGCTTGGTCATTCATCCCCTAGGATTGAGTAGTTATAAAAACATAACATCTAGGTCATTCAAATATCCATTCCTCCCTTGGTATTTGCATTTGGGTGCCAAATTAATTAAGAACATGGTTTTTTCCCATGGTTCCTGGGATGCCCATGGTGTTAGCTCCAAAAGGGGATCCAAAGCACACTATCTTCCCAGATTACATCTCCATGATTTGTTAGCTGAAATCTAGATACTCTTATATAAATAATGTGATATTGAACAATGTGATTATGAATGGAATATAAAACATAATAACATGGTGATATATTGAGAAGATCGATCACAAAGAAGAAGAGCCACATAGTTCAAAGTCTATGGAGCCAAGTATGAAGTCTAAAGGAGATGTGTAGTCTATGCAAGAAGCCTGTCCAAAATAGAATGCTTAAGTGAGAAACGAATTTTGTGTTATGCGAAGAATATCAAAGCGAATAATGTTGTCTGACATATAGAATAATGTGATATGAGGTGTTTAGGATGAGGATAGTCCATGGTTAAGTAAAAATGCTGATATTTGAAGTGAACAAAATGAGGTTGAGTGATGAGGTAAAAATAACTATTACAGCAAGTGAGAGGAGCATTGTTTAATCCATGTAACTAATCAGTCTTGTAATGAACAAATTGTTATGTGCAGAATTGTGATGTACAAAGTAGAAAGAAGTGTGTAGAAGTTTAAAGATTAGAGTTAGATTTGTGTGCATAATTGTGATGCATATAGAAAAGAGAAATGTGCATAAGTGTGAAGATTAGAATTAGTGTTGAGTGTGGAATTGTGATGCGCAGAGCAGAGAGCGGTGAGAAGTATTGTGAAGATCAAAATTAGTACTATGTGTAGAGTTGTAAAGTACAGAGGGGAGAGTAGTATACAAAATTGTGAAGAAAACAGAAATATACAAAATTAGTACTATGTGTAGAGTTGTAAAGTACAGAGGAGAGAGTAGTATACAAAATTGTGAAGAAAACAGAAATGTACAAGAAATGTGAGCAAAGTAGAATAAAACAAAGAATAATTGTAAATTAGGGGATAGGTGTCTCCATCAGGTTAGTGCCTATAATTAATGGTATCGATGTATCATTTAGGTAGGTTCCTATAATACAAAGGATTATTATATTCTTTAATTTGGTGCCTATAGATCAGGGGATTGATGCCTCCTTCAAGTTGGTGCTTGTAAATTAAGTGATCGATGTCTCCTTTAGGTTGGTGCCTGTAAATCAAGTGATGGGTGTCTCCTTCTGGTTGCCTCTAGTGAATTGATGTAACAATAGGTTGGTGCCTACAATAATACTCAGGAAGATATTTTTTTTGGTTTTCTCACTTTAAAGATTTCCACATACATTTGGCATTCTTATGTTTTTCTTCCGTGATTTGTGTGTTAAGTGCATTGAATTGTTTTATATTATTCAAATTGACTATTATGTTGATTCACCCATGGTATAATCACAATTATAACACTTTCATTTTCCTTTTTTTCACATAAGGAAAAATCGTAATTTTATTAATGATAACAAAATTACATTTTGTAGATGCTGAGGCACATATGCATAAAGCAGATCAAAAGACTACTGTCAAAAGAAAAACCAGAAAAAAATATAATGTACAAGTGGGGAGGAAATCATGCTTTTCTCCCTTTTTTCTTCTCAACCTTTCTCCATTCCCCTTGAGTCGGTGAGGATGAATAAAGTATGAGAGAAGTGCCCTCCACAGGGCGTGGATTTTCCTTGTCAGAATCAGAGTGTTCTGGAGAATGCTGTCTTTTGGCTCCACTGGTGTCTATTGTATCTGGTATCTTCTCCGGCAAAGAGTCCATCAGTTCCTGTGTTACAAATTCCTTTGTTTCTGGTGGCTTGTGTGTCTGATTGTTTGCTTTGGGGATGGTAGGGACATCATCAGGATCTGGTGGAGGGATAGTTGCCTCCTCATCTTCTGCTGCTTCATATGGGTTCACTGTGCGCTGCCAGCCTCTTGGTTTTTGTGTTTGTTTCTTGTTTCTTCTGGTTTCTTTTTTGGCTTGTGGGTAGTTACTAAGAAGGTGACCTGTTTTTTGATAGCCATGACACTTGAAGGCCGTGTTCTCATAATCTAGTGGTTGATTCCACTGTGTGTTGTTATGGATCAGAATTATGCTGTCAGGTAAGCCTTGGCTAAGATCTACTTCTACACAAATTCTGGCAAAAGTATGTATACCTCTTGTAATTCTTTCCATGTCTTGCTTGAGGTATTTTCCTATCGCGTTCCCCATTTCTTCGAAGACTTTGGGAAGCCAGAAGTGTAGCGGGAGGTTGTGTAACCTGACCCATACCAGCATTTTGGAAACCACCATAGTATTGGCGTCAAAACCTGGGAACCAGGGGGTCATGAAGAGTCCTGCATTACCCTAGAACCATGGACCCTCATGGAGGGCATATTCCTTTTCCTTAACCGTGTCGAAACTGACAATAAAAAACCTTTGGAGCATAAATGGATATCATAGTTTGTTGTCCATGTGGAGTAGATCCATTGTTGTAATGCATCTATTTTGGGCCAAAACCATTGAATCTGCATATGACAACCTTTGTAGAAAAATAAGTATAAAATTTGTTTACCTCAGGCAGAGCGATTGTCAGTACTAGAGTTTGCATTTTTTGCTCCACAATATAGGGTCCCGGTAGATCTTGTGGTGGTGTTGTCTTTTTGCTGGCTTCCCCCTTCCCTTTGATGACATCCTTGAACGAAGTTGTACCCTTTGAGCTGGATCCAAAGCTTCCACCTCTTAGTCTCGTGCTTAGTATGATGGTTGAATCTTGCACAATTCCATAGTCCTACACTGTGTATTGGTCCTATAAAATTTGTCCTGCATATATCAAGCTTTGCATGTTTGCTGATATGCCTGTCTGTGCTTGTATTTCATACTTTATATCTTCTATCAGCTTCCCCTTCCAGGTTTGCTTGCATATCGTTCTCCCTGACAGGGTTCTAATAAAAATTTGTATTAGTTCCTATCCGGAGTCCTTGGTTGACTAGGATCCTTCTGCTATTTGGGTCACCGAAATAGTGAGATGTTCAAGCTCTCCAAGGTCATTTTTTAGATGCCCATTCATGATGCCCAGAGTTCCTGTTTGTATCAAGGAAGCCCTGACCTCCCGAGGTATGGCAGTTTTGATAAGGAGAGTCTCGGTCATGAGTTTCTTCTTCCCCTTGATGTCATCAGCCCGCGTCTGTCCGGTGGAGAATAGGGGTGCTGCAAGCCGCTTGACCCTCGACCCTTTACTCACACCCCTTTCTTGCTTGTCGACCTCTCCCTTGTTGTTTTTCCTGAGAACGGGGTATCGGTCGACACGAGACAGTCCGAAGGAGGACGGGGGTTCAATCAACCACACAGTCTTCAACCCATCGCGTGCAGCCCTACCTTGCCTAACTGTTTCTCCTTCATCGGTTTGAATGGCGACTCGAACGAGGGTAGGGTTTGGTCAGTGTTGAGGTAAATCTATCATTCCTTGTCCTGGTGGTATGGTTCCTTGCTCCGCCCAGTGTAAATCGCCCTGAGTCAGGAAGAGAGAACCCTCCCCTAGCCGATGTATGAGTCGATCCATCCCATGGGTATCATTTCCTGATTCAGATCTAGGCCAAATCATTGACAGATAAACATGCTCGGCGATCCCAGCTGCCGAACTCCTTGCTGTTCCATTGCAGCTCTGATCTCTGGGTTGTTGTGCGGCGGCGATGCAATTCTTTCCTTCTGAAACCCTAGCCATCACTCTCTCAATTCCTCAACACTTTCATTTTCATATTTCAATTATTTCTTCAATAATTCAAGCCATAAGATAGATATAAGAAATATAAGATGTAATAAAATAAATTGACATAACCTAAGATTTTAGAATATTACAAGATCTATTATGAAAAGTAGTTCCAATGGAATATCCATGGCATTTTGAAAATCAATAATAGAAAAATCCTAAAGGTTTATGGTTGGAACACATTGCTAAAAGGTTAGTAAAATCTTAGACATTATTAGAAGATTTTCAGGATGGTGTTTGGGGAATCTATATGATTATGATCTAGAACATGATTCACCACAACAATTTTTTTTGTAAAAGTGTAATCCTTTCCAAAATTGGTTTTCACCTCTTGTATATTTCTTTTCTTTTATTTTTTCTTTGTGACTAGTTGAATCGACAACTGGGGCAGTCTCATACTTGCATGAAAAGGGGTCAATTTATTCCACTACCACTACAACCACTAGGTGCACCACACCTGCCCTAAAATGGACATGGGTTAATCGAGGGATCAAACCAAGAACCTAATAATGTTTTAAATGAAATGTTTACTAGTTTTTCTAAGTGAGCTATCCTAATGGCTATTGATCCCCTTTATCTTGATAACATCTTCAAGATGATTTATTTTCTTTAAATACTTCAATATTTATGTGATTCAAACTTGGGCTAACATATGTACATGCATTTTTCAATTTGTTCCTCAAAGGAGAACACCTCCATGTGCCTCTTGAGGTGGATATGGTGTTGGTTTTCTAAGGATTATTTGTTTCTTTAATCTATCAACATCTCAAATGTTCATCTCACTCCCTAAATGGCCTCCCTAAGTACCCCCATCACCTTCTTCCCATAAAAGGAGACAATAAGGAAAACACCATTGTAATCATATATCAATCCGTAGTTCTAAATTGATGAGAGGGGAAATAAGGTTCTTGAAAACATTAAATTGTTTTATCTTTAGAAAAATCCATGGAGATCTTTAAATCAAAGCAGTTGATGAAGTGTGTCTATAAAGTTGACTTTCCTTATTCTGATAACTAGAGAGATATATAACAAGAGCAATAATAGGTATTTTTTGCGGAAGGGTTCATGGTCTTATTTTTCACTCAATATAACTATAGAAACACTAGCCACGTTTGTTTATGATCCCTCTTAGTGAATCAAGGGTTTTCTCTTAGTAGTTGCAATTTAAGACTAATCACAAAATATTGTAGGTGGACATGTTCTTTTGACTATGCTCACTTTAGGAGGAAAATACTTAAAAGTATTCATTTTTCACATGTCACTTTTACTATGATAATTGGGAGAGGTTACACTACCTTTTAGATATTTAGGAGTTTCCTTTATTACATTTTTCCATGAGCTTGACCATACCTATTTATCTCTCTACCTTTAAGCTATAGAAGATGAGCCTTGCAAGATTACTTTAGATCCATATCCACTAAATTGATTACATCTTTATTTACTTCTATTTCAGTGAGTGGAGGTATTAAGTGCTAAATAAATTCTCTAGTTTCACACTCTACTGATAGTAGATCAATGAGTAAATTCCCCACTTCTCAAGTTTCCTTGAGACAATTCAAACATGCCATGAGGTTACCTAGACATGTTAGTTCCAACACCTAGTTTATCAAAACAATTTGACCCTTCTTGTTCCTGAATTAGCACTCATAGTAAATTCTCATTACCAAGTTTCTCTCTTCCACTAAGAATTTGGTGATCTGGGATATTAGGAGGATTTCGACAAGACACATTTGACATGCCCCCATGATACTCCATCTCAACCCTCTTATCCTAAGCCATTCTTTTGAAGATTACATCATGTACAATGTGCCTCCATAATGGTTAACAAGGTTGCATAACCATTTTTGTTAATGCAAATCAGGATATAATTCCTTTTATGAGATTTGCTTATTATTTGACCAACCTTCTCTATTCTATGATTGTTTTCACTGAGTTTACTCTTACACAAAATTGGTCTCTACATCATTGCTCAACTTGATTTGACTATTAAGTTTTACCCCTTTTTTGATAAGTTGTTATATATCCTTTTATTCCTTTTATGAGATTTGCTTATTATTTGACCAACCTTCTCTATTCTATGATTGTTTTCACTGAGTTTACTCTTACACAAAATTGGTCTCTACATCATTGCTCAACTTGATTTGACTATTAAGTTTTACCCCTTTTTTGATAAGTTGTTATATATCCTTTTACTAATTAGATTCTTTCTTTTTTATCACTCATTTCCATAAAAGGCTTTAGGAACCATTGTTTGTTGGTGTCACTTGTAATTTTGAATCTCATTGATCTAACCTAAGGATTACATAGAGTTGCAAAGACATTTAAAAAAGGTGCAGTGTAACCATTGAATATTTTTTCGATTTTGGTTGGAATCTGACAATATAATTTTTTGCAAGATTGTGAATTTTTGTTGTTTGAAATGCATTTTTTTCAATGCATGAAGGGATGCAGTGCACTAAGAAACCCCTCAAGCACACAGATTGTGCAAATTACATAGCTCAGACTTACCATTCCAAAAATTCCTTGTTGAATTTGGGGAAAAATTGACCAAAAAATATGCCAAGAAAAGGTTAAAATGTCAAATAGCTAGACTACACTTTTAGAGAGTTTGCAATTGCTTATAATGCACAATGATGAGATAATGAAGAAATAAAACACTAGAGTAATTACATTATTTGCGTGCTATTGGATTCTTCTCGGGTGACTAACTTACGTATTACTGAGAAGAAAATCAAATGGGTGTTACAAATATAAGAGATGGCTCACTGATTTTTTAGGACATTGGAGTAGTTACACTATTTTTATGTTACTAGATTCTTCTAGGGTGACTTATGCATTAGTGAGAACACCATATAATGGGCCATGGCCTTAGAGAATCCCATGAGAGGATGTGATAAGGCTCAAGGAGCAGGCTGATCTAAATTACTCTAACGATTTACCAATTCACTATGGTAAATAATAATAATTTTAAGGTCTCCCCAAATTACTCCAAGGTATTACCCATTCACTATTGCAAATAATAATAATAATAATTTTAAGGTCACAACAAAACCAAACACCAAATTGGTGTATGAGACCCCCTTGTTTGTGGGACAAGGGACCTACCTCCTAAATAATAATAATAATAATAATAATAATAATTTTAAAGTCTCCCCAAATTACTCCAAGGTATTACCCATTCACTATTGTAAATAATAATAATAATAATTTTAAGGCCACGATAAAACCAAACACAAAAATGGTGTATGAGACTCCCTTGTTTGTGGGACAAGGGACCCACCTCCTCGTAGTGATTTGACTACTAAGTCAACAAAGACATACATACTCTAGCCCCTATGATTTTGAACCTATGACTTCTTAGTAGGAAACACATGCTCTTAACCATCAGGCCCACTCAAGATGTAGCTACAATAGTGTATAGCTTATATGACTCATAATTGGGATCATTGTTTTAATTTTTTAGATTATAATTTCTAGATCGAGTTATCACAATCGAATTCATTCTTGAGATAAGTGGTCCATTCCATAAGATTAATTGGAAGCTTGCATCCTTATACATTAATTTAAAAGTACTCAATTACTCAAACTAACTTATTACACTAAATGTACAACTAATTTCTTTAAGTTTTGTTTTTTTTAATAAAAACAACACACGGATGAAGTTTAATTGTTTTATGTTTTTATACTTTTGTGATATAATTCCGGTTAAGATTGCCATTTTTTATTATTTAAAAAGTATTTTTAAATGCACAAATGAATTCATAACCATGAAAAACCGTAAATTGTGGAGAATTCACACTCATTTTTATAATTCCAACAAATTTTTACAAAATTGTGCACAAATTTGAACTAGAAAAATATCTAAAGAACTCTAAAACATAAAAACAAATTGAATACGGCATAATTTCCCAAACATAGGACAAATTGACTCCCACTTGATTTTGGTTAAATTTCAACATTCATTTCTTTCTAACAACCATCTAAACAAATTGACTACCACTTGATTTTGGTTAAATTTCAACATTCATTTCTTTCTAACAACCATCTAAATATATTTATATTCCCCAAACCATTGAATTTGACATCAAAATTAATTAAATTGGATGGATCTCTAGATGGGAGGTATGGGATTGGATACCGGATTGAATACCAGATTGAAGTTAAACCAAGAACAATTCCAAGTACCCTGTGGCCGAGTAATGAATGCCTTGCAGGAAGATCCTTAAACGCAACCATCTTTATACACTTTGCCGCGGCATTTCTAAATCTGCGGCGGAGTGCTGAGGGCCTCGCCTTAATGGAATTGGATCGAATTTGATCGAGTCTCCGGGTGGAAGTTAATGAAATTGGATCGAGTCTCGAGGTGGAAGTTATGGGATTGGGTGAAGGTACACCAATTATCGCCCGGAAGACCCTCGCAGAAGATACAAGAACAGCTGGACCAATTATGAGAAATTCGAAGAAATTTACGTCTCGAACAATTGGTCAAAGAGTCGGTAAAATGCAAGACCGTATGAGACGTTATCGAGGATGGTTTTGGCTCTGAAACCTGTGCCATGGGGTCGCCACGTATTGATGAAGCCGCCCGATTGGAAAAACTTAATGGATTGACCGACGAATCAAAAAGACCGGTGCTTCCAAAGTCCAGGTCCATCTTAGATTAATGGCGGATCATGCCCATTCTGTTCGAAGGCGACTGGTGTTTCATCTTTACCCGTACGCGAAGACACAGGGAAAAAGATATCATCGTTCGGCGAAATCTGCAGACGAAGGGGAAAAATCATCATCGTATCGACGGACAGTTTGCGATATGGGAGGAATTAAGTTGCAGTAAACCGAAAAGAAGTCTAAGGGAAGCTAAATTGAGAAAATGCCCAAATCCCTCGGATCTTTGTCCTCCAATAAAAATGGAATTAGCTATTCGATATCCTCAACACCGTACACCAATGCTCTTCCTACATTTGGTCCGCCATTTTAGCCGATGTTGGGCTACAGCTCACCCAACTATTCCTTTCATCATCCAATGCTCGAATTTCTCTTGGGCTGTATTGCAGTGAAATGCACACTCCGATATTGTAGCTTCCACCACATCCGAAATATCAGCCCCGCCAGTCACACAATAATATCTTCCTTCTGAATCTCTCCTTACACAATAGCTGCCTTGACCTCATTATTTCTTCTTAGCGCCTCACCAAAAAAAAATCCCATTGGATGCACGCTCTTTATTTACTTCTTAAATCTTGCAGTTGCAGCCTTGCAGCTGCAGGTTTCAATGGCGAAATATATTGCAAGATCAGAGCGGTTTCCCTGGGCTGCAGAAGCTGGTTTATGGAATTATTTGTTGTAATAATTATGATCTTTAGTGCAGTTTTATTCATTTCTACCAGCTATCCACACCTCACCAGTCTTTACAGAGATTCGCAAATACATATATAGATACATAGAGGATATCATGGGAAGGGTTAAACTGACCATCAAGAGGCTGGAGAATACGAACAACAGGCAGGTTACTTACTCTAAGCGAAGGAATGGCATTCTCAAGAAGGCGAAAGAGCTATCGATTCTGTGCGATATTGATATTGCGCTCATCATGTTCTCACCCACTGGGAAGCCCACACTTTGCCTCGGAGAAAGGAGGTCAGTCTCCCCTAATTCCTTCAATCGCATTTCTAATTTCTCTTGGCTTGGCCACTAGTAAATTATGAACACGAATGAATTAAATGTGTATTTAATCATGGAATTCCACGGTTCCATAATTCACACAAACACATCTCTCTTTGCTTTGATTTCACGAGTATGACAAATCTTTAATTGTAATTGCGGAACTCTATCCCTGAGATTATTCAGAAATTAAGCTTCTGATAAAAGATTCTGCCCTTTTCGACTTTCGGACATTTTCAAATTATATGTTTTTTTTCTTCCAAAAAGAAAATCTGAGAAATGGCAACACTCTTTCGCCCAAAAATTCTAACAGAACATCAGCTACCAAGAACTATCAGGGTTGCATTCTAATACATTTCATTATGGACATTCACAATCAAAGTATGCCAGTTCTTTTGATACAGGGTTGGCCCCTGGCAGAATCTGCTCATGCCTTTTGTCTCTTTCTGTGCCAATTCATAACAGACTCTCGGCTGCAACCACTGATCCATCTTCCACTCCCCTGCAGCTACAAACAGCGCGTTGCATCAATCTGGAATCCATCTTCTACTCCCCTTCAAATGGGTCCCACCTCTGCTCCCCTTCAAACGGCTCCAACCTCTGCTCCCCTTCAAACTGCTCCGACCTCCCTCCACTTCGCTGTGCGAGTGTGAGCGTGATGCGCGCTGGGCAATTTCAATTCGAATAACAGGCAACTGCAGGGGACGCCATGGAAGATGATCAGCTCGAACCCAGTTACATAATTTTACTTAGTTACGACAAATGCAATTCCATAGCGAAGATCCACTCTAGATACCTCTTTATCTGATATAGCATAGCTATCATATGATAGCAGATTGAAGCCAGGGTTTTCAATTTTCAAATGCTCCTTTGTTTTCATCAATATAGCAGTTCGAATCCTTTTTATATTCTGTCATCATACTGTGCAAAATTATTTGACACTGAATCAGATTTCTGAAATCTCCATAGCGCTAGCGTTGATTTAAGAATATTCTGAATAAAACTAGTATCAAAAGACTTCACTATTACATAGAGGGGGAGTGTTAGAGACAACATCTAAGACAATAAATGATAAAACTGTCTCAAGATGAGATCTTACAAACACTCTAGTCTGGTCTCAAATATTGTCTTTAAGTGAGGGCTTTAAATTGAGATAGTAAAGAAATTCTATCTTTAGATATAATAGAAAAAGCAAATCTTCTCAAGAGACAATATTACATTTATCCTTCTAAAAACAACATACATATATATCTATATATAAAATGTATAAAAATAAAACTAATTGCTTATTATGGAATGAAATCAACATAAATGTTATTTAAAAAAAATAAACTACTCTATTAAAGTATGGTGGAATTTAACTACCAATTCTTACCTATAAGGCCGATGCTCTTTCATTGAGTTAGAATCCTTTGAAAATTTTGGGAACAGGGGTAGGTAGCTGTGAAAGTCCTTTAAGGGTATAATTGCCTTGGAGAGTGAGGTCCTACTATCGTCTTCTCAGCTACTAGATATAGATATTGTTGTAATCACACCTAGTGGTGCCTACTGTAAGCTGTTGGAATCAAAGTTACCCATCTCAGTTGGAGAATGACTTCACAGGCCTGGCTGAATGGCGAAGGGTGTGTGCTGAATTTGACCTTTGAAAACGCTCGGGAGTTGATTTGAAAAATCAATGAAACAAAAGATATATTAAATTTCAATACATACTACAAAATGTAATGAATTTTAGACAATTGACAGGGCTCTTAATTGTCTGCTGTGAAATTGTTTTTACATTTTGCAGTCAGGCTCACAATTCCAAGTCAAACTTGAGAGTATGACTCAGGGTCGAGTCTGATTCATCTCAGTTTTCTTAGAAAGCAAAGTCAGATTAAAAAGTGAGTCTGGTGAGCCTGACCCAGAGAGTGGATCTATTGTGGTCACACCTAGTGACACCTACTTGGTACTGTTGTAATAGCACACACTGGAAACAAGAATACCATTGTAAAGACGTGCTTTAGTTTTTGTTTAATGAATGCTTGACAAATTGTTATTATGGTTAGACCAGAAATGAATAAATCCTTGCCAGAACTGGAAAAGTATATGTTCGATTCTGAACTTCGGATAAAATATAAACCATGCTCTGCAATGGGTTTGCAATCCTCATTCCGTATATTGCAGCAAAATTGCAGTTAGCATCTACAACTCCAGAGTAATACTCATACAACCACTCTGGAGAGCTAGGGATTGAGTAGATCAAGACAAATGAAAGTAAGAAAATAACAAATATCAAGAATGTTGTGGGAATCTTCCTTGGGTGATGGTGTCCAGCAACATTTCATCAAGTAAATTCTCCATTCAACTTGCAGAAGTTTGAACTTTTATATCAGAACTGGCTGTGCAGATATAAACCAAAGGACATTTGTAGGAGAGATGCAGATTCTTGAGCTCAGAGTCAAAGCAGACATGTTAGCTCTCTTTGCTTATGCAGGGTGGGGGAACTTGTGTGACCACCCTTTGGTTCTACGTATATAATTTGTGATGTACAATTATATTGAGTCCTAATGAAATGTGTGATAATTTTTCCAACAAAAATTATGTTGAGTTCTCCAAACAAAACGGATGGCAGAAGAACTTTTATTGATTAACCTAACCCCAAAAATGATATGTAATATATAAAAAGTGGAATTGAGAAATTGTACATAGCTATCTTGATTTATTTTTATGGGACTGACAAGAACACCATCAACCCTTAGTATGTCTTGTAGCCTTAAATGAAAAATCCGAAGAAGATTCATTCAAAAACTAAGAAAATCATGGAATACATACCGATTTCATCCTGCCAAGCATGTCTACTTCTCTCCTTAATATCTCTCGCTATCCCGAGTTTATCATGACTAGGAACACAGTCCAGGTTATCTGATAGGAAATTGTCTCATGGCCAGTAAAGAAAAATATCATGCATTCATCCATGATTTCATTAATATTCATGCTTAGATTTCTTTGAATGTCATCCAATTCCTTCTCTCTGGGAGTCAACAGGACTCCAAACGGTTCATTTCCATGGCCAACATGAGTTCTTGCTGTTGTTCTGGGTTCCAGCATACTTTGAATTACAGAGCTTACGATTTCTTTAACTCTTCTATCAATCTTCTATGCACACCTGTTCTTGCTTGGAGGAATAAATCAGCAAAATACCCAATGAATATGAGTCCACAATCCTTAATTATAAGTACCATGAAGCATTATGTTAGCACCAAGTAGACCCTTGTGCATAAGTAAAAGATCTATGGATATGGCAATAGCCTATAGAACAGTAGGTCCCAAACAGGAGAGCAAGTACAAATGAAATTGCAGTCATATGCAAAACTAAGTAATTGAAAGATAAGTGTACTGCAATTACTGGCTTCTGGGGATGAAGACAGATCGTTCAGCTTCAGCGTCCATTTCTTGTGATTCTCTCTGCAGTTGAATACTTTTTGCATTCATTGTAACTGCTACCAATGCTGTATGGATATGTTGTCTGCTATCAATTCTCTAAACACGTTATGAACGCCAATCTCATTGCAATGGATGTCTGCATGAACTACCATTTGTTGCCAATTCCGGAGCATGGATGAAGTGCACGCAACCATTCTCTGCACCTTTGTATGTCATAGAAACAGTAGAACATAACTGAAGTTAATAACATATTTTAAAAGACTCCAATTCCAAGAGTTTTCCGCAAAATTAGTGTAGTTAATGCAAGCCCATTTTCAGCAGAGGTGTGCAAATTCACAGCATATAAAATATAATTTGACATGCTAGAGGAAAGCACTTTGAAAATAATATATCCCATTTCCATATATAAAATTTCCTACAAATCATAACTCTGGTCAGTGTTAATGAGTTTGACAAATCCTTGCCTTATTGGTTGCCCAATCCCATGCTTATTAGGCACACATAGTGATACGTTCTCATGGGAAGTATGCACCAGTCTGACACGTTCAAATTACAAGCATAGACTAATATTACCTCAGTGTATATATTTAATGAAGCGCTTTGTTGGTCTGTAGAATACATATGTTTAATAGTACTAGATAAGGAGACAATAGTTCTAAACTACGAAAATGTTTACGATATTCCTGTGCTTGACCTAGCCCAATCTATTTATGAAAATAAGCTTCCGACTGAACAGAGCCACTATAAGAGGCCTGGAGGTCTGCTTGCCATAGTGACCGAACTTTGATAAAACTTCCTTGATTAGCTCTGGTTCTGCAATGTACAGCCTTAAGTGGATTGCAAAATAGAAAAATGTCTCTCCCGAGCAAAACAAATTAGCAGATGTATCAGACATTGGTTTCAACTGTTTAAAGACCCTTCTATCAACTTTGACAGGCTTGCAGAATTGCAAAAAAAAATATGAAGTACAACAAGCATTATAATTGGTAACTAGGACCAAATTCCACCTTGGGATAGCTCATTTGATGAAGATGATGATTGCATTGGATTCCTCTTTTCGAGAGGTCCAAAATTGATATAAAGATCATCTCATTGGGACAAGCAGAAGTGTGATTTTGAATTTATGCCCTCATATGTGCAAATTGTTCAGGTCGCTCTCATCATCATGTAGGTTCAAGGAGCCCAATGGATGTGTCTCTTCACCCACAACGAATTGTATAAATACAAGAGACCTCACACCTCATTTGGCACATTCATTGTTCACACATTCTTCTCTCTCTCATCTGATTGGTTCATACAACATTGGACAACTTCTCTCTCTCAAACATGTGGCAAGGAGGACGTGTTTCTGGGCAGAATTGCAGACCGAAATTTCAGAGTTCTAGGACAGGTTTAACCAGTGTTGGCCGAGGACTTGCTGACTAAGTTAAACTGCATTTTTGGGGTCAAAGGTTCGATTTTTCTAGGCTACATCTCTAGGCACTAAAACCGAGAAATTCTGGGTTGTTTGCCTGCATTGATTGGTGTTTGGCCACAGAAAATTACAACAATTTTCTCTCTCCTTTGACTAAGCTTGACCAAACTGTTTTACGCTTAATTTATCCTCTTGATTAGGCCAAGTTTGACTGAGGAAGACCGAGTTGCTTTGGGGACAATTTGTTGTTGCTTTGACCAATGTTGACTTTCTAGTTAGGGTTGAAGTTTGATTGCAGTTGACTACAGAAATTTACAAGGTTGTTTTGACTTTGTATTGGACAAGTCAATTTGACTTTTGTACTCTCTCTCTATTGAACTTTTGATTTAATAATAAGAAGAATTGATCAAAGGGTTTTTCCCATATTGGGGCTTTTCCCTAGCATCTGCCAAATCGGTTATCCTCTCGTCTTGGCTTATCTTCGGCTTTTTTGTTTTATGGTTTACCCACTTTTACTGTCAATGTGATTATTGTGATTGCTACTGGAAATTGGAAAAGCATGATGTATGATGTAGGGTGGAATCTCCCACCACCAAAATCAGAAAAGACTATCTAGGGTGGAATATTTCAAAAAATTAATATTTTGGATTAATTTCTTCGAAAAATTGATTTTGACTTAACCACCAAGGTGCAAGGGCGTAATTTCTCTTAGAATATCCATTTTTGCCTTACTAGGGGACCCCCAAAAATTGACTTTCATTTGGCCCACGAATTTTTTTATTATTTTCCACTTGGAGAAATATTAATTTCTCTATAATTATTTTAAACTCAAAATTAATTAATTTTTTGGCTTAGGATTTTTATTTATTTTAACAAGAAAAATTAATTAATTGACATTAGAGGGGATTAATATTTTTTTCACCCTAAAATATTTTATCCATGGTGTCTAAGTATGAGGGACCATGCACTAAAATATTTTTTAGTTTAGATATTACAATTAATTCAACTCTCAAAGGAAGAATACACATTTACATATAAACCCTCATGAAATTACCCAATTCTGTGACACAATATGATCTAGTATAAACCAAGTGGTTTGTAATAAAATAATTTAGCCAAATATGCTTAAATTATTCCCAAACCACTTTTACAAAGACTCGATATAACACTAGGACTCACCTAGTACCTTGTCAATAAATTCCACCATAGCTTTGGGGTTTAAGTTGGAGAAAAAACTACGCCGATTATCTCTGTTTAGAAACACATATAATTATGTGAGATTATAAAACCTCCTAGGATGAAATTCGTCACCAGAATCAAAGGCTTACCTAGGTGTTGTTACAAAATTAAGCGTTCATATTAGCATCATTTACATTATAACCTACAAAAATTGGTATTACAATTATAAAACATGTGCTTGCTGATGAATCTGAATTTTGAAAAAAATTCTTCGTGTCTTTGCATCTTGCTTCCTTGGATTGTTGACAAAGTGTGGCCAACAAGCCCAAAGGGGCCAAAAGCCGAATAATAATATTTTAGCATAGGCCAGAGTCCTCTACCTTGATTTACGCTAAATCCATATCACCCTTGAGAAGAATTCAAAGGTAGTTATGTGGACTT
The DNA here is from genome assembly GCA_031772625.1 of Pinus tabuliformis. NCBI lineage: Eukaryota > Viridiplantae > Streptophyta > Pinopsida > Pinales > Pinaceae > Pinus > Pinus tabuliformis. Next base: position 351,854,673 of record CM062814.1, on the reverse strand, counting down.
CTTAGTAAGTCAAATGGTTAGTTGTGGGCATCCAAATCCAACCTTTATATTTAGGGGAATGACCCATCATTTTGGAGAATTATTCCATAATTGAAGGGGAAACCATGCCGGAGAACTAGGTTAACATGCTTGTAATAGAGTATTGATTATGCTTTTTATGTGAATTTTGTGGGAAAACTGTCCATGTGCTTGAATATTGATATTGAGAACTCCATTACAATTAAGGGTTCTTGGAGCCTCTATATGAGATATTTCCTAGATGGTTTATGATGTATCCTTGTAGGGCATTGAGGTAACTTGAAGAACCCCATGATAAAGAAGAAGACGTCATTCCTTATGATATGAAAATTGAAGGAGAAAGAGAGATGGGTGGTTGGATTTCATGTCGGAGTAAAATATTGTGATGTGTGGTGTTGACCAATGTCCTTAGGGGATTGAGGTAGAGGAAAAGTCTAGACAAGAGGAAAATGTTGATATTAATAATGAGGATCCCAATATAAGTGATGGTGGAACGTTGCTTGTCATCTAAATATTCTTGCTTGTTTATTCACAATGCTTTCTTTAAAAGTTTCAAAGTGTGTGTGTGTGTGTTTTTCCCCACTTCCAATTTTTTTGGGGGTCTTGTTTCCAATGTGTTTCCATTCTAGAACCTACCATTCATTTCCATATGTGTTATGAAATTCAGGGTTGAGACCATTGCTCTATTGTTTCAAAGTTCTTGTCCTTTTGAGAAGGATGAATCAAATTACTTCAAAAAAGGTTAAGGATGTGATGTTAGACGATGACTAGAGGGAGAGGGTAGTTCTTACCATTAATATCATGGACCCTCTCATTTATTTGTTGCAATTTGTATACATGGGAAAAACCATATTAGGAAATGTTTATGGGGAATTGGATTCCATGACTCATCCCATGAAGACTATTATTGTAAAAAATAAGTGCCTTGAGTATGGGTCATCATTATAGATCTTATTCACCACCATGCATGACATTTCTATTAGTAGGTGGGACAATAATTTCACATTTGCATTACTTCACCAACTTATTGAATCCCAAGTACTACAATGGGTCTTCATGTAGATTTCTTCCTCATGTGGATGAAGAGATTTCATAAGGTAGGAAGGAAGCTTTGAGAAGGATTTATTGGGATAGAACATCCCTTGATGAGGTGAAGGAGAGATTCATAGAGTTTTTCACAAACATTGGGATATTTGGGGCCTATGATGTGCTCATAGATATATGGATTAAGAAGCCCTATTCATGATAGGGAATTCATGGGGAAACATGTTCTATACTACAACAATAATCCATGATCCTCTCTTAGGTTACTTCATCCTCTTGTAATGAGAGGAATTCAAACACATATTGGGATTTGTACAATTTGAAGAAGAGCAGGCTTGAGTAATGTAGAGTAGAGACAATAGTGTATGTGCACCCCAACCTTCACCTTATTTATACGTAGAAAGAGAGAATTGGTTGAAGGGAAGAAAAATATGTGCGATGTGTTTCCTAATGACGTAGGTTTGGTTAGTATTATTGAATTGGCCTTAGGCAACTTGTATCTTAACAAATCTATGCTAGAGACAATCTGTTTTAATGACAATGATCCTCTTGAAGGGTCATTTTTCACACTGGTAGATGTAAATCTTGGATTGAATATAGAAGAGAATGGTAGAGAGGACAATGGTACTGTTGGTAAGTTTGATAGCTCTAACTAAGAGGAAAACTATTAATAATGATGAATTATGAGGTTTTTCCACATATAATTCTAGTATCTAACCTATTTTGTATTTTCGATTTAAATTCTCATCTATAATATGAATAATTAAACATCTTTATAATAAATTTTTCTTTTAATAACATCAAATAACTTAATAAAAAATATAATTTACAATGTAATTTTTAAAATTATGTAAATTAAAAAATTATAAATTGTAAATTAAAAAATTCATTTTTATAATTTTTTTTATTAATATTAATATAACAATAGATTATATAAATATTCTCATCTAAAAAATATAAACCATTATAATTATATTTATATTTTATTTTTGTATTTAATACATGTAAAATTATATTTTGTGGGAACAGTACATCCTTCATCTTTAATATTCATGTTTTGCAATCTATTCAGAACTCACATGCTAAGTCTCCTTTCTAGCACTATTTCCAATGGTAACCACAAAGAAAGGTCAATAGAGGATGCATTGTGACAACGGTTTTTTTTCTTCTCGTTACATATCATATGATTCAAACTCACATGCTAAGTCTCCTTTCTAGCACTATTTCCAAAGAAAGGTCAATAAAGGATGCATTGTGACAACCGTTTTTTTCCTTCTCGTTACATATCATATGTAACTTAGTTTTTATTATTCTATACACGATGTCAATTATTGTTTGATTTCATGAAAATGACTGTTATTCATCCTGCTTTTATAAATGAAGTTTTATGAGTCATTTACAAATTGTACATATTAGGTAAATGAATAAATTTAGAAGTCTGTTATTCATCATGCTTTTATAAATTAAGTTTTATGAGTCATTTACAAATTGTAAATATTAGGTAAATGAGTAAATTTAGAAGTCTGCTTGATATAGCATTTGTTATTTGGCATTCCAGTAATATGGAGGAGGTTATTGCAAGGTTCGCCCAACTAACTCCACAAGAGAGAGCAAAAAGGTGAATTTGATTTTACAAATTCTTAACTTCATAAACTTTTAATATGCCCTTTTATTTTAATAAATATCACAATCTCTGAATTGATGTAAAAAATTTATTGATTGGACCAGGAAGCTAGAGAGCCTTGAAGTAAGATATTCAACCTATTTCCCTTTATTAATTCTTTTATCTATATATTTTTCCTTTGCTAAGTATGCGGCAAATAGATTTTGTTATATTTTCTAAGCTTATAGACATATATATATGTTTATTTGTAGAATAATTTCTTTTATCTGAAGTCTATTTTTATTATTACTCTCATAATAGTTATGGTAAATTTATTGAATTATAGGCATTGAAGAAAACATTCAAAAAGTTGGACCATGATGTCAATATAGAAGATTTCCTAGGAGCTAGGTAATTATCAATTCTTTCGAAATAATTTTTTAAAATCTAATTATTGTTTTTATTTTCATTATATGAGACGCTGACAATTTTTTTCAATGGTCTGCAAAATCCAGCAATCAAACAATTGAGGTAACTTTTTTTCCCTCAATTCTTTGTTTTAATTATTCGCTTCATTTCACAAATTAGAGTAGTTTCCTATTTTTTCAATTACAATCACCATGACATATATTGGCACTTTTAGTATTTGTAAATTTCTTCATATGTTAGACTTTTTGATGTTAATTTAATTTTGTAAATCTATATGGAACATTAATCCTTTTTAATTCTAATATTTATGTTTAGGAATTGCACAGTGAATTGAGGCGGATCCAAGCCCAATTATCAGATGTACAAGAAAAATTATGGTAATCTCTTAACCAACATAAATTATATTTTGTTTTATAGAACCTACATCTCTTTCATGAGTAGTGGTTTTTTACTTACTTGGTTGTTAGTATCATTAAACTATATGATTTCCTAGTATAAGGAAAAAACCATGCTTAAAAGTATGATTCAATTATAGAATCAAATGTTATACACTCTAACTCCCCTTCACACTAAAACTTCACAATGGCTAGGAGGTGTGACCTCTTGGGTCCTAGTTTGACGCGAAAGTCCCAAAATACATCCTAACTTGATGCAAAAGTCCCTAAATAGAAGTTGTGAGACCCCAAGAGTAACTTAGGAAAATTGCCTAATATCTCCTTAATAGCCTTGCCTCTCTCCTTAAGCTAGATGAACTCTAGGCTAGTGGGCTTCCCCTATGGTTAACTAGGCTCAAAATGTTGTAGTATGGAGCGGGAGCAAGAGAGAGCCTATACAATAGAAATGTTTTTTAAGATTCTTATAGCTTTTTGGAAGGTAGATGAAAGGGAAGATCAACGCTTTATCCTTTTTGGGATATGGGGTAAAGTTAAACTCTTTGAGAGGGTTGTTCTTGATTAGTATTAGGGATTTACAAGTAGGGAATGTGACATGCTCAACAAGAATCCCAATTTAGTCACTAAAACCACAAGTCTAATGTGGGAGAGTGCCTACCTAAGCTATAGTTATCAAGACAATTCTAAGAGTGCTTCCTACGTAAAGATTATTTATGGATGCAAAAATTTAATAATATTAAAACATGATGTCTTCCTCTCTATAGTAAGAAACACAAAAGGAATTAAACAATAGAAGAGTCTATCACAACTAACCTTTCTAATGTAGCAACTTGCTCCTATCGGCTTTTAAGTTGCCTATGGAATCCACAAAGTTGCAAAGATAGTTCCAAATAATGTTCTAAGAACAATGCGCTACACATAAAAAATGAATCATAACTATCACCACAAAACCTTAGCAAAGGATAGAGGCATTTCATTCTAAAGATTGGGAGCTATTTCACTCACAACTTACAAATGGCAAGGGTAAATCAAAATATAAGTTTCAACTATATTTCTCTTTACACTAAAAATTTATTTGTTTTCCTAGCTCCATTAGCCCTTCAAAGAATAAAAATTAAATAAACATCTCAACAACTTGATTAATAAAAGTAACAATATCTTAGTTGAGATCCATAATTTCCTACAAGGTGTTAGAGTAAAATATCTAAGAAAAAAAAACACAATGAAACTCTTAAGTTATTAACTCTAATAGACAAGTCAAACAATAATAAAATACTGGAGTTTGTGACAACAATATAAATGAATAGAGCTAGCTATTTGGGTTGCTCATTTAGTTGAGAGATTGACCATGTAACATCCTCCAAAGATAGAAACTGAGTCCTGGATGTGTGTCCCAATTATGAAACAAGTTTAAAAAATGTAAGACAACCTCAACAAATGGTATATGTGGAGAATGACCTCTGTATATAAACAAATTGATCCATGAATAAATCCTCAAGATATGTTCTAAATAACTGACTATAGCCACATGTGTGGCCTCCATGACTAAGTCATCCCATGAAATCTAATGAAGAATGTGGAAATAGATCTCCATGTGGTACATGTCATCATCCAAGATAGAAAACTAAGTGGATATCGTCCATATATGTGTGGATGTTCTATAATAAATCATGGAGATGTGCGCAAAGAGATCTTCCCAAGTGAACATCCTCCTCACCATGATGAAAATAGTGTAAATAAGGTTGCAATAGATGCATTGCTTCACACAATTGGACCATAAAACATCCAACCTCAAGCTCCAAAGTACAACTAGCTCTAAAAGATGTGTAACCAACCCTCCAAGTGGCACATGTGGCTCCAAAGTGTAGAAATATCGCATAGATGAAGGTAAAATAAAATGGAGCTCATGGAAGGGAGTTGACTAATATAAAGTAGATGCCATGGACCAAGGAACAAGTCAATAATACCCCCAATATTCTCCACATGCATAGACAACCTATCTCCAATGATAAAATAGCCTCATGTTGGAATTTCTAATTCTAACCCATTGGAAATTCTTCCTACACTATTTGGTTTATTTCACCTACTTGTTTAATTATTTAACAAGTTATTTAACCATATAAATATTGAAAATAAACACAATTATAGTCTCAACATCTATAGATCATCAACTGAAAGAAAACAAGCACACAAGTGACACCGTTATTTTTGGACAAATGTCCTTGGAAAAACCCAATGCAGGAAAATCGGTGCAGCTATTCAGAGGGTTATATTATTATGCATTCTATCTGAGTACAACTGGGTGCCTAACCGGCTCACCTGACAGAGAAAAATACACGGCAACAATACCTCTATATTCGGAAACAGGTATTCAGAAAACCTGTCCCACAAAACCCTATTCGACACAAATAAAGCTCAGTGCTGGCCCTTCTGGCCTCTACGTCAACCTCCTGCTGACCTTTGTCAACCCCAAGACCTTCTGTGTCAGCCCTCTGAGGCACTGCGTAGCCTCTGGGACCCTCTACGTCACTCCCTCTTCCTTCTGCGTGGATGACGCAGTCCCTTTGGGCTCTGTGTTGTCTTTGCTGGGCTCTGCGTGGCCTGCTCTGGTTGCTACTCTCACTCTCTACTTTTGCAGTGGTCTCTTGGCACCGTCTCTGCCTCTCTACCTAGTACACATTGCCCCTCACTGTTGATCACTGATTCAATTTTGCTTAGCAACCCCCCTCTAGCAAAATGAATGATTGATCACTCTGGTGTATTCTCCAACTGGTCCTCAAGCCTCTTCTTATGCTTTTCTCATTGGTCCTTCAACGATCGAGATTAAATCTCTAATCAATAGCTAAGACTAGATTTGGCTTGATCCATGACTTTTGGAACCTTCTAACCCAGTTTTATATTAATACGCATTAATATTTTATTTTTCCTAAGTTTAGACTTAGGAACTCCATTAAAAATATTATTTATTTTAATATCTCCCAAACCGACTACAATCTGTCCAAAGAATTTCCGGGTCTTGGAGATCTCATGCGCTTTAGCCTCTCCACCACTTTTCATGGCTAGAGCACATCTGATGCTACCCAAAATCAACACTCCCTCTTAGCAAGGACGATTCTCTACTAATACTACACATGTGCATTACCCTGATTATCTGGCATCAGTCCCTGTGCTGATGCTTGGCCTCCTCGCCGAACATCCTCTGGACTGCTGCATCCTGTACTGCTTCCCATGGCCCTGCCACTGCCACTGTTGCATCCGTATGACAACTCCCTCTGCATCTGTGCTGCTGCTAGTCCATCCTCCCAACACTACATCTGCACTGCAACCCCCTCTCATCATGCTGCATCTTGCTACTGCATACTCCTACTACAGTGCAACTCAGTCACTGAGAAGTAAGTAACAGATCCACCCAACTTTTGACATCCCTGTCAGGCTAGAAACACTCTCGATGCTGAAGCTCCCTCTGTATGCTCTCGACAAATGTCTCCCAATACTCAGAGACTACATTAAGTGCAGTTCTTACCATCAACTCTTGATCTGGTGTGGCCCCTATGGAAGTTAGCTAGTCATGAATCTCCTTCAACCGACCGAGGAAGCCATCTATCTGCGCTCCCTTCTGGATCTCGTATGACCTTAGCTGATTCTCTAGGAGCATCCTCCTCTGCACAAAAGTAAGCTGGTACAATGTCTTCAAAGTGTCCCACATATTCTTTGGCATTTCCTTCTTGGCAATATGTGGGACCACATGATCCTTGACCCCATCAAGGATGATACACTTTTCCTTAGCCATTACCTCCTCGTACGTTTCATTAGCTACCAAGTCAACTGGGATAGCCATCACTGTCAAGGCGAAGCCCTTGATACGATGTCTGTTTAAAATGGACAAGATCCTGGCCTTCCAGACCACAAAGTTGGACACTCCGTCTAGCCTTTCCCAATCTCTCATTCCATTCAAGACCATCTCGCTGCTTCTCTTGACTCCTTCGAGTCTCTTTACTTCCCACCTGGAAGTTCTCATTTCGACTCCTGCTGAGTCTCTCTACTTCCCGTCTAGAAGTTATCGGTTCGACTCCTGCTGAGTCTCTCTACTTCCCGTCTGGAAGTTCTCTTCTAGACTCCCTCTCAGTCCCTATTTGCCTCCTATAAATCCTTCTGCCAACTGTCAATTTGCCCCTCTCTAATCCTCTATGCAACTGCAACACTGATTCAGATTCCTTGGCTAAAAATCTGCCTCTGCAACAACATCCTCTACCTTGGTCTTGCTTTGTTAGGTACTGTTCTAACTACAACACCCCACCAGCTTCGCTCCCGCAAACTTCCCACATCTTCGTTCACCCCATCAACTGAAGGATTGAGCCTCTTGGCTCTGCGTAATCCCAGCACCGGCAAAACAACTCCCTTAGCCAATTGTGTGAGCTCTCCTGGCCTCTGCGTGGCTCTGCATGAGCCTCTCTCTGCCCTCTTCAGCCTCTGCGCTGACCTCTCTCTGGCCCAGAATAATGACGTAGTCCCTCTGCGTCAACCCTTCCTTTGTTGCTTCTGCAAGGATCAACTACTGTCACTCGGGACATCTTATTCTGCTGGAAATTCTCTGCTCAGTTGATGCCTTCAGTTCTCCTGTGATTTGCAACCACGCTCCGATACCATGTTGGAATTTCTAATTCTAACCCGTTAGAAATTCTTCTTGCACTATCTGGTTTATTTCACCTACTTGTTTAATTACTTAACAAGTTATTTAACCATATAAATACTAAAAATAAACACAAGTACAGTCTCAACATCTACAGATCATCAACTGAAAGAAAACAAGCACACAAGTGACACCGTTATTTTTGGACAAATATGCCTGGAAAAACTCAATGCGGGAAAACTGGTGCAACTATTCAATGGGTTATATTATTATGCAGTCTATCTGAGTACAACTGGGTGCCTAACTGGCTCACTTGACAAAGAAAAATACACAGAAGTAATACCTCTATATCCGAAAATAGTTATTCAAAAAACCTGTCCCACGAAACCCTATATGGCACAACTGAAGCTCAGCACTGGCCCTTCTGCCCTTTGTGTCAACCTCCTGTTGACCTGCATCAACCCCAGGACCCTCTGCATCAGCCTTCTGAGGAACTATGCAGCCTGTGGGACCCTCTGCGTCACTCCCTCTACCTTTTGCGCAGATGATGCAGTCCCTTTGGGCTCTACATTGTATCTGCTGGGCTCTGCGTGGCCTGCTCAAACTACTGCTCTCGCTCTCTACTTCTGCACTGGTCACTAGGCACTGTCTCTGCCTCTCTGCCTAGTACTCACTGCCCCTCGCTACTGATCATTGATTCACTTTTGCTTACAAACCTGCTCTAGCAAAATGAATGACTGATCACTCTGGTGTATTCTCCAACTCACCCTCAAGCCTCTTCTACTTTTCTCGTTGGTCCTTCAACGGCCGAGATTAAATCTCTAATCAACGGCTAAGACTAGATTTGGCTTGGTCCATGACTTTTGGAACCTTATAACCCAGTTTTATATTAATACCCATTAATATTTTATTTTTCCTAAGTTTAGACTTAGGAACTCCATTAAAAATATTTATTATTTTAGTATCTCCCAAACCGGGTACAATCTGTCCAAATCATTTCTGGGTCTTAGAGATCTCATGTGTTTCAGCCTCCACCAATTTTCATGTCTAGACCACATCCGATGCTACCCCAAATCAACACTCCCTCTTAGCGAGGACTGTTATCTAGTAATACTCCACACTGAGCATTATCCTAATTATCCGACATCGGTCCATGTGTTGATGCTAGGACTCCCTGCCCAACATCCTCTGCACTGTTGCATCTTGTGCTGCTGCCCATGGCCCTACCACTGCCACTACTGCATCCATTCGTCAACTCCCTCTGCATCTGTGCTACTGTTGGTCCATCCTCCCAACACTGCATCTGCACTACAACCCCCTCTCATCATGGTGCATCGTGCTACTGCACTGCAACTTAGTTACTAAGAAGTAAGTAGCAAATCCACCCAACTTCTGACGTCCCTGTCAGGCTAGAAACACTCCCGATGTTGAAGCTCCCTCTGCCGCTAACAAGTTCTCCCTCTACTGACCTATGCACTGCTGCAACAACTCCCTGCATCTCGCACTGTTTCACACCTCTCTGTGTCATCCTGCACTGCTACAACACTCCCGTGCCTCTCACACTATTACAACCTGCTAGCCTCACACTGTTCGGGGACTCCTGCACTGCAGCACTCTTTGCTGCTTCATCCGCATCCATCTCTACTGACATCCGCCAGTCCTGTTACTCCTCTTCAGGGCTCCCATAACAAGGTATAATCCAAGAGGTTGGGTGCCTTAAGGATCTTGCCCCTAATCGCCTATAGTCTACTGACTATAGCTCAATGTCTTTCCACTTCTTCTCAAGTGGCACATGAGCACTCATGGCACAATTGTCATCCTCCTCGACTTCTTTCTCCACCCTTGCTGGCGCTGCCTTTGAGTCAGAAGCCTCTCCCTTACTCTTCTTCCTCGAACACTGGTTCACATAGTGACCGAGTTCCCCACAATGGAAGCACTTGACCTTGGAGATGTCCTTCTTCTTCCTCTTCTCCTGCTTTCCTGCAGATGCTAGAGACACATCCTCTTCCTCTTCCTTCTTGATTTTGACCCCTTTGCCGCTACTCCCCGCCTTCGTCAGCCATCTAATCTCTTCTTAATGAAGAGCCGCCCACAGTTCTTCCCAATCCGAAAGACTCGTCTTGCCTAGCATGCTCTGGAAAAATGTATCCCAATCCTCAGAGATTGTGTTAAGTGTGGTTCTTACCATCAACTCCTAATCCGGCGTGGCCCCTATGGAAGTTAGCTAGTCACGGATCTCCTTCAACCGACCGAGGAAGCCATCTATCTACTCTCCCTTCTGCATTTGGTATGACCTTAGCTGATTCTCCAGGAGCATCCTCCTCTGCATGGAAGTAAGCTGGTACAATCTCTTCAAAGTGTCCCACATCTCCTTTTCCATTTCCTTCTCGGCAATATGTGGGACCACATGATCCTTGACCCCATCGAGGATGATACACTTTTACTTAGCCATTGCCTCCTCGTACCTTTCATTAGCTACCGAGTCAACTGGCATAGCCATCACTGTCAAGGCAAAGCCCTTGATACAACGTCTGTCTAAAATGGACAAGGTACTGGCCTTCCAGACCACAAAGTTGGATGCTTCGTCTAGCCTGTCCTAATCTCTCAGTCCATTCACGGCCATCTCGCTACTCTTCTGTCGACCCCTCCAAGTCTCTCTACTTCCCACCTGGAAGTTCCCGATTCGACTCCTGTCGAGTCTCTCTACTTCCCGTCTAGAAGTTATCGATTCGACTCTTGCTGAGTCTCTGTACTTCCCGTCTAGAAGTTCTCTTCTAGACTCCCTCTGAGTCCTGATTTCCCTCCTGAAAAGCCTTTTGCCAACTATCAAGTTGCCCCTCTCCAATCGTCTGTTCAACTGGAACACTAATCCAGATTCCTTGGCTAGAAATCTGCCTCGGCAGCAAATTCCTCTACCTTGGTCTTGCCCTGTTAGGTACTGTTCTAACCACAGTACCCCACCAGCTTTGCTCCTGCAAATTGCCCATAGCTTCCTCTGCCCCAACAATTGAAGGATTGAGCCTCTTGGCTCTGCACAATCCCGGAATCAGCAAAACAACTGCCTCAACCAACTATGTCAGCCTCTTGGCCTCTTCGTGAGCCTCTATCTGCCCTACTCAGCCTCTCCGCTAACCTCTCTCTAGCCCAGAATAATGACGCAGTCCCTCTGCGTCAACCCTTCCTTTGTCGCTTTTGCAAGGATCAACTACTGTCTCTCGGGATAGTTGATTCTGCTGCAAATGCTCTGATCAGCTGGTGCCTTCAGTTCTCCTGTGATCTACAACCACGCTCTGATACCATATTGGAATTTATAATTCTAACCTGTTAGAAATTGTTCCTGCACTATCTAGTTTATTTCACCTACTTGTTTAATTACTTAACAAGTTATTTAACCATATAAATACTGAAAATAAACACAAGTACAGTCTCAACATCTATAGATCATCAACTAAAAGAAAACAAGCACACAAGTGACACTGTTATTTTTGGACAAATGTCCCCGAAAAACCCAATGCGAGAAAACGGGTGCAACTATTCAAAGGGTTATATTATTATGCAGTCTATCTAAGTACAATTGGGTGCCTAACTGGCTCACTCGAGAGAGAAAAATACACAGCAACAATACTTTTATATCCGGAAACAAGTATTCAGAAAACATGTCCCACGAAACCCTCTTCGGCACAACTAAAGCTTAGCGCTTGCCCTTCTGGCCTGTGCGTCAACCTCTTGTTGACCTCCGTCAACCCCAGGACCCTCTGCGTCAGCCCTCTGAGGAACTATGCAGCCTCTGGGACCCTCTGCGTCACTCCCTCTGCCTTCTGCGTGGATGACGAAGTCCCTCTAGGCTTTGCTTTGTCTCTGTTAAGCTCTGCGTGGCCTGCTCTAGCTGTTGCTCTCAGTTTCTACTTCTACGCTGGTCTCTTAGCACTGTCTCTGCCTCTCTGCCTAGTACTCACTTCCCCTCACTGATGATCACTGATTCACTTTTTCTAGCAACCCCGCTCTAGCAAAATGAATGATTGATCACCCTGGTGTATTCTCCAACTGACCCTCAAGCCTCTTCTTATACTTTTCTCATTGGTTCTTCAACGACTGAGATTAAATCTCTAATCAACGACTAAGACTAGATTGGGCTTGATCCATGACTTTTGGAACCTCCTAACCCAGTTTTATATTAACACCCATTAATATTTTATTTTTCCTAAGTTTAGACTCAGGAACTCCATTAAAAATATTAATTATTTTAATATTTCCAAAACCGGCTACAATCTATGCATACCGTTTCTGGGTCTTGGAGATCTCATATGCCTTAGCCTCTCCACCAATTTTCATGGCTAGAGCACATCTGATGCTACCCCAAATCAACACCTCAAATCACATATAATTCCTCCACATGTGTGCAATTACGAGAATGATATGTGAAGGTGTGGTGTATATCCATCATAAAGTGCACTCTCAACATAAAAAAGAAGAAGGAATCCAAGCACTCTAGCGGTAAAGTCCATTTGTGCAATGAGAAGTGTGTAGGACATTTCAACCATAATAAGCCTAAAGAATCATGAAATAATAGAGTGTTCCCTAAGTACAAGTTCCTATCTCATCAAATATCACCATGAGGTCATGATAGACACCCCAAACATTATGGTGTCCTCACGAAGAAGTTCAATACTATCAATGTCAACTATAGGTTTAAAGTCACTTGAATCTTATGCCAAATTTCTAATACCATATGCAAGAATTATGACAAGGCTCATGCATAATTCTAGGGAGACTCAAGATTCCCAACAAATGTCACAATGCCCTAATTAATGTCATAACTCTCGATGAATGGTTCATAATTCCCGATGCAAGACATATCAGCTTAGGCAATGTTGCAATACCCAAGGAAACATTTGTCACAACTCTCAAGGCATGGTAACAAATCCTAAGGCATAGTCATAATTCCCAACATAGGTGAATTTCTTTGTATTTGCAAAGTGTATGTGTCATGAAGCCAACCATGTGAAAATTGAAATGCTCCTCAAAGGAGGTGCCAAAATCACCCCAATTTCAACTCAAAACCTTAAGGAACTACGTCACTAATATTAACTATCATGGATGTAATTTATGAGGCAATAAGGTGGATGCTCCATGAAAGTTAATTGTTCATCTCCTTAAGCATCATCATCAAACACATTATAGAGATCTCAAGTGCAAAGTTGTCATCTATAAGAGCCAGATATCGTCATCAGGTGTTAAATGTGCAAGTATAAATGATGCCAAGACAACTCATGTGAGGCAAGGTGCATACATCATCAAGCAAGCTAATATATTAAGTGAAGGCATGTAAATATGAATATAAGAGTCTCAAAATATAGGCCATCTACCAATGAGTGTGTCACCACTATCCACATGATCCTCAATTGCAGTCATCAAGATAAGTCACTGAACGAATGTGCAACATCCTATGAAACATGGTGGTGAAGTAAGAGGATTCATAATCATTAACATGGTAAAATAAAATGCACTATCTATAAGAAAAATGGAAGGTGTGTATCCTAGGCTCATAACCATACAGATATGTCACCTATGAAAAGCATCCATATGTGGGACGAAGTTCACATGTGTTCACCCTCATGTGCAATATGAAGGATAATAGGGGGCACGATAACTAGGTGACTAGTTTTGGCATAGCTAGAGGGATCCCTCAAAATTTAAGGGATGGAATAGGGGATCGCAGAGGATCCTGAGGAACTCCTCCCCTCAAATCTAGGAAAAATAGAAAAATCATGTAAAAAATAATAATTTCTTTTTTAATGAATCATGATCTAGTTTTGATTTGCTTCCATTTGCTCCTCCTTCCCAATTGACTTCTAAAATCCCCTCAACCTAAAATTTTCATTCTTTTAAAAAATAATTACAAAATGCAAAGTACTTGCAGTTTATTTCGACACTCTCTTTACTACATTGAAATGCACCATCTTTGGATAATTCAAAAATGTCATAAAAAATTTATAATTGGTCTTGCGGAAAAATAAATCAAACTCCCTACATGTTCACATTATATTGTTTCATTCAACTTCAAACTTGTTAACTTTTAAAGTTTCAACCCTACCTCCATTATTATCCTACAATGATTTTAATTTTCCATTCCAAAGTTTTAAAGAAATTTCAATGTATACTTTGCTTGTGATATATGTATCTTGGCTTTTTTTCTGGCTCTATGTGTTGTTGCATCAATTCTCTCTATAATGGTCCACTCTTGAGCTATGGATATGAGCCCACAAGGATGAATGTGCTCCTATGGCTAGCTATATAGTCCACACTAAATACTTGATACCCAACAAATTCACAATGACATGACTCCTACATCAATTGACCACTTATGTTGTCATTCTCTCATGTCTACACACATGCTCGCTCTAGTTACTCTCCTAACCAGATCTCATTTTCTATGGCCACATCTCACCCTACTATACCTCTCTTTCCTCTGAGGCAATCTTCATGTATGTAGGTCAAATCCCAATCAAGCTTCTCTATTTTAGACTTTATCTTCAACATACAATGTACCAATATTTGCAACCATCACCTCCTACTATAATGGTATTAGATCACATGTAATCCATGCGATCTAATACCATGAGCTCCCAAAACCATATGCCCAAAAACACCACTATGGACTTAACAACTTTGACTCTTTCACTGAGTCAAGTTTAATCTAACTTTTCCCTTTAAACTTGACTAGGGAAATCCACATTCTCTCCTCTCTTATCACCCAGGTCTACTCCAAGACTTTATTGACAGTGGTATGCATGCCTAACTAGGTCTTACAACTGTATGCCCATATAACTGTAGTTTATAAATACCATCACCAAAGTAAATTTTTTTCTTTGTTATTTTTGTTCAACACTTATGTTGCCATTCTCTCATGTCTATGCACATGCTTTCTCTAGTTACTCTCCTAACCAGATCTCATTTCTATGGCCGCATCTCACCCTACTATACCTCTCTTTCCTACAAGGAAATATTCATGTACGCAGATCAAATCCCAATCAATCTTCTCTATGTTAGACTTTATCTTCAACATACAATGTGCCAACATTTGAAATCATCACCTCCTGCTATACATGGTATTAGATCACATGTAATCCATGGGATCTAATACCATGAGTTGCCAAAACCATATGCCCAAAACCACCCCTATGGACCTAAAAACTTTGACTCTTTCACTGAGTCAAGTTTACTCTAACATTACCCTTTAAACTTGACTGGGTATATCCACATGCTCTCCTCCCCTATCACATAGTTCTACTCCAAGACTTTACCGACAGTGATATGCATGCCTACATTGGTATTACAACTTTATGCCCATATACATGTAGTTTATAAATATCATCACCAAAGTAGATTTTTTCCTTTATTATTTTTGTTCAACACTTATTTTGTTGTTCTCTCATCTCTACATGCATGCTCGCTCTAGTTACTCTCCTAACTAGATCTCATTTCTATGGCTTCATCTCATCCTATTATACCCCTCTTTCCTCTGAGGCAATCTTCATGTGTGCAGGTCAAATCCCAATAAAGCTTCTCTATGTTAGACTTTATCTTCAACATACAATGTGCAAACATTTGCAACCATGACCTCCTGGTATAGAGCATGATACCTTGGATTTGATACCACTGGTTAGAGATAAAAAAAAAATTATGAAAGAAATAACAATAACAATCACATACAAAACAAGAACACACATAAACCATGCACAAGATGATTTACCTTAGAAAACCCCAACAAAGGAAAAAATAGCCTAGTAATATATGTATTATTATCTTATGGCTTACAGGTAACCATGCCTTGAGTTAAAAGAAGCCCAACTAACCAACATCATGGTTTAGCCAAGTGAACCCTCCACTCAACTTAAGTACTTTATAATGGAAAATCCTTAAGCCTTTTAAAGGCTTCATCACATGTAATCCATCATGGGGGCTTCACTGGGGGAGAAACACCATACCACGCGTGTTCATATTGGGGGATATATATTGAGCAAAAAATGGCATAATATACTGAGCATATAATAGGGGGTAAAGGGTTTTTATATTGGTAGGTATAAAAATTGGATCTCAAAGTTAATGAATAAATATAAAGGGGTATAAAAAATGTTAATGAAAAATGGATACTTACAATATCTAGTGAAAGTAGGGGTTTTTAATTGGGAAGGTGTATTGGGTTCATATTGGTAGGGGGTTAAATAATGTGGTTTTTAGAGGTATTTTCCAATATGTAGTTAAAGGGTATTATTTAGTATGTCACGAATACAAGTGATATGTCAGAGGTTCATTGAGTGAAGCCCTCGTGTAATCCATGGGCTCTAATACAATGAGCCGCCAGAATCATGTGCCCAAAACCACCATTGTGAACCTTTGAAATATCATGTGCGTTCGTGGCACATTAAACAATACCCTTAATTTGACTACATATTGGAAATTCCCTCTAAAAATCACATTATTTAACCCCCTACCAATATGAACCCAATACAACTTCCCAATTCAAAAAACTCTACTTTCACTAGATATTTTAGGTATCCATTTTTTCATTGACATTTATTATACCCCTTTAACTTTAAGTTCCATATTTTATATTTGCTGATATTAAAACCCTTTACCCCCATATATCCTCCAATATATTATGCCATTTTTTCCTCAATACATACCCCACAATATGAACCCACGTGGTATGATATTGCTCCCCTGTGACCCTAACACATGTGATTATCATAGCATCAACATAAATAACCATAACAATTATTTCATCTTATTTTAAACTAAGATAAATTTGAGATCTAAATTTCTTCTAAAATATCCATTGGATTTAAGATTTTGGTCAATATTTTAGGGGGCTTGCTTCAAAATGTTCTTGCTTTTGCCATTTTACACTCCAATATATCATTTCCTTTAAAAACATCCCCGTTACTACTCGATATAAATGTTACTACAAATTTGACTCCAATATAATTTTTTAATATTAAAGTTGCACAACATGACATACAAGATCATGCAATTTTCAATAAGTTTAAATTCATACATGTAGACTATTAAGTATGCATAACAATATTTAAACATATAGAATATAAGCTAAACAAAACATTCAAGTATAACAATAAAACTATAAACAAGAATAGTGATCAAACACTTATATTTTTAAATATTTTACACAACTAGCTATAGATGTTGGGCATTTCACTGAACTCTATGTGTTGTTGCATCAATTCTCTCTATAATGGTCCACTCTTGAGCTATGGATATGAGCCCACAAGGATGAATGTGCTCCTATGGCTAGCTATATAGTCCACACTAAATACTTGATACCCAACAAATTCACAATGACATGACTCCTACATCAATTCCAATTGCCTAGCTATCTTTCCCATTAGTTTGCGCAACCCAAGGGATGAGATTTCTTTCTCTAAACCATAATGCTTTAGACAATTTCCATCCCCTCTAGGGCTCTAATATAGATCGTCCAAGATTCTCTCAGCTAGGGGCTCCAAGAAAACCAATTCTAAATGGAATGCCCAAATTTCCTTTACTTAGGTTCTTGGGTAGTTTTTCAATGAGAAATATTCACAAACATGCCATCATAGTTCAAGGAATTTCTAGCTCCAAAATCTAGTTTTTAACACACAATATGGGTGCCTCCTGTTCCCAACATCAAAGTATGATTTTCCTCTTCTTGTTGTTTAAAATAATTTCCATCTCCCTCTACTTGATTTTTTTTTTTTTTTCCTTTTCTCCCATGCGTGTCGACTTTCACAGTTCTCCAAGTGGATTGTACACAAACCATGTTTTCATGACTAGGTGAGATGAGTCTCTCCCTTACCTATTATATCCATTCAATGATACAATTCACATGGCCTGAATGTGTTCAACCCATCCTTCAATAACTAAATGAAATGGTTTTGCTACCAACTTCGCACATGCATTCATTGTTTGGTTTTAATAATTCAAATTGGGATTAATGTGATAATGGAAAATACTTTAGGAAAATAACATGGGATTATATGCATGTGGGATTTCCTATTGGATCCCCATTTAGTTGTTTTTCTTATGAAATCATAGCCCGTCGTATCCATCCTTGTAGTTGGTGTTGCATTTTATTTATTATTTTTAATGTATTATTTACATATTATATTGCTTGGTCCTCATCCATTCGTCATATCTACAAATATACATTGCTAATTAAGGGATCAAAAATGGGGTGTTAGAAGACTACACTTGTAACATTGATTTGGTAGACTTTCCATCCAAAATATACTACAATCGCTAATATCAATTTTATGAAATTCAAATTTATAATAAAAGCAATAATCACATCATAATCTATGCCTTCTTGCCACATATATCCTTTTGTGACAACCATGGCTGTGTATTTATTCATTGAACCCTACATTAAACTATGTTCAATACACTCATTTTCAACCTATCAATTTTTTTTTATCTTGTGAAAATTTTACTAATTCTAAACCTTATTTCTTTCATCACATAATCATATTTACATTGCGTTCTAAACCTTATTTCTTTCATCACATAATCATATTTACATTGCATCTGTATATCTATATTTTTCTTAGCCTCATCCAATGAAATAGAATCATAACACTTAACAACCTCACTCATAAAAGTATTATTTACCCAATAAAGCTATCGATTTCTTTCTCTTTGCGATAACTATCCATTGGTATTTATATTTTAATTAAATTATTAAAAAATAAAAAATCTTCTTAATACTCACTCATTTCTAACTACCTCAAGATAACTATCTCTTCTAAAGTAAATGAGTAATATCAACATCTTATCTTGGCATTTCTAAATTACCCAAACTCCTAAAACATCAGTGGATAGATTTAACATCAAGATAACTACGTCTTCTAAAGTAATTGACTAATATCAACATCTTATCTTTCATCCAAGATGAAGACCTCTCCTACGTTGAGTAATGTTAACATCTTACCTTAGCACTAATCCCTAGAGTCAAAGTTCTAAACAGTTTGTCTTTTCTTGTATAGTCTTATCTTTGTAATGAATTGGTCATCTAATTCAGACTGAAAAACATATATTTCTGTGAAGTATAATCTAGCAGCTTCCTTAGTAAAGGTGCCCTACATGTCCTTTTTCGGAATAAAATTAAGTAATCCCGGGTACCTTGACGATGCTTCATCACTGCATACCATGCTGCTTGATCATCTACGTAACCCGTAAAACCATTCCCTTCAATTATAGAAGCTTGATGAAGAAATGGAAATATTACAAGAATTGTTTCTCTGTTAAGGAATCGTTGCTATTAGATTTCACGCAAGTCACTTCTTTCTTGGGGTTGTTATTCCTTTACTTCATTTCCTCAAATTTATTTGATAGCTTTTAACCAAATAATCTTGATGGTATTTCATTGGCATGATTATCAGGTATTTTGGAAATGAACCTGAACAGATTACCAGCTTAGAGCAAGCAAGAGATGTGGAAGACACCATACGAGAAGCTATCATACAAATTCGTACACACAAGGTACTTATACATTGTTAGTGTCTGTTTGGCGTGACAAAAATATTCTGACCATTGCTACTGGTTTGTGGGAGGAGATAAGAAAGAATTGTTGGAGGCATGGAGATAAAATATTGACCAGAGATGTCAAACTTAGCATCTAAGATTTATATACCAATTTCTAAAACAGCCCATGAAATGAACATTTCATTTTCTTTCATACTACGCATCTCCCTAAGCCTTTTAAAGTTGTCCTCGCTTGATGATACTTATGCATTTAGCACAATACAATCAAACGATCTCCCAGAAACGAGGGTGCATGGGGCTTCGTTTCCAAGCCTCAATCCAGGATCGACACTACTTTGACCTAAACGTTTGCTTAGTCTTGAAGCATGGCCGGCTTAACAGTATATTGACTTGAATGCAGGGAGTCGTTGAGGCTGTACTCAACCAAACTAAACTGAATTGAAGGCTGTTTTGGAGGGCTGAGATGAAGAGTTACGTTGTAGGTAGCTCAGTTTTATTGATTTATGTCTGCACGAGGCTTAATCTTCAAAACTTGGTACTGAACTAGCTGTGTTTAGAGAGTTGTACAGAGGGAGCGTTGTTTATCAAACTTAGTTTTCATTGCTTCATGTCTGTGTTAAGTAAAGTCTGCAAATTTTGGTGCTAAATGAACACGGAGTTGATGTACAGAGCACGTCTTGAGAGATTGGCTCTTGAAGTTTGTGATATACGGTATTCATATCTCCCATTGATACATGGCAGCGGGGGGACGTTGAATCTACAATCAACTGTACAAAGTTGGAGCATTGCATATCTATTGATGGCACTCATTAAATGTGAAGCTGAGTTTTGCAAATGAACTCAGTAACGTGATCTTCCAGAACTTGTGATTGAATGAGTGCTGAACATTGCAGATTCCTGGAATATCTTGAAAGGTCAATTGTTTCATCTCTCCTGAACTTCAGATTCTGGGATATTTCAAATCTACAATCCACATAAAGGATGTCTACTGACCAGTATAAAAAGTTTTTATTTTATTTTGTTGGAATTTGGCCAGATTTTGAATGTATAAATAGATTTAGGACTCTGTTCATTTACGTAGATTATTAAATTTAAGATGGCAAGAAATTCCTGCCGGATTTCAGTCAAAGTTGATTAAAAAAGTACCAGGAAAAGAGCAAAAGCTTTTACCAGTTGGAATACTGGTTGGGATTTTAGTTCGGTGGCTGTGGTCCGACTGTGTGTGGGGTTAAGTCTCCACAAATTCCAATTTGTGGCCCATTCCTGAGAGCGACTATTCTGTCTAGATTAGATTATCCAGGCCCAAATTTCCCAGCCAGGCGATATTCCAGCTTAGAAAAAAAAAATTAGGTTGGGATTTCTGCGAGTGATGTCAAATTAGCGAGGAGTTGTGAAACCTGAGTATCAAAGGTCAGCATTGGTGCGGGTCACTAAAGGGCACTCATTGGTATCAGAAGCATGTGCAGTCGATGACTGCTGATAGCTTAATTGTTCTATCAATCAAGAACTGTGAGAGGGTAGGCGTTTGTCGTTCTAATGCATTTAGATGCTTAACTGAAATGCTAGGAATAGAAAACGGATCATTGAGTTATCAGCGACAAACATTAACTGCGTACTGCGTTCAAGGAGGAGGACGGCACTCGTCGTCCGTGGATGCTTCCACTGTACTTGCCAAAGAACTTATATTGATTCCCAAATGCTGACGTGTCAAGTAGGTTCTGCTGAAGTTGTTGCTCTGCGGATGCCAGAGGAGCTTAGTGGTTTGCTTGGATCGAATGAGAGAGGAGGCTTGCTCAGCACGAAAGGAGTTGATTGACATGGGCAAGTGATCTTTAGAGGTTGGAGAAGGAGGCAAGTATAACCGTTGCATGGTGTCCTTGAACCCTACTGACATACTGTCTATGTGAGTGGCTCATTTATCCCTCTGATTGGGCCACTTGTTTAAGGCATCGTGTCTGTTGGTGCTAGGTTTTGAGAGAGGTTGCAAGATTCTGTAGGGAACTTCGGGCCTCGTTGATTGCTACGACATTCTCCAAAACTCCACCTAAACCTGCTATGTATTTTTCGAGCGAGTTTTAGAAAAACGGTTTAAGGTGCTTAGATTCATTGATTTTTCTTGCTTGGAGCGACTTGGAGGGTTGCTTCTTTCGCTTGTAATTTAGTAGACAAAGTCGTCCTGTAGCCAACCGACTTCTGTTTTCAAATGTACAATGAACATGTCCAACTGCTTCACTTGAGTCATATCTTCTGCGCAATTTTTGGCCATGTTCACAACTTCTTCTCATTTGTGTAAGTCCAACTCCGTGTCCTTAGCTTTACCTGTCATAAGTCTTCCCTTTTCCAGTTACTGAGACCGCACCTTGCACATTATATGATATCATCTGAGACTGCTATATAAGTGATTGCGAGTGCTCTGTCATCATAAACTTCTTGTTCATCCACATCATCTGGGCTCAACTCCTTTTCATCTATATTGCTCCAAAGCTTTCTCATAACAGGATTGTTTTTAACTTTGAATTTCCAAATGACATGGTTATTGCTGTGAATTTTGTAGGAGTCTCCCAGTATAGCATCTTTGTGTTCGGAATTTCTGATAATTCCAAACAAAACTGATCGAAACAGAACAATACTCTGTTTTAACACAGCGGAAATAAAAATTGTTTGCGGAATACGGTGTTTCAGCAACGCAGTTTCGTCAACTGCTGAATACAGTGTTTCAGCAACGCTGAAACTGGTGTTTCAACAACACTCTGTTTTGATGCGTCGTAACAAAAAAATATATTTTCCGATAACAAAGTTTCAACAACGCACAACAAAAGGGACTTTGTATTCATTAACGATACTTCCTCTAACAGAGGGATTACTACAAGACTACTTTAAAGACAGTTCAAAAACTTCAAAAAACTTCACGCTGTAAAGAAAAATTACATTACTGTGGCTGCACTGCTCTACATTACAGAAAGCAAAATACTCTGTCTCCTCTGAAAATCAACACACTGTTTTTGCACTGCTATGTCTGCACTTTGCACTGGTGTGTTTGCACTCCTGTGCATCCACAAAACACTATGTTTTTGCTCAAAATTAACGCTGCTGTAACACTCTGTTTCTTTCTTGAAAAATTTTACACTGCTGTGTGTGAATTTTTCATTCTTTCATACGTGCTGCTGCGTATTACAAAAACTTCTACACTGCTGTGCATTACAAAGAAAACTCTCTATCTTTTCTACACTACTGTGTTTGCGTTTTATAGTGCATTACATTTTCTGCCTTTTACAGTGCCAGAAGCGGTCATAAGTTATCTACCAACTGCTTTAACTCGTTGATGAGGTCTCTACTACAATCTGCTGCTCATGATGAACAAATCTGATCTTTTGATGTATTTCTTGAGTCGGTGGTATTGAAACCCATGGCTGATAAATGCTGCGACGGCTCGAGGCTGGTTCTTTTCACTTTCAGCCATTCTGCTCTTTAATGCGGTTGTTTAGAAGTAATGGGACAACGCTAGATCTGATCTTCCTCCTTCGGGAACACAAAAACAATTAAAGGGTGAAAAGACAGTAATGGTTGTGGCTTTTTTAATGTAAAGTAGCTGCTACTGTTCAACTGTTCACTGCAGTTGAAATTATAATTTCAACTGCTGGGTTATCAGTCATATCCAGACGTTTCCTTAGAAACTCAAAACTTTTCTGGTCCAATGGCTTGGTTAGAATATCCGCAACCTGTTCCTGAGTCCTCCAATGTTGTAAAACAATTTCTCCATTGTTCACCAATTCTCTCATATAGTGAAACTTTGTGTCTATATCTTTCGCTCTCTTGTGGAACACAAAATTCTTGGACAACGCAATAGCTGAGTTATTGTCACAAAAAATAACCGTTGCTGTTGCCTGCTCTTGGCATAGACTTCTTAACATTCTCCTCATCCAAACCGCTTGACACGCTGCTGCTATAGCTGCCACATACTCTGCTTCTGCTGTAGACAAAGCCACAATTGGCTATTTCTTGGAAGCCCATGAAATGGCTCCTGAACCTATGTGAAAAACGTAATCGGATGTGCTTTTCCAGTCATTTACACTTCCAGCCCAATCACTATCTATGTATCTAACTAAATCTGAACATTCTGAAATAGTATAAAAAATGCCATACCTTTTTGTACCTTTAACATACCTCAAAATTCTCTTTGCTGCCTGCCAATGTGTTTCTTTTGGCCTCTCCATAAATTTGGAAATTAAACTAACAGCATGCATTATGTCCGGCCTAGTTGTAGTTAAATACATAAGGCTGCCAACTATGCTCTTGTACACACTAGGATCAAAATCCTTGTTGTTGTCCTCTTTGCTGAGTTTTAATCCCATCACTGTGGGAGTGATTTCTGCCTTGCTGTCCTGCATGTTAAATCTGCCCAACACTTCATTTACATATTTTGCCTGCGAAATAAAAATTCCATTTTTATTTTGATCTACTTCTATTCCTAAGAAGTATCTCAGCAAACCCATGTCAGTCATCTCAAATTCTTCTTTCATGACTGATTTGAAATTTTCAATGAGGTAGTCATCATTACCTGTGAAAATAACATCATCAACATATAACACAACAATTAAAATTTTACCGTCATTTTCTTTGATGTAAACGGTGGGTTCTCCCTCACACTTCTCAAATCTGTTCTCCAGTAGATAGGAATCTATCCTACTGTACCACGCTCTTGGCGCTTGCTTCAGCCCATAAAGAGATTTCTTCAATCTGCAAACTTTGTGCTCTTGGCCTTTCTTCTCATAGCCTAGAGGTTGCTCAACGTAAACCTCTTCCATTAACACTCCATTCAAGAATGATGACTTCACCTCCATTTGGTAAACTTTCCGTTTGTTTTGTGCTGCTATGGACAGCACTGCTCTTACGGTTTCCATTCTTGCAACCTATGCGGAAGTCTCCTCATAATCTCTCCCATACTGCTGCTTGTATCCTTTGACAACAAGTCTTGCCTTGTGCCTTTCTATCTTGCCTTCAACATTACTCTTGGTCTTGTAGACCCATTTAACTCCAATGTCTTCTTTACCTTTTGGTAGCTCAACTAAATCCCATGTCTTGTTTCTTTCTATGGCATTCATCTCCTCATCCATAGCTTCTATCCATTTCTTATCTTTAATTGCATCTTCGAAATGAACAGGGTCATCAACATGACAATACAAAGCAAACAAAGAATTCATTCCTTCATCATAAATGTCACTTAAATTTATGAATTTCTTACCTCTTTCATTTGGTGTGCAAGTGCTTGAAGAAGCACTTGAATTTCCTCCTTGTGGTGTGCTTGGAGAAACACTTTCATTTCTCCTCAAGGGTGTCTCTTGATGTCCTTGTGTTGGCGCTGCTGTTTGGGGATATGTTTCAGCCAACTCCTCATCATCTTCATCATGAGACAAACAATTTTTAACATTCACTGTTTTCTCTATGCTTTCATCCCAAGCTTCCTCCTCAATGAACTGAACATCTCTGCTCACAAAAAACTTCTTGGTAGATGGGATATACAACCTGTAAGCTTTGGATTCCTCACTGTATCCAATGAAAATACATTTCTCCCCTTTGCTGTCCAATTTCTTCCTTAGCTGATCTGGAATGTGTGCATAAGCCACACAACCAAAAACTTTCATGTGGGTGACTCCTTGCTTTCTTCCACTCCATGCTTCTTCCGCCACTTTGTTCATCACTGCTTTTGTAGGACACCTATTCAAAATATATACTGCACAGTGTACAGCTTCAGCCCAATAATCATTTGGCAAATGTTTTGCCTTCAACATGCTCCTTGCCATATCCATGATGGTCCTATTCTTCCTTTCAGCAACTCCATTTTGCTGTGGGGTGTACCTTGCTGTAAATTGCTTATGAATTCCATTTTCTCTGCAAAAACGTAAAAATTATTTGGAGATATGCTCACCTCCTCTGTTAGTTCTCAAAACCTTCATACGCAGCCCACTTTGATATTCTACAAGTGCTTTGAAATTTTGAAAATTTTCAAACACTTCACTCTTATTCTTCAGGAAATAAACCCAAGTCTTTCTGGTAAAGTCATCAATAAATATTAGAAAATATTGGCTGCCTGCTAATGATGGGGTTTGCATCGGTCCACATAAATCTGAGTGGACAATCTCTAAGGGTGCTTTTGCCCTTATTCTTTTCCCTGATGGAAAACTTTCTCTGTGTTGTTTCGCAAAGATACAATCTTCACAAAGGCTGTCTGGTTTCTCTATCAATGGTAATCCTCTTACCATTCCTTTTCTACTCAACAAATTAAGACCTCCAAAGTTGAGATGTCCAAATCTCAAATGCCACAACCAATTTTCATCCTTTGGTATGCTTTGGAGAGCCTCTTGTGTTACTGCTGCAATTACTTCTTTATTTTTCAAATCTCCCCTTATTCTAAGAGGAAACATCCTGTTCCTAGTCATCTTCACTTCAGCAATACATCTTTTGCTGGGTTTTCTATCCATGATGGTGCATACATCATTCTCATTGGACATTGGATTTTTCATACCTTTGTCCTTGAGCATGATGTTGTCCACTTTGTTAGCTGCTGCCATGGCCTTGGTTTTGATTTGGATTGCTGCCTCTTCCTTGAACGTTTGCTGAACTGTTTCTTCCACCTCTGTATTGGCTTCTGCCTCTTCCTCTCTTGTTTCCTCTACCTTGACCTCTTCCTCTTCCAAATGACATCTGGGTTTTGAAGGTTTGCTCTAGAGATGAGTTTTCATTTCTACTCAACCTCTGCTCATGTGTTATCAGTGATGCATAAAGTTCATCAACTGAAAAATTTGAGAGATCCTTTGTCTCTTCTATGGTGGTGACAATCACATCAAACTTTGAGGGTAGGCACCTCAATAGTTTCTCCACAATCCTCCTTTCTTCAAGAGTTTCTCCATGAGACCTTATCTGTGTGACCAAACCAATTGCTTGTGTGAAGAATGAGTCAATATTGTCTGACTCCTTCATGCACAGGTTCTCAAAATATTTCCTCAGCAATTGTAGTTTTGCTGTCTTCACTCTCTCCATGCCTTGAAAGACTGTCTTGAGAGTTTTCCATGCTTCTCTGGATGTCTTGGCTGCTGCTATCCTTGGAAACACACTCTCATGCACTGCTTGATATAAAAATACAAGGGCTTTTGAATCCTTCTTCTTATTGCTCTTCAACAACTCTTTCTCTGCCTGAGTTAATCCATTAAACTCATCTTCATTTGCTGGCTCTTCAAATCCATATTCAACAAATTCCCATAAATCTTGTGAGGCAAACAGGGCTCTCATGGTTATTGCCCAGTAGTCATAGTTTTTCCCATTGAACTGTGGGAGTTGGGTATTAAACATACCCACGCTGGTGCTGGTGCTGGCCATTCTTGCAATACTTGACTGTGTATTAAAAATCACTTAATTGTCTTCAACAACTACACAAAAAAAACTAATCTGAAAAATACCTTGACAGCGTTTTCACTCTGCTGGATAATTTGCTGCAGCAAGAAACCTTCCTTCAGCTTCTTTGACGTCTTCAAAGAGCCTGGACAAGCTCTGATACCATGTTGGGAATTTCTGATAATTCCAAACAAAACTGACCAAAACAGAACAATACTTTGTTTTAACACAACAGAAATAAAAATCGTTTGCGGAATACGGTGTTTCAGCAACGCAGTTTCGTCAACTGCTGAATGCAGTGTTTCAGCAACGCTGAAACTGGTGTTTCAGCAACACTCTGTTTTGACGCCTCGTAACAAAAAAAAAATATCTTCTGATAACAAAGTTTCAACAACGCACAACAAAAGGGACTTTGTATTCATTAACGATACTTCCTCTAATAGAGGGATTACTACAAGACTACTTTAAAGACAGTTCAAAAACTTCAAAAAACTTCACGCTGTAAAGAAAAATTACATTACTGTGTCTACACTGCTGTACATTACAGAAAGAAAAATACTCTGTCTCCTCTGAAAATCAACACACTGTTTTTGCACTGCTGTGTCTGCACTTTGCACTGGTGTGTCTACACTCCTATGCATCTACAAAACACTATGTTTTTGCTCAAAATTAACGCTACTGTAACACTCTGTTTCTTTCTTGAAAAATTTTACGCTGCTGTGTGTAAATTTTTCATTCTTTCATACGTGCTGCTGCGTATTACAAAAACTTCTACACTGCTGTGCATTACAAAGAAAACTCTCTATCTTTTCTACACTGCTGTGTCTGCGTTTTATAGTGCATTACATTTTCTGCCTTTTACAGTGCGGGAAGCCGTCATAACTTATCTACCAACCGCTTTAACTTACTGATGAAGTCTCTACTACAATCTGCTGCTCATGATGAGCAAATCTGATCTTTTGATGTATTTCTTGAGTCGGTGGTGTTGAAACCCATGGCTGATAAATGCTGCGATGGCTCGAGGCTGGTTCTTTTCACTTTCAGCCATTCTGATCTTTAATGCGATTGTTTAGAAGTAATGGGACAACGCTGGATCTGATCTTCCTCCTTTGGGAACACAAAAACAATTAAAGGGTGAAAAGACAGTAATGGCGGTGGCTTTTTTTTTTATGTAAAGTAGATGGTGTTGTTCAACTGTTCACTGCAGTTGAAATTATAATTTCAACACTTTCATAGTTTCTAACATGCCTTGCATGTTTTCAACTAATCTTCTACAAATTCCAGGTGAGGCTAGTTCTATAACGACAGGCTTTGACCTCAGCAATACGATGTGCAACTGTCCATTGGTTGTTGGTAATATGATACTATCCTACTGGTCTGCACCCAGTTTTAAGGCTCCCCAACATGCCAACCTTGAATTCACCCCCAAAAACCTATAATGTAAAATCTCTTTGAAGCAAGATTTCCTTGAACTTTATGATGCAAAGCTCCCCTCAACCTAACTTGTATTGTTTTCCATTCCATGGTCAAGAGGGGCTTTTTTCTCCTCCTTTTGTGTATTCAAGGATTCCTTTTTTGCATTCCAAATGAGTATTTTCAATAAATTCACAAACTTAGCAATCAATTTGATTGTGAAAGTGAGATTGGATATATTATAGATACATGGAGAGCATTTTAAGGAATGGGAGATTCATTTTTCAATTTTAAGGATGGAATAGTCATTTTCCAAAGTTCCCCTCATATAGATAGCATTTAAAATTTCAAATAGTTGCATAATACATGAAAACATGCATATTTGTACATTAATGAAGGTAGAATTAGCATCCATATTACATTAATGAATAACTATTCAAGCATCAACCATTTATAATCTAGATTTTAGCAATTACAAATATAGAGACAATTTTTTAAGTCATGTAATAGAAAGTAGACCATTAATTTATAGAATGAAATAGGTTATCAAGCAATGATAACGTGACCTGACCAAAGCAATAAATTGTGATAGTTTCTAAATGCTATAAATGTATCATCCATAACATATAAAGTAGTGAAAAAGGAGAAACAATTATTCAAATATCTATGATTCTATCTACTATTCCTTTCTCTTTGCATGACCACTATTATTGCAGTGGTAGTGGAGTCAGAGTGGGATGAAACTTTGTAGAAGAAGCTATAGGTAGAACTGGAGATGAAGCCCCTTTTACCATAGCTAGAGAGTCATGAACATGGGGACCATGAGAATGGAAGGTGCATACATCTTTATGTACCAACATTGGGGTTTATAAAGGGCTTGGTGCTTTTGATTAAATGACATCATATACTCTCATATGTGATAGAATAAATGAAAATGTTGCAATCTTCTCATTATTAAAATCCTTAAACTTATTAAGTCAACTAAGTTTTGAATGGATTATTTTTATCATATGAAGTATAATGAGATTGGAACCACTTTTAAACATCCTAAACAATCAATGGTAAACTTTAAAATTTTAATTTAAAGGATATAATGAAAAATAAAGGAAATGTTTCAAAGTGGCTTCCACTGAATGCACCCTCCTCAACTCCACCATAAATTGGCTTAGGGCATTCACAACAAAGCATATATATAGTCCATTGTTTACAATATACATCAAGGAACCTCTCAATTACATATTCAATGTGGGATCCACCAACTTTGACACAAAAGCGTTCATCTTCCTCAAGTTGGTAATCATCGGTGTAGACATAGGCTTGCAATCCACCGTCCTAATCTCCTTATGATATTAACTGCATATTTTCATTGTCTCAAGAAAATCTCACTTCTATGTTGCCACATCTCCAAACCCAAAAAGTAATGCATTATGTTGATGTCCTTCATCTCAAACTCTATAGCAAGATCTCACTTGAACATCTTTATGGCCTTCTTTGACCCTATGAATAGTATATCATCAACATACAACACCAATATGAGTGGATCATCTACAATATGTGTGTAATATAAGTTGGTATCAACCTCACTCTTGGTGAAGCCCGTACCTTGTAGATAATAATCAATCCTCAAGTACCATGATGTCAGCTCCTACTTGAGTTCATAGAGTTCCTTCTTCAAACTACATACGTGAGAATCTCTTCCATTCATCTCAAAACCTTACGTCTACTCAATGTACACTTCCTCTTCAATTAACCCATTGAGGAAGGTTGTATTTATATCCATCTGATGTATCCTCCACCCAATCTTTAAAGCAATAGATATAAGAACCCTAATAGAAGTATACTTGACAATTGAAGTAAAATTCCCCTCATAGTCCACTCCCTCATTTTGGGAGAACCTTGTCACACCAAACCTAGCCATATGCTTCTCAATACTTCCATCCATAACATGCTTGATCTTGTAGATCAATATGGAGCTAATCATTGATTTCCCCTTTGTTGTAGGCATAAATTATTTCTCAACATTCTTCATGGACACATACCTTTCAACCATAGAATATCTCCAATCTTGTCGTATTGATGCCCCCTCATAACTACTAGGCTTGAAATCAATGATATCACTCATGAACATGATATAACTAGGGACTTGTGTCAAAGGTTTTCTCTCCCTCAAAGTACTCGTAGGAGCCTCCACATGCTCCTAAGCATCTCTTAGTGTCTGATCAAGCCATCTCAGCCTCCTTCTAACAGAACTAGAAGGAGCCTCCAACTCCTCCTGATCTGAAAAGTCCATTTTGTTGGTGTTGTTGCTCTCTCCTGGAGCCTGTCACTGCATATCCTATGCCATTGCTGTAAAGGGTTCATGTGACTTCTTAAAGGACCGACTATCCTCAAATTTGACATCCTTTTTCACCACAGTCTTCCCATGTGATGGAATGTACACCCTATACACCTTTGAAGTTTGTTTGTACCCTACAAAGATGCCCTTGTGTGTTGATGGCTCCAAATTCGTCCTCTTCTCTAAAGGTACATGTACATATACCAAATACCTAAAGAAACAAAAATGGCCAATATCTAGCTTCACCCATGATCATTCCTACTCAAGAGTAATGTCCCCCAAGACCTTATGAGGACTCTTATTTTGAATGTGCACTAACGTGTTCCAAGCCTCTCCCAAAAGAAACATGGGTAGATATTAATCATGGGTCATTGGCTTGGTAGCTCCGATGATGGCCCTATCCTTCCTTTCTGCAATCCAATACTACTGAGGGTTGCACGACATTGTCGACTCCTTAATTCCTTCCTCCTGGAAAAAATTCTTGAAGTCATTGGAGGTATACTTTCCCCCATTATCTAACCTTAGAACTCTGACCTTCCATTTTGGTTCTCTATGAGAGCCTTAAACTATTGAAATTGATTGAAGACATCATGCTTGGCCTTCATGAAGTAGATCCATGTCCTCTTGGAGAATCATCAATGAATGTCACATACTAGTTTTACCCACTCCGGGATGCAAATGACATTGGACCACACGCATCTGAATGTATCAGATCCAATGTGCCCTTGGACCTATTGTCACTATTAGGAAATTTCATCTTGGCATACTTCCCAAGTGCACAACCCTTGCACACACCCTACTGCTCTATGCTAAACTCTCAAAGACCAATGGAAATCCTTCTCAATATAGGTAAGGATTTGTGGTGCAAGTGACCCATCCTCCTATGCCATAACTCACACAAGCTATCACTATCATGAATTAGGTAACATAGAGTTTGACCCTTCAACATGTACAAGCTTCCCTCTATACTCTGAATCACTTGTGTTATGCTCAAAATAGA
This sequence comes from Pinus tabuliformis, assembly GCA_031772625.1. NCBI lineage: Eukaryota > Viridiplantae > Streptophyta > Pinopsida > Pinales > Pinaceae > Pinus > Pinus tabuliformis. Next base: position 351,822,882 of record CM062814.1, on the reverse strand, counting down.
AGATCTTGGCCCGGTCAACACCTATCCATGTTGGAAGTGAACCTTGTACCCCTTGTCCTTCATGGTTGAGACTACTAGAAGGTTATTAATCAAACCTTGAACATATGGTACCTCTATCACCTCCAAAGGCTTTCCTAACTCTAGCTAAAACTGAATAGCCCCAACCCCCTCTACTACACACTTGGCATTCATGGTCAGATGTACATGTAGCTCCAAATCACCCTCTAAAATATAGTTGAATAACTCTTGTGATCCTGCCATATGATGAGAAGCATCATTTTCCACAATCCATGCACCCTTGGTTGTGGTTCCAAAAATCCAAGACACCAATTAGAACTCCTCGAAATTGGAGATGAAATCACTGATCTATCAATCTAATGAAGTTGTAACATGTTCCTTCTTCTTGGCTTTGTTCTCATTTAGACATTAACCTACATAATGGTCAAGTTTATGACTTTTAAAGCATTTGACTTTTCTCATGTATTTCTTCTCAACTCCTAAGGTAACATCTCCTTCAAAATTATTCTTAGTCTCCCCCTTACCCTTCCTAGCCTGACTAGTAAGGGAAAGGTTGTCATCATCACTATTTTGTTGGCTACCATGTAGAAACTCCTCTAGAATCTCCTTTTAGATAAAGTCATCCCACAACCTCTCCCAATTTGGAAGCTTCTATTGTGTCAAAATACCCTTAACAAAGGGAACCCATGGCTTTGTGAAGCCATTTAGGATTGTTCTTACCAACTCCTCTTTTAATAAGGTCTCCCCAATTTCATCCAACTCAACATGAACTCATGTGATCTTGGTGAGATAAGATGTTATTGCTTTGACTTGGAAATGTTAGTGCTTCGAAGCTTCTCCCTCAACATAATTTTCCTATTGTTATATTTTCTCTGGTTCAATTTTGTCAGAGCCTCTCACATTTCATTCGCTATTATCTTTCTAGAAAAGTGAAGGATCACATGATCCTTTACCCCATCTAGAATGATCCTCCTATTTCTCACGTTCGTTTGGTTATGGGTGGCAAGTAGTGTAGCATTAGTAGGAGAGGTGAGTTTTTGATCTGCAAACTCCTAGGTCCCATTCTCCATCAACACCAATGCTATCCTTTCTTTCCAAGCGCTGTAGTTAGATGCACCCTCAAACTAGTCTTCTAACCTTAGTCAAGTTGTAGCCAACCTCACAACATCCAAATCAAACATTCAACCCTTAAAAATATAATTATTGGAAAATAATTTTTTGTTGTAACCCTTGTGAAAAAATCAATTTCACTTCTCCTTTAGAGTTTATTGCTCCAATACCATTAAATTTTCCAATACCTTAAAGTCCTAGCAATTTATTTTATGCCCATAAAATATATTCACCTAGTAAACTATTTCTTTGAAAATTTGTTTAATAAAATACATTGGTATTTTACTTAAATAATTTGCAATAAAATTTAAATATCATATCAATAAAAAAACATAACAAAATTTTCACCCTCCAAATTCTCCTTCAATTTTTATTACTAAGGAAATTAATGGCCACAAAAACATGGAAAATGACCCTTAGAGAATACACAAAAAATAGATCTAATAGAACCTTCATGTCCTAAATTTTTTTCTTGGAGTTTGTTGGTTGTCTCTCACAAGTTCGACCCACCTAAAGCTACTCAGTCCCTCCACTAGTGTAACCTCAACACTCTCAAATTTCACACACTTGCATCAAAACTCCAAAAAGTTGGCCTCGACCCTCTCGACCTCTCCAAGCTTGTCGCATACCTCGACATCAACCTCAAGAAAATCTCGACCATCCTTTTGTGTGCTTCACCTACAATATTTTTTCTCACAAGAACTTCTAGTTGCACACTTTTCATTTTCCTTTTAGTCTTGAGTCTCTCACTCCTCTTGAGAAATTAGCTCTCCCAATAACTCAATGTGTCTTTCATCTCTCCTTGAGGCTTCTTTTATAACTTTTCATTGAACTAGATCTCAAACCCTAGATCTCCTAAGTGATGAATGGTTAGGATTAGATCCTAAGCCTCACTTGAGATCAACTGCAAATATTAGATCTAATTCACTAAATTATTTTTTGTTTCATTAGAAAACCTTTTTCCAATAACCAATATTAATTAATAAATCTATCAATATGATTTTCCTAAGTTAAACTTAGTAAAAATATCATAAAAGTCACTTGCTCAACATGAGAGTACCTAAAGAGGCTTTTAGACATCTTCTGCATGCTTGACACCTAGCCCTTAGAATCCACATACCAACTTGGCACAATAGAAATAGTCAATTTCCAACAAGTTGGAAATTGTTATTTTTGAGAATTTGGAGTATATCCCCTTAGGCAAGTGCCTATATAACTTATAGATTTAAGATATGATTTATTTATGGCTAGAAATATAAATATTTAACTCTACAAATGTATAATAAACAAGTATAAAGTATTAGAGTCATGAAATAAGACTTCAGAAATTGTACTTACCTATTTGGAAATGTGAAGTCTTTGGTTTTGTTGCATATTTACATAGGTACTACTAGAAAACAAGCTTAGATTTTGAAAAATATTGACTAGATACAATTGTAAAATATGCCCACATAAACCATGTATCTATCCTTGGACTATATCTAGCAATAAATCAATTTCTCCAAGGTTTCGACTTGCTAATAAGATGAAATTAATTAAAAGCCGACAAGTAAATAAATCCTAAACTAGTGTTGAAAACTAAAAATAATTATTCTTGTAAATAAGGGTGGTTCTTAACTTAATATCTTGTGCCCAACTTATCTCACCTTTGATATGGTGTGAAACTTGTGTGTAACAAGGTTCGGTCTTCATAATTATCTTTGTACTTGTATCAATATGTATTTCATGTAAAAGCAAATAAGAAGAAAAAAAAAAATTTATTGTTATTATTATTCTCATTAGGAAAAGCATGGTCTTCTTGCTTGTAGGATTAATTGAGTCAAAAGAAAATTTGTCATGATTCAAAAAAATGTACTTGAGTCAAAGTCCCATTTGGACTTCTTGGGAGAAAAAATTATATTTTTATTTGATCCAAAAGAGTCAATTTGTCCTCCAAAAGAGAAAGTCAGACCTCCTAGATGAGTCGGCCTAGAAATAAACCTATTTTACCTCCTGGATGTGTATATATATAGAGAAGTTTGACCTCATTGGAGCACCCACTCCCCACATCAATTTCTATGCCTAGAAAGATCAAGAAGACCAACGAAAGTCAAAGGAAAGAGAGCAAGAGTCAAAGAAGGAAGAGCGAACGTCTAAAGGAGAGAACAAGTCACAATTTTCTACCCTATCTTTTCACACATACAAAATTGCAAGGCTGCAACAAGGCCAAAATTTTTAGAACTACTGCAAGGTTGAAAATTTCAAAGTTTGACCATATTTGAAGAGCATTGACCATCATTGACTTTGTTGGATTTTGCTTGTTTGAGGGAGGTTTGAAGGAGGGTTCACTTGGGTCTTGTGGCAAGTCTTGGTCTTGATTTTTGGGTCTATAACATCTCACTTTGACCTAATTCTATAAGAAGAGAAGTTGGCTGGATTTTCCTCTTTGTGGGGCTTTTCCCTGGATTGGAGCCTATGTCTTTGTGTTCTTTGTCTCTTGTGATATTTATGTTTTATATGTTTTTGTAATTTTTTGATGAAGAAAACGTAATAAAAGAAATAAGAAGCCAACAAATCATATTCACAAGCAATTATCAAGTAAGAGAAATCTATTGAAATATGTAACTAGGTTTGATATTCATAACATATGTAATCATGGTTTTATGTATTTGATGTAATGAGAAAAATAAATTTATTATTGTTGATCTTGAAGCATGGGTTTCATGCTGAAGAGAATTTATTTTTAGGTTAAGCTCCCATTGAGACGTTCTAGGGCTTGTCATTGAGTCTACAAGTCTAGGGAGTCATTGTCATGTATGAAAGACCCTTCTTAGAATTGCTACATATTGTAAAGAAAATTATTTGAGTCAAATATAGAGTCAAAAGACCCTCCAAGACATTTTCGAAGTGCTACAAAGAAGTCGGACTTCACAAAAGAGAAGTTAGCCTATCAAAGGACATGTCGGCCTAAGGAAGCTATCAATTCGACCTATTTACATGGGAGATAAGACTATATATAGGAAGATTGAACCTCTCTCAAGAAGAGAATCCATCAAGCATCCACGACAATAATAGTAGTGTGAATAACAAGGGAAGATCTCCTCTTGAGCAACGAAGAGAAGGAGAAGAAGATAAAATTCTTCTTATGTTGTTTTTTGGTTAGGTAATCTCACACATGTGACTGCAACTAGGGTTTCTGCAGTAAGAAATTATAGTCCTTGAAAAAGTTGTGATATAGCCCAAGGAAAAAGTATTCTTGCAAGCTGAGTTCTAAAAAGGAAGTGTCCAAGCCAAGTGAAGAAGAGGAACCTAACAAATCAGCCCCAATCTGTCCACATGTGTGGAAATTTTGTGATTTCAGGTAGGTTGAAAAGTGCAGGCCTGTAACAAGAGGTTGAAATAGAAGAGGAAGCTGAAGTCTGTGGTGTAGAAGTCAATTTGACTAGAATGAAGAAGAAGTCTTCAAGGGCAGAAGTGTGACTTGGTCTTGGAGGGGTTTTTTTAGCTTGGAATTCATCAAATTGAAGTTTCTATAAGAAGAATAATTATATGGGTTTTCCTCTTAAGATTGGAGAGGTTTTTGGCACTGGATGATCCCCTATATATTGTGTCCTTTGTCTAATTATTATTTATGTTTTTTAGTGGTTGTTTGATGAAAGGAAATAATATTAGTAAATATAAAGAAGAACCTAATCAAGATAAGTAAAAGGTGTTCACGATCATTTATCATTGAAAAGAGAAATCACCTACACTTGCTACCCCTAGATTTCTCAACATGGTATCAAAGTTGAAGGTGACAAGTCAAGTAAGGGAAACTCAATAAAGGACTTTCAAGGGCCGAAGTTGTAGAAGATTATCAAAGGCATCAAATCATCAATAAGATCCTCTCATCTCCAAGGTATTTCGAGGATAAAGACTACATCATCATCTTGAAGGAAGTCGATAGAACAATATCTCAAAAAGCCTAGTTCTTGCACTTGAAGCATTCTTGGGATCCTCGCTCCTTCATCATCCAAGAAGAAGAGATCAGGATTAATTTTTTGGGCTGTAATTACTCTCATCCATGGAGAATCTAGGGTATCCACCACAGAAGTAGCACCGAACTTCAGTCAAGATCTAGAGCCAAAATATGGAATCAAAATACGTTAAGTTGCAAGCCAGGATTTTGAAGAAAAGAAGTCTGGATTAATTGCACCATTGCATGAATTCCAATCTGCAATCAACTACAGATCCAAGATTCTGAGGTAAATATAATTATCTTGAAGTCTCCATTCAAGAGCTGAGATTTGGCAAAATATTTATAAAGGAAACTCTAAAAATAAGCATCAATCCAAATTCATTAAGGTCCTCGTCTGGGCATACGGTTGATTTCTGTCAAGATTTCTAAACTTGCTAAAAGTTTGAAGCATAGATATTTCTAGCTTGGTGATAACATAGATCTCTTCTTCAAATATGTGTCCTTGTGACATTGCTACTCTACTCTTCTTATAAAGTTTAAATATTGTGGTGATCGAGTACATGTGGCAGTCATCAATCTCATATATAATTGATCACTGTAATGAAGTTTGAAAGATCCAAGGAAACATACCTGAAGCAATCTAGTCATCAATCAAATGTCGAAGCTGGAAGGAAGCACAAGAGGGTGTGTATCAAGGAAAGAAGCAATCAAATGTTTGTATTGAGCCTAAACTTTATAGTGAATGATAGAGAGAAGTCAAGGTAAAGCACACAACAGTGTGATTAACGATCCCTCTCCTTGAAATCTAACGTACCTAGTGCCTCTGGCACTGTAGAGGTTGTGGCTCTGATGACTGCAAGGTCACCATCTTAGACACTAAAAAGACTAGACTTCTCAAGTGAATACACAAAGGTGTTACTATCTTTCTTTCAATAAGGCTTATGCTTGGATGTTGATTATTAAATGCAAGACTATCTTAGAATGCAAAATGTAAGGATGAATTAGAAAATGAGTGAGTAATATTGAATTAAGGTTATTTAATGTTTAAGTACTTAATGTTGATTATCCTTATGACAAGAGTACTTAATAAATGAAGAGACAACCCTATACAAGACAAAGTGCCAAATTTCCAAGGGCCAATAAGATATAAAAGATGCCCACAATACAATTGCTCAAGTAAATGATCACAAAATGTAAGCTCTTAAAGTAAGATCACTAATATGCCCAAAGTTCACAATAACCATAAACCAATAATGACATTAATGGTAAGAGAGAGAACTAGAGCATTTACCCATGATGTTATTATTATCCAATGACAATTCTTCAAGATAGAAACAATAAGATCATCAATGCTCCTTTATTTAGACAATTAGGATTCTTTCAAGATAATACCAATGACAATTTGATTCCTCAATGCCAATTATTTAGGAGATATTCAATTGAAACATGAGATGCAATTATATCGATGGGTCTTCAAGTTAGGAATATTCAGATCTCAAGTGCCAGTGTAAATTTATCATTCACAAACAGATATAAGTGATGAAATCATACCAAGGCTCCTATACCAACATAGAATATCAATATCCAATGAGTAATAGGATGACAATGAGTTACTATGCATGCAATTTAGATATTGAACTTAAATTTCAATGCCAAAAACCATACCATAACTTTGTTGCTGCAAACATTCACTTTCACAATGAACTAAAAGCGCTTTAAATTTCAGAGATTATATTAGGACAACAGTAAATTCTCAGTGAGTTTAAGATGTCAAGCAATTGCTAAATCAACAAGAAAAAAATGTCAAAACAGTGATGAACTAATTAGCCTTTTCAACATACCCATGAAGATGCAATTTCAGTATTATGCTCATATTTTGGGCGATGTATTACAGTGATTGTAAATTATATTTTTTACGCCAATTAACATTTATGAAATGTGCTTTTAATGTCATTGGTATAAGATAATTGGCTTGATGTATTAGACAATAAATAAATAATGGCTAGAGGTGAAACCTGATGCCCCGGGCCTTGAAGCTACTTTCCCAAATGGTGTATTGCCTGAAACACAAGTTTTATCCACACATATTTGCAAAAAATTGATGCTATATCAACCCGTAAATTCTTTTCTCTTCCACGGTGATTGAACTTAACTCCAAAATACTTCGAAAAATAGTGAGAAGAGGTTGGAATAGGCCTGGGTTGAGGTTCAGAGGGCAGATCTGAGGACTTCACTTAGAGGATGCTGCTAGGATGAAGGGGTACAGGCAGGAAATGAAGGTTGCAGATGGAGGAGATAGGAGAGGCAGTGTGAGAGTTGAAGGAGCTACTGAGAAGGAGGTTAGGGAGCTGGAAGTGCTGCAAAGGAGGTTTCAGTAGGGATTACAAGGATGAGTAGGGGATGCGACAATACGGAGAGGCCTTGCAACAAGCCTGGGGAGAGAGGTGAGGTCCGAGGGTGAGAGTTGAGTGGAAGATAAGGGAAGACAAGGCCGATGGCTATGGGGAAGGAGAGGAATGAGGCCGCAGATAAGGTCGCTGGCAAGGAAAATAGCCAGCGACAATAGGGAATAGAGGCCATGGTTAAGACTGAGCCAAGGAGGAGCTCACAACAGGAGAAGGAGGTTTTGAGGAGGGGTTAAGGAGCTAAGCCAATCACAAACAAAATTTTTTAATTTTGAAAATTTTTTCCCAAAAATTCTTATTCCGAACTAGGATACATTGTCTTCAATCACGCTCAGATTTTCTGTGAAAAACCCTAGATCCAAAACTTTAAATGAATGATCCAATCATGTCTTCCCTGCAAACAAAAGTTTGATGCTAGATCTTTCCCTTCAGGGTCTAGATCTGTCTAAAAACCAAGAGATCTCCTTGACAAACTTTAGATCTATGCCTGCACACAATGAAAATGAAACTCCAAATCCCACATATATGCAAAAAATAAATTGAAAACCCAAACCTAGATGTTAGAAATTCGAGATTATATTATACAAATATCAGATCTATACAAATAAATTACAGATCTATCAGATCTGAGGAGTATGAGTCTGACTCCGCTTCCAAATATGTATATTTCTGCTCTTTCTAGCCAAATATAACTATTTAGCACAATTTGTTAATGATAAACAAAATTCTTAATTTAGGTACAAGCCCAAAATATTTCTGTAAGAGGAAATCGTTAGATTATCTTAGGATTTTAATCAGGAAGGCTCTTCACATCTTATGCATTAGGAGTCAATTGGTCTAACCGAGGAATTCCCCAAACGCCTAATTTTTAAAGTACGAATGATTTCTGCAAACACTAGATCAAATTGTCAGATCGATAGAGATATAAAATAACAATATAATCTTCATGAATTAGAGATACCTGTTAATTCAATCAAATTAAAATTGCTACCTTAGGTCCAATAAACTAAACAAGATACATGTGCAATAGATTATTCCATGAAAGCTATAAATCAACAATTTATAAATAATATTCAGCAGAACATTAAAAAAAAATATTACCATAAGACACAGAAGAGAAACACCACCATCAACGAAAATACCAAAGAATTTTATGTTATATTATTCAAGAAATATTACAAGAGAGCTTCGAGAGCTAGTGCATGATCTAAAAGATTGGATGAATTGAATGACAACTGACCTCTAATTTATAGATTAATTCTCTAATAGCTAGTTGGCTTGATCCTTGTCAAAGTAATCTCAACCGTTGATAGATATTTTAATTATATTTTAGTCATCACCTTCGAAATTATTTATTTTTTGAAGAAAATCCAATTTTTCTTTTAATTGATTTTTAATTAACTCAAAATTAATTATTTTGAGTTAATTTTCTCAAAAAAATGATTTTGACTTAACTACCAAGGCCCAAGGGTCCAAAATCTCTTGAAATTTTCAATATTCCCTTGGTCGGGGACCTCCAAAAATTAATTTCTCTAAGACCCATGAATTTTACCTTTTGGAGAATTAATTTTTCCTAGGACTTAAAATTAATTAAATTTCTGGCTTATGATTTTAATTTATTTTTGCTAGAAAATTTAATTAATTGACTCATGAGGGGATTAATAATTTTTCCAACGCTCAAATATTTTAGCCATGGTGTCTAAACATGAGGGACCATGCACTAAACTATTATTTACATTAAGATATTACAATTTAATACATGAAGAGGGAACATTCATTTGTTATAGACCCTCAATTATTTACCCAATTCTATGACTCAAATATGATCTAGTAAACAAAGTGATTTGTAATAAAATAATTTAGACAATTAGCTAAAATTATTCCCAAATCACTTTACAGAAGACTAGACTTGAACACTCGGACTTACCTAAGATCTTGACGACAAAATCCACCCTAGATTTTGGGTGAGGTTGGAGGGAAAAACTCTGCCAATCATCTGGTTTAGAAACACACATGAATCAGTGAGATGAAAACCCTCCTAAGATAGAAATTGTCACCAACAAAATAGGCTTACCTAGGTTATTACATACATAGACAGTCTTACTAGGATCATTTACATTATAAACATGCAGAATGGGTTTACAACCTCTGGAAAATGATGACTCATGATGATGATGAAATCGAAGTGATCTCATTACTCGATCATGATGGAATCTTCTTGCGAAAATGTACATTGTTATAGGGTAGTTGACACGGAGTGGTCAACAGTTCCATTTGGACTTCTGGGAAGAAAAAAAAAATTATGAGTCAAAAGAGTCAATTTGTCCTCCACAAGACCAAGTCATCCCTCTTGGACAAGTCGGCCTAGAAAGGTGCCTATTCAACCTACTAGACGTGTATATATAGACATAAGTTCAATCTCATTTGAGCACTCACTCACCACATCGATTTTTGTGCCAAGGAAGATCAAGAAGACTAGTGAAATTCGAAGGAAAGAGTCAATAGAGTCAATTTGTCCTCCACAAGACCAAGTCGACCTTCCTGGACAAGTTGACCTAGAAAGGAACCTATTCAAACCTCCTAGATGTGTATATATAGAGACCACCTCGACCTCATTGGATCACTCACTCACCACATCGATTTTTGTGTCGAGAAAGATTAAGAAGACTAACAAAATTCAATGGAAAGAGAGAAATAGTCAATGAAGGAAGAGTGAAGTTATAAAGGAGAGAGAGTCACATTTTTCAATCCTATCTGTTCACATGTCCGAAATTTTCGGGCTGCAACAAGATGAAAAATTTCAGAACCACTACAAGGCTAAAAATTTTAGAGTTTGACCAGATTTGAAAAACGTTGACCATCATTGACTTTATTGCATTTGACTTGGTTGAGGAAGGTTTGAAGGAGGGATGGGTTGGGTCTTGTGGCAAGTCCTGGTCTTGGTTTTTGGGTCTATGATATCTCACATTTATTTGATTTTATAAGAAGATAAGTTGGTTGGGTTTTCCCCTTTGTGGGGTTTTTCCTTGGCTTGGAGCCTACATCTTTTTGTTCTTTGCCTCTTGTCTTCATGTTTTATATGTTTTCATAATTGTTTGATGAAGAGAACATAATAAAATAAATAAAACACAACAATTATCAACTAAGATAAACCTACCCTAATTTACTAGCCTGTTGATTTTTCAACAACATTGACCTTCTTATGTTGATCTTATGTGTGAAAAAGGAGTGGGTTTGGATTCTTGGAAGATAATTCACCCCCACTATTGACTTAACACCTTCTCCAAATTTTGAACGCAATCTAAGAGTGACTCCCTTAGAGGGCATTCTCGAGTCTTCAAGTTGAGTGAGTGGTGAATACAAATATTCCCCAAATCTAAAGCTTCCCTTCAGAATGGTTCAACTATTTAAACTAATCCACTTGTAAAACAAGAGAAAAAAGAGGGGTTTCCCCTTAGTTTGTCCTCTCCACATTACTTGTAGCCCCTTTGTGGCTCCACCTGTTTACTTTATGTAGTTTTACTTGAAGAAAAAATGCTACTATATTATATCCATGATAATACAAATTGATCAAGAAAAAATATACAAATGAAATCCACCTTACACACCGAACTTAAAAATATGGACAAGACTTTGCAAAAAGGAGCTCTTGTTATTATAATGATGGCACAAATGTCATATGAAAATAAAAATATTGCATGAGGAAAGGCTATCCATATATAGAAACAATTCTTAATAGCCAGATAATAACTTGTTAACAACTAGTTGGACTCCTCTTGAAAATATAATTTTACTAGTCCACAAGTTGGAGACTTAGTAATTTCTCATGAAATATTACATTACCATTCATTATCTACCCACTAAGCGCTTGAATTGGGTCAGTTTCCTAATTTTATCCATGAATCCCTTTTCGGATGACTTAGTATAGTCAACCATGAAGAATAGTACAATATAGCAGCTCAATATTTCATTATTCTATTTGGAGGATTTTGACTTGGTCCATGAGAGGGTTGATTTGGTGGGAGGAAATTGACTTGGTATAGAGGATTAATTCATATTTTGATGGCTACTTCCTCAGTCCATTTCCCAACTACTTGGTCCATGAGGTATCCAATGACTAGTTAGACCTTCTAACGACTAGTTGACTTGTCCAACAACTAGCTTGAATTGAGTTTCTCCCTTTACTAACTTGACATGTACACCTTGAACTTGGTTCTCTAGCGATCTTGATTATTTGAAAAAAATGGCACCTGGGTTTGGTTAAACAAACCATGTTCTAAATAGGTCTCTCTTAGAATATTCAAATCTTTCCTAGTGTTGCCTCTTCATCACGTATCTTGCCACATTGTTTGCCACTTGTGCAAGTCCCATAATGCCTTGAGAAATCTTCAAAATATGACACATAGGTATTCTTTCTCTCATTTTGCTAATTATTTTTCATGTAGTGCATACATGATTCTACCTAATGTTACCCTTCTTCTACCACCTAAAGACATGTTTTAACCTACTGACCAAGTTCAAACAAGCTATAACTAGCCATTGCCACCTTTGATTGTAAAACTGGAACATGGCATGGACTTCTCGTCAAAATAAATCAATCTAAAACCAAGTTGAATTTTTTATTATCAAGATCACTTTGCATTGGCAAGTGTGTGCTACCTTGGAAAACATAAAAGTTGTAAAAAATGAGTTTTCCGTGAATGAGAGCTATCTAAGAAATATTGCACCAAATCCAAGACCACTTCCAAATTCTATAGACCATAACCATGTGGTAAAGACATGGGTGCACCTTGATGCAGGCTAAGCTAACCCATACATTGGTAATCACCACTACAAAAGAAAGCTCTAACAAAACCATGGGTCCTCAAGTAAGATCACCTAAGGCTTTCTTATCCTATACAAGACGAGAGGCACTTGAAGTGAACTATAAGGGACCAACCATGCTCTTATCAAGTCAACAAAATATAAACATTGAGAACAGACAAGAAGCCTAGTATACCTAATACAAAACCTCACATGGTTGTTACAATGCTTTGACTTGTAACCTTGGGCTTATAATGGTGTTGATAAATGCTATGAAATTTTTGTATGTACCCATGTTTATATGTTGGGTAACAAGCTCCCATAGTGCAGCCAAATCCTTATCATCAATCATTTTAAATATTTCAAGAAGTCGATTTACATACTTATTTTGAGAAAGGAAAATTCCTTTATTTATCTATAAAATCTCCAAACCACAAGAAATGAAATTTATATTTTGTGTTTCTTTTATAATTAGACTTTCATTTAGGTATTTTTGTACATTTATATTTTCAATAAACTTGTGTTTTTCTATTTCAACACAGTGATATTTGGTGTTTGCACTCTCTATAACATAATAGACTTATTTCTTTAATACACTTGTAAAGAGAGTTTTAAAATTTAAATGAATTTTGTTGTTAACATTTTAATTCTGTGAATTAATATTCTAATTTTAAAAAAGTTAATAAGAAAAAGAAAATATGCCATGAAAATTATTTCTATTAAGAAATATAATTCTTATCTGCAAGAAATGTAATTTCTATTTACAGGAAATTATGAGTAAAAGAGAAGGATTATTAGGGAAAAAAAATTCATAATAAGAACTTAACAAGGTGTCACTATGCACCAACTATATGTGTTTCTTCATTGCTTTCCAAGAGAGATAAGAGACTTTTTCGCGGGCCTTTCCTCATAATTATTCTTCACATGTTTTGATTTCACCATGTATCTCAGGAAGATCTTTGTCCTTCTCGAACATGACAACAAAGACACTTCATACCACAACATGCTATGTGCAAGGTTCCCGTCAAAATCACCTTTTAATTCTGTTTTAGATTTCTAATCAAACATCTATGAATAACGTTTTGAGTTATGCTTCATAGACCACTCCGTTAAAAGTTTGCATCAAGCAAGGCACCCCTCTTGGAATGATTAGTCGCAGAGGACTTCTACTTGAATATTGGTATTTTAAATTTTTTCTATTCAAAGTTTGATTTCTTGGTCATTTATCGCTAATGCAATTTGGCATGCTTGATTGAACTACAAATCATTTTGGTCTGACGGTGAAGGTGAGAAATTAAAAAAAAAATCACCCAAACCTTCTTTTTATTCACTGGGCTTTGTTAGGAAAGGCCATTGGTATTTAGTCCTGGTAATGACCAATATCACTAATCTATATATGCATAAAATGTTATATCTAATTAAAATTATAGATTTATGAAATATGACCATCTTATCTCGATTTCAATAAAATGTATACATTTTACTCTGAGTTAGCTTATGCAAATTCTATTAAGGCCATATTACTTGGAATTTGGGAAGCCATAGCGCATATTGATAAAATGATTTGTGGGTGAATTGGTGATGGAGTTCAAAATTCTTCTTCATCACTTTTTGGTAAAAAACATATGGTATTTTATCATTTTAAAGGTTGATTTTCAAAAATAATTGGATAAACTTCTACATATTCCTAACTTAGAGTTTGGATTTTGGATTAGTTATTGAAAATGAAAATCACTTACTAGAATTACCATTCATATAGTGATTGTTGAATGATTGATAACCTCTGGAGATTAACTAAAGCTTTTGTTGTTTATACGTTTTTATGTAAAATGACTTTTATATAATATAATATAATATAATATAATATAATATAATATAATATAATATACTAGGTTATATATTAAAAAGATAATGTATTTGAATGGGTAACATAGTCTTAATATTTTTTTCATCCTTTTTATTCCATCAAACTTGTAGTCTTTCATTCTCCTTAGGGCCAGTTAAAAAAAAATAAATAAACCTTGGCATTTCATATTTCCCCTTGGATTCAATAAATTAGGACTGTTTAGCAAAGGAAAATTTATAGAAGAAAACATTGCGTTTTCTTCTCAATGTTGGGAAACTTTCGATAGCTAAGTTAGTTAAAATATATATATGCATTTCTACATTTTAATCACGGTGACACATTTATATTTATAGTGAATGAGTGTTATGACATGTCTGTAATATGTATTATATTTTTCATTTTTTATTTTTCTAACTTTTTTATTAGCATAGTTTTTGAATGTAAGTTATAAATACTTTTTGGATTTTTTTCAATCAAGTCGAGTAAATTATCTAAAATATTATTTGGAAATTATTGTAAAAATGATAACTAGTAAGTGTTTGCTTTTCAATGTTAGGAAACTTTCTAGGCCTAATTTAGTTAAAATTTATATATGGTACTTTTGTATTTTCATCACTGTGACATATTTATATTTATAGTGAATGCGTGTTATGACATTTCTGCGATATGTATTATATTTTTTATTTTTTATTTTTCTAACTATTTGATTGGTATTGTTTTTGAATGTAAGTTATAAATACTTTTTCAGATTCCTTTCAACTGAAGTTGAGTGAATTCTCTAAAACGTTATTTGGAAATTATTGTAAAAATGACAAATAGTAAGTTAATATTGTTGCTTTCATAATGCTTGCTACATCGCTTCTTTAATATCTTATTCAAATTTGTATCTGTCCTTTACTCCTTTGAGTTTAATGTTAAATCCATGAACTTATGTATTTTTAAATCATATTAGTCGTTAATGGTGTATAAGGTATTTATGAAATTATATGTTCATAAAGGCTAATGATATTGAGCATATTTATACCTTATATAGAAACAAGCCCTTTTATGTTCTCTCTAATGAGATTAGTTCATTGTGGTTTTTATGTTAATGGTGTATAAGGTATTTATAATATTATATGTTCTTAAAGGCTAATGATATTGAGAAAATTTATACTTTATATAGAAACAAGCCTTTTATGTTCTCTCATGAGATTACTTTATTGCGGTTTTTAGTTAATAATTTTTTGTGATTATTTTTATACTTGTTTTTACAATTCACTTTGTAGATTTGTGTTTCTCTTTTTCTTAACTATTGACTTTTGTGTACCTTAATTTTTCTTAAGTATTGACTTTTTTGTACCTTAATTTTTAATAAGGTGGAACTCAACTTGTGGAATCATCAATTGTGAATATCTATTTTATTAACAAAGAATGTTATCCTCTCCATTGTCCAAAAAATGGGCCAATAAACCTATGCACCTAATTATTTAATGGCCCATTAATCATTCTTACCATTCATGTTGTTATTTTAATCTATCTATCTTTTATTTGACCTAATATTCGGTGTCACTTATCATATTTCTGAAATACAGGAAAATATGAAGAATACCCAACTCATGTCACTTGCGCAAGCTGATCAACAGGTATTGATTGCATAAACCTTGTCTTATCATCATTTCTCATTGTAGTGGTCTATTGCATTGAATAACCATGTCGCAAACAATTTCACTACAAGGTATTCTTTTATTTTATAGTAGCAAGATTTGAATATGAATTTAAACTAGTACTATTTTGAAATGGAAATATACATCTTACTATTACAGTAATGTAAGTACACCCACTAGTTAGTTGGTTCTTTAGTTACTAGTAGTTATAGGGTTATTCTTTAGTTATACTAGTGTAACTTATATTTTTGTATGCATACAGAAGAAGGGTTGATGCTATAGTATCTTGCATCGGTTTTGTAATTCATTTTTGTAGTTACATGTTTGTTTATGCTTATAGAAACAATTAGATTTGAGTTCAATTCTTTGTCTATGAATAAGAAATTGGCTCAGAATGAGGTCCATCTTGAGTCTGTAAGAGTTATAAGGATATAGAGATTTAAACTCATTTAGTGGGAATTGTATGAACACCTTCTAAGATTTGGGCATGTTTGGAATCTGAGTGTCTAGAACTCTAGTAAAAGAATCCATCCTCGACTTGCTTGGATTATTGTAAATTTCTTGCCTGCATAAAGAATTAGTAGACAACACATGTGTTGTTTCTTCACCTACAAAATGCTTTGATCCATTAACTCCAGTGTTGAGGGCGGTCTAGTATTAAATTGAAACTATAGTGCTAAAAGTGGCTAAGATTTAGCTTTGAAATCCATTGGTAGCTTGAAAGAGATTCATTGAGTGAGGGTCCTTGATATTGATCAAAGGAAATGCTGGTGTATCACTTCACTTTTTTTGGATCTGGAAAACAATTTCTAGACCCATTGCTATTAGTGAAGGAGAAGTTCGCCATCAAGTGAAGGACAATGTGACCAAGATTTAGTAATTTGCAGAGAGAAAATTTTACAAAATAGGAAGAAATGACTTCAATTAGATAAACCTTTGCTTATATTTTTTCTTTCATGGGGAAGAATATGAAATGTGGTCGCTGAAAATGATGATCTTATTAAGGGTTCAAGATGTTTGGAATTATGTATACTATGGGTATATAGAACCCATAGCTGTAGTGGCTAAACATGCCCCAATGAATTCTCAGAGGAATCAATGAAGAGAACACATAATGAAGGATGGAAAGGAATTTCATATCATCCAAATTGCTTTGGAGGAAACCATATTACCAAATATTTCTCTTGCAAGATTCTCTAAAACTATTTGGGCTAGCTTGGAGAACACCTCTTAGGGCATCACTGAGGTAAGGATAGTGAAATTACAAACCTTGAGAAGAGAATTTGAAAGTCAAGTAATAAAGGAGACAAAATCAACAGATCGATACATGAACGAAGTACTGACCACTATAGACTGATTGAATATGTACACTGAATAAATGAAGAATGAGAAGGTAGTTGAAAAGGCTCTTAGAACCCTATCCAAAAAGTTCAATCCAATAGTCGTGGTGATCAAAGAAGCAAATGATTCAAGTTATATCTCTATAAATGAACTAATGGGGTCCCTTCTCTCCCACAAATCTATAATAAACATCAACAACAATTCCTAACTCAAAAAGCATTCAAGACTCAAGCTTCTCTTTCTAAAGGCAGAGGAATATCAAGAGGAAGAGGAAGAGGTAAAGGTAGTAGAGGCGGGAGCTAGAAAGACAATGAGGAGGATTTAGAACAAGAAATGGGGACTTATGTTAAAGGATCATAAATTACATAGAGGTATGATAAATATAATATTAAATGTTATTATTGCAATACACTAGTTCATTACTCCAGCGAATGTGGGAAAAATTAAACTAACCCATTAAAAAAAATGCTAATTATTTGGATATATTTAAGAACAATGAATAATTTTGTTTCTTAATTGTCTTTTTGCCCATGAAACCCCAAATGAAGTATGGTTTTTAGATAGTGGTTGTAGTAATCACATGAATTGTAATATAGATTTGATTTTGAATTTGGATGAACTAACGAGACCAAAAGTTGGATTATCCACAAAATCTATTGTTGATGTGAACGGTAAAGGAGTGGTCAATATCATGATAAAATAGGGCTAACAAAAACATATACCATATGCGTTCTATGTACCAACTCCCATATTTGAAACGTGACTTGATTAGTGTTGGCCAAATCACTCAAAATATGTACAATGTTGTCTTCAATGGAGAAGATTGTTCATTTATGACAAGCCTCCTAGTAAGTATTTATTTGTTAAAATTCAAATGACCAAGAACCAAATGTATATTCTTGTCATGACTTCAAAAAAAAAATTCTTCATTTTCCCGAAAGGAAACCTACATGTATGATTTTTGGTTATGGCACTTTAGATATGGCCATATTCATTTCTCTAGTTTGACGTTGTTGTAGCAAAAAAGTGTGGCAAGAGGTCTTCCTTCCATCTAAGAACTAGTTGGCACATGTGAGTGTTGTATTCTTGTAAAGAAACATAGCAATAATTCCCCTAAAGGTGTATCCTATAAAGAAAAAGATCCCCTAGATATTGTTCATACTAACTTGTGTGGAATAATGTAGATTCAGTCTCTTGGAGGAAGTTATTGTTTTTTACTTTCATAGATGACTATATAAAAAATGCTTGTCTGTACTTCCATGTGAAGAAACCAGAAGCACTTGACCAGTTCAAAGAGTTCAAAGCACTGGTTAAGAAACAATGTGGCTACCAGATTAAAGTGTTGAGATTAGACAAAGGAAGATAATATGATTCAAATGAGTTTAATGAGTTTTGCAAGGAACATGGAATCAGAGAAAAATTCGTGGCTAGATATAGATGATAGTAAAATGGTGTATTTGAGAGGAAAAATAAATTATCTAAACATGGCAAGGAGTATGATGAAAGGGAAAAACTTGTCACATGATTTTTGAGAAGAAGTAGTTTAATTTGTATATATTTCAAATAGGTTGTACCCACAAATTTTTTTAAAAACAAAGTATCCCAAGTAGAATGGTTGGGTAAGATTTCTCGTGTAGCACACTTCAAAATAATTGGTTGCATGTCATATGCTCATGTACCTAAATAATTGAAGAAGAAATTGGATAACATGGGTGATAAATGTATTTTCATTGGATGCGGCGAATAGTCCAAGACTTATAAAATTTATAATCTAATGATCAAGGAAGTGATCATGAATAGACAAGTGGAGTTTAAAGAAGAAGATGCATGAGGAAAAAGTATAGACCATTCCATAAGCATTGGAACAATAATTCTACACATTGATGATGTAGCAGAAGAAAACACATTGAACAACAAGATTCACAGGAACCATCACCAAAGAGGAGTACTACATTTAGGACCCTAAGAAATTCAACTCAAGGAGAAACATTAAAATCATTAGGTTTGTATGTTACTAGTCATCAATATGGTAATAATTTTGAGTGAATTTATATAAAGATATGAATTCTACAAGATATATATATATATGAAGAGTTTGCCATCAAGTGAAGGACTATGTGAACAAGATTTAGTAATTTGCAGGATAAAATTTTACAAAATAGGAAGAAAATGAAGACCTTATTAAGGGTTCAAGATGTTTGGGATTAAGTATACCATTGGTATATAGAACCCATAGATGTAGTGGCTAAACATGCCCCAATGAATTTTCAAAGGAATCAACGAAGAACACATAATGAAGGATGGAAAGAAATTTCATATCATCTAAATTGCTTTGGATGAAACCATATTGCCAAATATTTCTCATGTGATGTTCTCTAAAACTACTTGGGATATCTTGGAGAACACCTGTTAGGGCATCACCAAGGTGAGTATAGTGAAATTATAGACCTTGAGAAGAGAATTTGAAAGTCAAGTAATAAAGGAGGCAAAATCAATAGATCGATACATGACCTAAGTACTGACCATTATAAACTGATTAAATGTGTACAATGAATAAATGAAGAATGAGAAGGTAGTTGAAAAGGCTCTTAGAACCCTATCCAAAAGGTTCAATTTAATAGTCGAGGCGATCAGAGAAGTAAATGATCCAAGCTATCTCTCTATAGATGAACGAATGGGGTCTCTTCTCTCCCACAAATCTAATAAACATCAACGACAATTCCTCACTCAAAAAACATTCAAGACTCAAGTTTCTATTTCTAAAGGTAGAGGAATATCAAGAGGAAGAGGCACATGTAAAGGTAGTAGAGGCGGGAGCTAGAAATACAATGAGGATTTAGAACAAGAAAGGGGGAGTGATGTTAAAGGATCATAAAGTACATAGAGGCATGATACATATAATATTAAATGCTTTTATTGCAATAAACTAGTTCATTACACCAGTGCATGCTAGAAAAAGTAAACTAACCCATGAAAAAAATACTAATTATTTGGATATATTTAAGAACAATGAAGAATTTTTGTTTCTTTATTGTCTTTTTTCTCATGAAACCCAAAATGAAGTATGGTTTTTAGATATTGGTTGTAGTAATCACATGATTTGTAATATAGATTTGATTTTGAATTTGGATGAACCAACGACAGCAAAAGTTGGATTATCCACAAAATCTAGTGTTGATGTGAAGGGTAAAGGAGTGGTCAATATCATGACAAAATAGGGCTAACAAAAACATATACCATATGTGTTCTATGCGCGAAGTCCCATATTTGAAACATGACTTGATTAGTGTTGGCCAAATCACTCAGAATATGTACAATGTTGTCTTCAAGGGAGAAGATTGTTTCATTTATGACAAGCCTCCTAGTAAGCATTTATTTGTTAAAATTCAAATGACCAAGAACCAAATGTATATTCTTGTCATGACTTTAAAAAAAATATTCTTCATTTTCCCAAAAGGAAACCTACATCTATGATTTTTGGTTATGGCACTCTAGATATGGCCATATTCATTTCTCTAGTTTGAAGTTGTTGCACCAAAAAAGTATGGCAAGAGGTATTCCTTCCATCTAAGAACTAGTTGGCACATGTGAGTGTTGTATTCTCATAAAGAAACATAGGAATAATTCCCCTAAAGGTGTATCCTATAAAGAAAAATATCCCCTAGAGATGTTTCATACTAACTTGTGTGGAATAATGTAGATTCAGTTGCTTGGAGGAAGTTATTATTTTTTGACTTTCATAGATGACTATATAAAAAATGCTTGTGTGTGCTCCATGTGAAGAAACCAAAAGCATTTGGCCGATTCAAAGAGTTCAAAGCACTGGTTAAGAAACAATGTGGTTATCATATTAAAATTTTCAGATTAGATAGAGGAGGAGAATATGATTCAAATGAGTTTAACGAATTTTGCAAGGAACATGGAATCAGAGAGAATTTCATGGCTAGATATAGATGATAATAAAATGGTGTATTTGAGAGGAAAAATAAAATTATCTAAACATGGCAAGGAGTATGTTGAAAGGGAAAACTTGTCACATGATTTTTGGGAAGTAGTAGTTTGTTTTGTATATATTTCAAATAGGTCACCCACAAAAAAATTGAAAAATAAAGTGCGCAAGTAGCATGGTTGGGTAAGAGTTCTCGTGTAGCACACTTCCAAATAATTGGTTGCATATCATATGCTCATGTACCTAAACAATTGAAGAAGAAATTGGATAACATGGGTGAGAAATGTATTTTCATTGGATGCGGCGAATAGTCCAAGACTTATAAACTTTATAATCTAGTGATCAAGAAAGTCGTCATCAATAGACAAGTAAAGTTTAAAGAAGAAGATGCATGAGACAAAAGTATATACCATTCCATAACCGTTGGAACAATAATTCTACACATTGAAGATGTAGCAAAAGAAAAACACAGTTGACATCAAGATTCACAGGTACCATCACCAAAGAGGAGTACTACATTGAGGACCCTAAGAAATTGAACTCAAGGAGAAAAATTAAACTCATTAGGTTTGTATGTTCCTAGTCATCAATATGGCAATAATTGTGAGTCAATATCTAGAAATATAGGAAGTTTACAAAATATATATGAAGAGGTTTTTTCTCATTCTAGTTAGGCATTATTCATTTGTCATCGCATATTTTTTGGGGAAGAAATAAAAAATGAACAACGGATTAAGGCAATGGATGAGGAAATATATTTCATTGAAAAAGATGAAACATGGGATTTAGTATACTTACCCAAAGACAAACAATATATTGGAGCGAAATGGGTTTATAAAACAAAATTGAATGAAAAAGTGAAGTGGACAGATATAAGGCAAGACTAGTAGCAAAGAGGTTTTCATAGCAACCTAAAATTGACTTTGGAGAAACATTTGCACATGTTACTAGATTAAATGTAATATCTGTAGCATATCCAACACCCAAGGTCATTTTATGGAGGTGGAGTACAAAATCCCTTCCCCTCCCTTCTTAGACCATATTAAATTTTGTTTATGAGATCACCATTCACTTCTACTTGTTGATAATTTTCCAACGATATAAATTTCATATCATTCCAAGCATGAGGCACAAAGTTATGGTCCTAATTTGTTTTCCACTTTATGTCATTTCAACATTCATGCAACTAGCACATGGATGTCCCATTCCCATGTGTCACTGCCATATTATGTCATGTTATCTAACACATGGTGAAATTTTGTTCATGTGTCACCCTTTTATTAAGCCACCTCTAAAGGCCAAGCATGTCAACTATGGGGTGACATACAAATATGAGTTATTCAATTATTGACCATTTCTCATCCTTCTAGATTTTTTGATTCCCACTAGTGGTCAAGAGGTAAATGTTTTGGATCTTCGGATCCAAAATTTTCCAAAAGTCCCCTTTCTTGAAAATCAAATTTCTAGATTTTTGATATCTGGATCGTCTGCTAACCCACATCATCTCAATGGTGGAATTATGTCTATTATGCCTCCAAGCCACATTTGCATCTTGATATGTCATCATGGTCAATGCAAGTCAAACTCTTGCTCATTAGATATCCAAAACGTCTAAATATCTATGACATTTGGATCCAAGTTTTTCCAAAGTTCTGGATCCTAAACTACTGGTATTGACGTAACCTTTGCCACATGGCTCAACATTAGTTGCAACATCAAATTTCTCACACTTATGTGTCATGTTAGTGTGCCACATCAACATGCCACATCATCAACAATGGTGCGTTATAACATGTCAATAGTGACATCTTGGTCACCATGTTAGCAATGCCACATCAACGATCCTTCCAGCTGGACTCTATAAGACCTCCGTGTGGGCCATACTACTAGATTCTAGATCTTGGTTTTTCCATTAATGTTAATTTTGAAGAAGTTTAATATTTGTATACTTTTTCCCTTGAAAAACTTATGTTTCCATCATCAACACTTGGAAGATTCAACTATCCAACATTGGCACTTGATGGAACTTAAATTACACACAAGTAATAGTTGTTGGTGCCTAGGACTCTGATACTTCACAAATTTCAGATTCCCATCTTTGAAATTTAGCAAACCTTTCTCGTACCTTAATGTTTCATTTGGATTTTCAAATTTTGAATCCTTTTAGATTCATCTAGAAATCCAACTTCTAAACTCATCCCAATCTATAAAAGCTCAAAAATTCCACTTTTTTAAAACTCCATATTTCAAAACTACCAAATTCTATATCCTCTATTCCATGTAGGTGCCATGTTGTTATTTTGTACAACTGTGCCATGTTCGCATGCCATATCATCCAATTCTGGTCACATTTGCTACATAAATCAAAATTCTGATGAAATTTTAATTATAAGTGATTAAAGAGGCTAATTAGCACTTTTTCTAGCCCTTGGCACCTGAAAACATGACTAGTTGGATGAATGAAAGTGTTTATTTTAGTTTCAACTACTTGTTTACTAAAGATCACGATCCTTGTCAAATCAATTATTCACAACAATTTTGGGTGGTGAACTTACATGATCATTAAGAAGTGGGTGGGTGCCCGAAATCCAAACTATGGATTTTTCCATGGGTTATGAGTCACATTCTTATTCATTTTGGCTCCCCCAAGCAGTTTGGTAAAACCATTTTACTGTCCCCTTGCAATGTATAACAAGCCGAAAAGTGGCAACATAGGTCATCATGGTACATAGTTAGCGGAGAATGACATCATCACCAAAAGTGTGAAACAACTATATTTCCACTGAATAAGAGCTCACTCTGTAGATAAAAATCTGTGATATATTAAATAAAAAAGTTTCATGAAGTTATTTTTTGTTTTAGCTTTTAGTTAAAAGAGTACCAAGGCATTCACTCTCAAAAGAACTGAGTCCCTCCACAACTAACAACATCTGAGTATTTCTTGTACATTCTTATTACATTTGAAAAATAACAATGGAGATAGAAACTCAATGCATCTTAATTGTGCAAGCAACTGAAGAAGAACATCATTTGATTAATAGGGAACTAATATTTTTTAGATTGTCATTTCCCATTTTGACCCTTTTGAGTTAAGAAAAGCTGCTTGTGATAGATTTTTAAACTTGCATGACTATATTCATATGTAGGAATCAAACCTAAATAAATTCATAATTCTACAAAGTTATTGTTTTCCCTAAGTTGTTGCTTAACATGCTCAAAATTACTTGTATGGTCCATAGTATCTACTAATAGACCTGTGTTATTCTACATTAATCTCTAGAGACCACCTTTAGAATGCTTTATCTTCCTAAAACTCTAAAGAAATAATTCTAAATGAAGAAACTTTGTTAGTTCAATATAGTGAGATAAACTTAGATCAAAAGCTTATTTTATTACAATCCTATTTGGACAAAGATGAAATGGTGCCAAAATTTCCTCCTCCATATATATATAATATTTTTCCTTAGATTTCAAGACAAGCCATAATAATGATGTGCATGATTATAGGATATGATCATGATAGAATTGTATACGAAGCAATCCTAGGGTTTATGGAAACTATTTATTCACCATGTACAAAATACTTTGTTAAATTTAATTATACTCAATATCTAGTAGATACTATTTATTTTGAACTAGTAGAATTCCAAGTAGCTAGATATTTTAGGTATCAATCTTACTTGGTATATTTGATATTATTTTTCCGATCTCCTACTTTCAACATATTCAACTATGAACATAAGATGATCTAGATAATGCTTGGCTTGTTACTGAATGGACTTCTTTAGTGAGAAAGAAATTACAAAATAAGGGTTTCCTTGGTTATATTAATTAGTTTATGTTTGTGGCTTATGCTATTTTACATGAAGGACCAACACCTAGAATATTTCTACATTTGAAAGAGATTTTACAACTCACTCTAGAGACTAAAGCTAGAGATTGGTTTTTGCATGAAAATAATCTAGTTATTAGGATATATTCTTCACAACTTTAGCCTTTCGAGTTAACATCCTTTTTAAAATTAAAGATATATTCTATGGAATATATCAGACCAAGACATAATCCATATTTTATTCATTTTTCTTGAGATTGAGATTGATCCATTTATTGACAATGCAAGGAAAACTTAGGGAGCGGTTGAAAAGTTTCTTTTAGAATGAGACCTTTAGTAGGAAAAAATATGAAATTATGACCTATACTAGGTAACTTCAAATAAAAGGGTAAAATTTAGATTTCCCCCTATTAGCATTAGAATAAGACAACATGATAGAATATTCAAAATAAGGAAAATTGGGAACAAGTACAATGTTTATTGAAAGAAGAGGGGGTTTCTTTACACAATTAAATGGAGAATCCTAATTAAGAAGACAAAAATAGCTCATTCACAAATAATTGGAACCCCTCAATAAAAAGAGAGGGCTAATAAAAGAGCATATCTAGAGTCCTCTGAGACTCTTTTTTATGTGGAGGGGAGTAAAATTTTCTGAGAGACCAAGAATTGAAGAACAATCAAAGGATAAGGGTAAACAAGTATAGCTATAGCAATAAACTTCAACAACTGAGGTATTTTTTGCCATTGAGTATATTCATTCAATAACATTAGAAAGTTCAAGTGTTCTAAACTGACATGAGGATGTCATAAGTCCAGAGTAGTTAAAATAGAGTAGTTTGTTTTCTTAGTTCATGAATATCAGAAAACAAATGTTCAAGCAAGGAAAGAGATGTACCCTCAACTTTGGAATTAGGGTTCATCCCGAATGAGGTTATTGTTAGCCTTAAGATTTGAAAAAGAACATTTGAATTTGGCTATTTTAGAGCCAATAATTTAAACAATCAAAGGAGTTGGAGATTATCGAGCCACTAGACTTCATTTGAAATTGGATGGCATAAACATGATTAATAAGATGGACTTACATGTATTGACAAGAGAAATGATATATAAACATGTAATGAATACTTTATTCAGAATGGGAAAAATCTAGAAGATGAAAAAATAATTGAAAAACAATATAGAAAGGAAAAGGGGCCCAATAGAACAAAACACAAATCAGAATTAATGAGTTAGAATAATGGATAGTAGAATTAGGTCCACCTACAAAATGCAAAGTATGTACAAGTACTTTTCAACCATTAAACCATTCAAGTGTACAACTACTTTATTGGTTTCCATGTACATTTATGTGAAAGAACCCATTTCATATTTGTGTGTTACATTCTTTCTCATGTCAAGCACAACACTAAGATGTCCTTTGAATATCTAACATTGCCTTTTTAGCCCTACCATAGGCCTTCCATTTGAATTTCATGCATCCTCATGGCCTTTTTTTTCCCTCAATGGTAATCCAGAGAAGCACTCTACCAAGAGGCCTTGCTCTTACCCGAGGAGACCTGACATACCTTCCACAATCTCACTCACTTTCTAGATGAGCACTTACCTTGGCTTATCCAAGGAGATCCTTGTCTCAAATTGGCATGTCTTTATCAAGGTCAACATTCCATGATTACCCTACTTGAAGTAGGTGTTTTTGATACTCCATACATAATCATTTGTGCCATCTCTATGCATTTATGAAATGCATCATACCAAATAGTCTAGGGTACCTTTAAGTATGCCCTACATACCTTGCACATCACTTTACTCACATTGTCTTTTACTAAGGTTTTGATTCTAAGATGATTTTAAGGAATTTACCTTCTTGCTCATTTTCTCAACAATCCGCAAGCATACTTTTCAATAATATGGCTCTCCTTTACCAAGATAGTCTTCCCTCATTCATTCTCCTATAAGCACTATGTGCCACATAGCCTCCTATTGAGGAAATTAGGCAGTGTTCGACATTAGGATAATTTTGAAGTAAAAATGGGTCTAAAAAAATGTACTAACAAAATAAACTTTAAAAGAACCAATAAGATTCAAGATGAAGTCATCTCAGGATTAAATAGTTTTTCGAGATAATAGAAGAAAACTACCTTTTAAAAAGGAATTATTTCAGATTATCTCCTTATAGATTTACTCAAATGTCAAGTATGGGCACTTGTTGGATGTATAATTTAATTCCCCATGAAATGAGTACCTAGTATGCATATTTTTTAGTAGATATTAAAAAAAGTATATTAAAAAACATGTTTATTGAAAAAAACACATTTAATGAAACAAACTTCATGTATTTTTTATTTTTTCAGTGTGGTTGTACTCAAAAGTATACAGAGTGGGTAATGTTGGATATATAATTTAAGTATACATCTAATGGGTGCTTACACTTTACATTTGAGTAAACTTATAAAGAGATAAGCCAAAAATAAAATAAAATAAGCAATTTTCTTTCTTTTCCTTTAAAAATTCATAACTTTTATTTTATTACTTAAACTATTATTTTCTTATTTTCATAAGGAGGTCTATTTTAGACCTCAAAATTCCCCTAATATCTACTCCAAGAATAATAATTTAGATTTATGCTTGATTCCTAACTCAACTAATCTATACATATAGTTCTACTCATAGTCATAGTCATCACAAACAAGGACAAACCTTGTTCCTTAACTTCTCTTATAGTTTCATGCTCTACAACATCTCTTGTTCTTTCTCTTCAAGGCACCATGCTTTAGCCATCTAGGTTACTTATCTTGGAATTAATTAAGGCCCTCTAACTCATTCATTATCATTTTCTTCATTATCAACATACCAGCTTG
This sequence comes from Pinus tabuliformis, assembly GCA_031772625.1. Taxonomy (NCBI): domain Eukaryota; kingdom Viridiplantae; phylum Streptophyta; class Pinopsida; order Pinales; family Pinaceae; genus Pinus; species Pinus tabuliformis. The sequence continues at coordinate 351,795,137 of CM062814.1, read as the reverse complement.
AAAAATTCAAGGTTTTATACCATTGATCAAACCTCCCATTCTCAAGGGAAAATTAATCATAGCTACATCATCCTTCCAAGGGAATCCAGGTATGGCCAATGACATACCACCTTCTCATAGTGAGTTATCCTTAACCATTATGATCCCTTCACAAACTTCAAAACAAGTTCCTTAGGAAATATCCACATTGCCTAAGATTCCTATGAGTCATAGCTCTTGGTCCTTTAGCTTAGATCATAGAAATTCCCAAAAAAGACCCACTTATGCACAACCATATCTCAACAATGCATTTCATTATTTCCTTTAATCATTTATTTAATTCATGGTGCTATACCTTCCAACAATGTATTTCCAGCATGACTTTTAATAAATCTTAATTCCCACATACACACATATCCATATGCGTTTATCATGTATGTAGGCACAATCACCACACTTTTTCATTTTTTTATTCTTCCTATATGATTTCATCATTAGCACCAATCGTAGGAGTCACACCCTTTAAACAACCCTCCTCAAGGCACAACTTCTAAATCATGACTCTACCTTCCAAGGAAGTACTCTTCCATATAGTTGTTCCAATGCAGTATAACCTTCTACTCAAGGTTAATTCTAGGTAGTACTACTATTGTAACATATAATAAATAAGATTTATCGTATTCTAGTTCATTTCTATAGCATGTATCTATTCTTTTAGGCCTAGAATTTGAACGACAACTCTAATATCATTCTATAACATACTTAACATATAATGTCACTTTATAGAGGAAGACTACATTATTTCCCTTCTCAGACCATCTTTAGTCTTTTTTCTGAGGTCACAATCCTTGGATGATATAAATATCATTTCATTCCAAGATTAGGCCACAAAATTATGTCCCTTGGAAGATTTGCTAGTTAATTCCATGTTAATTTTCATACAAGTGATGCACTGCTAACACATGGTAGTCTTTTGTCCACGTGTCAACACCATGTTACACCATGTCTTATGACATGTGCTAGAACTGTGCTCTCATGCCACCCATGTATTCAACCACCTCCACAAGCTAGGCATGTTAGTTGTGGGGTCACATCTGGATCTAAGTTTTTCATTTATCAACCATCACCCATTCATCTGTATTTTTGAATTTCCACTGATGATCAACAAGTCAACCTTCTAGATATCTAGATATGGAATTTTCCAAAATTTCCATTTTCTTAAGAAGTTAGATTTTCAAATTTTTGCTATTTGGGTCATCCACTAACCCAAATCATCTCCACGATAGAAGTTAGTTGAGCCTCCACCTCAAACCTATTGTGCCTTTAATCCATGTTGGCATCTTTCCATATTATGTTGGTCAATGTGGGTCAAAGTCCCACTCATTTGAATATTCATGACATTTACATATGGGATTTTCCAGAGTACGAGATCACACACTCCATGTTTCCATGTAATATCTGCCACATGGACTGCCACATCAACTTCCTAACACTTGTGTTCCATGATAACATGCCAAATTAGCATGTCATATCATCAAAAACCATCCATAATACCATGTTAGTAGTGACATATCAACCACCACAAAAAAATGCCACAATAATAATCCTTCCATGTGAACTCCATAGGACCTCCACATGGGCTATCATTGGAATTAGATTTGAGTTTTTCCGTAGGTTTAATTTTCAAGAGGTTTCATATTTTTGGAATTCTAGCCTTGACAAACTCCATTTTCCCATTGCCAACACTTAACAAATCCCACTAACCTAAACTTCAACACTGATGAAACCTGAATTACATGCCCTTAATAGATCCCAATGCCAAGATCTTTGATACTCGATAGATTTCAAATCCCCATCTCCGAAATGTAACATATCTCATTTATGCCTTGGTTTCATTTATAAATCCAACCTTTGGATTCATTCAGATCTGGAAAAACCCAAAAATGCCACTTTTCTAAGGCTACAAATTTTTGGACTATCAAATTCCATGTCCTCTTTGCCATGCACGTGCCACATTTCATTATGTCACATCAACATGCCATGTCAACATGCAACATCATTCAACCCCATCTTATTTCCAAGTTAGTAGAGGCACATCAATTTCTGCTTTGAATATGTGTTAGACCATGTCATCATCTTTCAAAATTGTGGGCCCAAATGTAGATCCATATTTTCCCGAAAGTTCCCATTAAAAAAGTTCTATATTATCATGATTCTAGATCCAAATTTTGTCAAAGGATAATAAAATTCAATGGAAACAATAACTAACAAATTTAGAATAAGTTTTTTTCAATAGGTGCATTCTTTTTCTAATCAGAATGAGAAAATCTGGAGAACTAGTTACTTTGAAAGATCAACCTATTACACTAGATACAATTATTTCATAAATGCCACGAATGGGCTAGCTACAACATGTCTCGAGGTACTTGAAACCATGAAGTTGGGGAAACAAATTGTTCATCAAATTACTCAAGCTAATATCCTTTGGCCAAAAGGTGCATTTTTAGTAAGTAATGGATTAATGATTCTAGACTATGCTATCTAGATTCTATTAGAAAATGGAAAACTTTGTTTATTTGAAAGAATGATGAACTAATGAAATCCAATCCTTATTCTACCTAGATTATATCTATAAATGAAAGAAATCTTCAACATCTAATGGTAATTTCAATTAGTAGATTCTAGATCCTCTTTATGTGGATTTTTTCAAACAACAGAAATGAACATTGGTTATTAATGGAAAGATGAAATTCATTGGGATTATTTAGTAGCTTAATGAATAATTCCATATGTTTAATTATCTAGATATCTAGATAGCACAAATGCCCACTCTTTACTAAACTTCCAGCCTCATAACCGTTCTTGGCTAGGCCCATGGTATTGACCCCTTTCTAGCCCATGTGATCAAGGGTTGGGGCCAAAACACCCATCCCTGGATTTTATGAACTTTATAGGTTTCCACAGGGAATTTCAAGATCTCTTCTCATTTGTTAGTTTAGACTCCAATGGATGTTTGCTCAAATTCTTCCAAATTCTAAATCGAACCTATCTTGAAAACATGCATCAAAGCTCATAAGTTATAATATTAACCAAACAACCTTTACAAATCACATTACATCCATAGGTTGCTCTTTTTGTCTACCTAATTAAGGGGAAATTTGTCCCTCATGTATTCTCAATCAAGCAACCCAAGGCTTCAAGCCCATTTTAAATACAACTAGAGAGACCATCACAATGGCTAATTTGTTGAGGAAATAATATGTTCATAAATCTCTTTTTGGCTAAGTATTCAATCTTACTTTATCTATACATATAGCTACAAGTACATGGAATCCTAGGGGTTCTCATATGCTATCTAATAATTTTCAGCCAAATCTAAAACTTGTTTAGATAAGGCAAATGTTACATCCCATAAAAGATTCCTACTCAAGAAAACCCCCAAGCCCTTCCATCCCAACATGACATCCCTTCGTCATTCCATCACAAGCTAATCTCACAGGAATTCTTGTTATCATATTCCTTTAAAAGGAGCTTGGTAATCCCAATCAAGATAATGAACACATTATAATAGACCCCTTAGGTTTATTATAGGGCACTTTAACCTTTAAGGTTAGATGCTTTGTTAAGACTCTTTCCTTTGAGTCTTCATTCTAAAGTTCAAGCACATTATTAGGCTTTTGTGCCCACTTCATTAATTTTTTACTCATAGATAGTAGAATTAAGATATCCCTTTCCTATCTCGATAACCCAACTCCCATTCAATTTACCCAATTATGCAACAATTAGCATGATTAGAAAAGCCTTCTAGGCATGCATAGGTACATAGTGTGCATGGAAACATTTATGCATAAAAAATATACACCATTACTATGAATTTATAACAAAGAACATGCAAACCTATGTTGCACGAAACTTCAAAGAACCTGACATTTCAGGTTGTACCCTTACTTGAAACTATGAAACTTGGCCGAAACTCGACCATCATGTAACCATCTAGTAGAGTTAATATAGACTTGTTTTTCCTTTTAAATTGCATCATGGTCCTTATTCCCTTTTTTCTTGCAAGATAATGTGTTATTCACTTATTTATTTTTATATATACTTTTTATACATACATATATGAGGTTTTAGTTGCATTTCAGCCGACGTTTCCATTTTTGGAGGTGATGTTTCTAAACGTACCTGTTTCGGAAACTCCAAAATGTTTTAGCATTTCATGCAACTTAGATGCAAACATGAAAAGAATAAATTATATATACATTAAGCATTTAATAATAAGGCTAAAACAATTATCTCTTGAAAGTTTCTACAAATTAGTTGCAAACCTTTGATCTTCCTCCCAACCATAAACCAAATTGTCTCTCAATAGAGGGTCACTGTTGACCGAGATCCATAAATCCACAAGGATAAAGGCTCTTCATGATACAACTTTGGACATGTATTCCAATGGACACATAATACAATACCATCTAAGTTTGAGGCCTCACTTTGGTATACTAGTTTGACCAATTCTCCATCTAAGCTCCAACTTCTCCTAGGAGAGAAAAGAGAAGTTGTCCACATAATTAATTGGGAAACCCAACCTATTTTCCTTCCAAGATCCATTATCACCCAAGAAAATCAAAATAAATTTGGCTAATCAATTCCCTTCTCCAAGATGTAGCCTCACCCAAGATGAGAAAGGAGAATTGACTATCTACTTCCACTGTGAAAGGCATAATAATTTTCTAGTCATTGGGATAAATGGCTATCGCGAGTTACATATTGATGGATGGCTTAGATCATAAGTTAAGGACTGACTCAAGTCATAGGGTAATGGCTAAGTCTGGTCACACATTAAGGATGACTCAAGCCACATGGTGATGGATAGGTTAGGCAACATGTTTTATAATTGTCTCAGACACAAGGGTTCAAGGGTCATCTGATCTCGTAACTTAACTTTGAATCCACATACAATTAGCCACCAAAAAAAGAGCCAAGGATCCAACCTAAGCTACCCATAGGTAGACCCAATTATTTGTACCCAGAGGTCCAAGTAATCATGGTTAAATGGTATGGGATCTCCAACATAGTGGGAAAACCTAACTTATATGTCTGTGGTTTTCTCTGCCAAGTGGCACATGAGGGTCTCACACTCCTAAATTTGGACTTAGGACATTTCATCATTTAAGAGGTTAGTTCGTAGTCTCATGTGTCTCAATACAATTAGACCAAATATCTTGTATGTAGTTAGCTAGCTTTGCATATTTATGGACACATTTAAAGACATGCATTGGAAAATTAGAAAAATAATTTTAAGAGACACTACATGAACAACACGATATGACATTTTATATTAAGGGAAAGAGGATGATTTTTTTATTGGCTATAGAGACAATGATTTTACAGGTATTCTATATGATAGGAAGAGCACTTCAGGATATGTTTTTCACTATGGTTTAAATGTAATCGCATGGGAATTTAAGAAGCATCCCATTGTGATGCTTTTATCAATAGAGGCAAAGTATGCAATAACAATAACAACCTGTCAAGCAATGTGGTTATGGAGAGTTCTCAATGATCTTCAACAAAGAAAAGAAGAACCAACTTCAATATATTGCGACATCAAATCAGCTATAATGTTGTCCAAAAATTATGTTTTTTTATCAAAAAAACAATCATATAGGTACTAGATATTATTTTATTAGAGAGCTTATAAAGAAGGGTGATATTTATTATTTATTTCAAACCACGTGAATGACAAGATCAATTGGCTAACATATTCACAAAGACATTGGCGATAGATGTTTATGAACTTCAATAGGCATACATTATGAGTGATAGAAGCTGAAGCATTCAACAACTGTAATTAACAGGGGGTGTTAGAGTAACATAATTAGGCCCGCTAGTTTGTTCTTTAGTTACGATAGTTAGAAGGTTATTGGTTAGTTATACCATTATAACTTATGCTTTTATATGAACATAGAAAAAGGATCAATGGTTTAGAATGTTGTATTAGTTTTGCAACTCAGTTTTGTATGTTTGCATTTCTTTGTGACTATATCAATAATTAAATTTCCCTTCTTTTCTTTTATCTTTGAATAATATAGCTTGAGTGGGCATAATGATGAAGGGCATGTGATTCCTCCTATGTAGACTTTCATAGTGAATTAGCTATGTAGAAGTAGGTTCTTGTCCCACAAACAGGGATTCTTATACACCAATTTAGTCTTTGGCTAACATATTTAGGGGGTCTTATTCACCAATTTACTCTAACTTAATTGTGACCTTAAAATTATATATATAGATATATTATACAGTTTTGAGATTAAAATTATATCTCAAAACCAATAAATGAAAAACATGATTTATAAGTTTTTTGTTTTCTGAAAAATTCAACCGTATGAATATGAAATGCATTACTAGAAATATCTCACATAATAACTCATTTCATTTCCTAATCTTAGGAGAGTGAGTGTGTATATATAGAGAGGAGGGTTTTGGCTGTTTCTTTATATTATGAGTCAAATCAACCTCAAAGTAACGAGGTATATTATCAAAGCAGTTAAAAGTGGTTTAACGTACCATATTTGTGGCAAATGGAATTTTTTGACGAATCACGTATTACTACCGATTTTCTGTATAAGGCGGAATCTTGCTATGCTTTATAAAGTATATTGAAGGCCAAATCTTGCTATGCTTTATTGTATAATTATATTGAATAGATTTCATTAACATGACTCCATGGGGTTTCTGATTGAATTTATAGATGTATCATATTGGGCTGCGTCTGCCTTTACAAATGGAGGGAGACCACCAGCCACAACCTATTTCATGGATTTCTAATGAGAATCAACCAATCATGTTACATGAGGATCCAAGCTTGGTATTGTCTCAAAGGTGAGGTTTATTTTCTCAACTAGGTTCCAAAAGAATCTCTTCATTCTTATGGTTATTCTTTTTCTTGAAGTAGCAATGATCCATGTGGGTATCTTTTGAAATGTGCAGAGATATTGACTGTGCTGAAGACAACAACCTTTCCCTTCCTTCAGGATACATTCTCAATGGTAAACAAACAGATGTCAAGGAAAATTCAGGAAAACATGAAACATATTTCAATGAATTGAACAGAGCTGCTGGACTGAGATTGCAACTGGGTAGTCATTGCTCTTCCTTACCACACCCATACAATATTTTTCCTGCAAACAAGAAGTTTAAGTCAGAGATGGACATCAATCTGCGAGGGACTTCATTAGACTACCAAAGTCCTGGGTTTGAATCTCTGGGAGTTGGGTTTGATGGCATGCCTCAGCAATGGCCTGCAAGTTCCAGTCATCCAGTTATGGCCCTCTTTGATAAGCATTCATTTCCTCAGGTAAGATATTTTACTATGAAAGCTTGATTCACAATAATAATGTAAAATCTGAAGCCAATTTGATTTTATACGGCTTACTTTTACCATTAATGATTAACAGGATAAGTATTTGTCAGATGCACCAATGCAAAATGGCCGTAGGCCTGAAAAATAAGCTCAAAGTGACTGAATATAAATAACATCAGCATATATGTTCGAGAGGGTATAAACATATATATCTGTGTATTGTTTCGGTTGATGCTTATGTTTGGCGTTTGTGTGAATGAAAACCCGGGTTTGACATGCACTTACAGATTGTGAGGTTTTTAAGTGAACTAGATATATATCCGGGATCTGAGCAACTTTGCATGCATTTTTTTGCAAGGGAGAGGTTACATTATTGTCATGTTTAAAAATAGCAATCAAATAAAATTAGAAATTATATTAATTATTTAACATTTTAAAAATGATTTAACAATACACCTTATATATAAAATCATGTAAACAATTTAACCTAAACATTAAACACAAATGCATATTAATATTAATCTAAATAGCTTTTAGTCAATATTCCTGGCTTCTCCAACACTATGGAATTTAAATAAAATGTATTTTGAATTACAAGATTAAAGTGAAACAGTTCACTTCATTCCCATTACTGAGATTTAAGCTGTTTGAGTCAACTCCATATATATATCCTGCATCTTCGTAACATGGTATGCGCATTAAACACAAATGCATATCAATCTAGATGTAGATGAGTTTTTTTTGTTAGTGCAATTATTTTAAATAAATTGTAGATTTTAAAATATTTTAGAAATTTGATGAACAATAATAAAGTAATAAAATAAAAATAGTTGATTTTCTTTTTATTAGTCAGATTTAAATTATTTGATACAACATATATATTCTGCATCTTGGCAATTTGGCAGGCATATTAATATATTCTACATCTTGGCAATTTGGCATACACATTAAAATCATTGCATGTTAATCTAGATGTATGTAGATAGGTTTTTGTCCGTAGTCCTATTTAATGTAATCAATGGGTTCTTTAATATTGAATTTACATAGATTGCAGATTTTGGAAATTTCACATACAACAGTAAAGTTAAACAATTCACATCACTCCTATTAACCAGATTTCCAAAATAATCTAGAATCTACCTTTCACATAATAATGGAACTCACACACCTATTAATACATCACCTCACTCCATGCATGTTGGTTCTCTGGCTGCAATAAGAAAAGTAAATTAAATTATGTTTCTAAAAATGGTGTTTTATTGTTTGGCAGCAACATTCTTTGACAATCGCAGAAGGTGCTTCAACTTCAATGCAACAACAAATGGAACCCCAGGGAGAACGGCATTCACCTGGCCTTACAGCATCTGCACCTCAGATAGAGCTTTGAAGAATATTAGCTTCTCTATTTGAAAAAAGGTTCCCTGGAAAGTCTTTAAAGGTGCTGTTGTTATATGCATCCTTCTATATAAGATTTGGTTGCCATGTAAAGTTGATATTTGATTATTTCCATGAAAAGGAAATATTCACAATACAAAAGTACAGTAGCCAGATAATTGAGATCAAGAGGTATTCTTTATTTTGTATTCGAAGTGCACCAGAGTGCTGTGTAAGGGCTTCACATCTCATGGAAAAGGTCATCTATAGATCTTTTTTTCCTGCTCCTGTTGAATCCTCTCCTGGGTGAATTTTTCCGGTAGATGCCTTTATATTAATTCAAATGGGAGATGGGACGAGGTTATGTTATTGTGGAGCCTTAGTTGCCATGGTGTGGTGATTTCAGAGACCTGAAGTAGCGGGGTTGTTAGGTTTGTGGGAAACATTCTCAAAGCCTCAGGAAGGCGTGGGTGGATTGCTCCAGCCAAAACTTGGGTGGTTCTTCTTGAGGGGAAAAAAGGTGTGTGCACTGTGGGAGGAATGGCATGGACGTGGAATTGTGTGTGGACATTGGAACATTTTGTATCTTTTCTGTACCTGTTTTTATCGGAATTTCTATGTTTGAGAGGGTTGTCAACTGCAGATGATTTGATTTGATTTGTGTTTTCATTTAGATGCTCCTCTTCGACAGAGAAACCCCTTCTGTATGATAACTGAACTAAATATTATTTGGAGTTTTGATTGAAATTGAAAAGAATCCGTTCAAGCAGTTTTGAAACGGATAGAAACGTGTTCAAATAATTTGCCTTGTACATTATAGCCAGAGGCAGTACATTCCTGTGATGTTTTCATATCCACTAAAGGCAAGGATTCTCCCTATCATAATTTCAAACAATATGTATGCTTTATTTTAAAGATCCAGAGCACTCTTGAATGAGTTTTCAATGAGTAGGGGAGACGAGTACAAAGTTACAAACCCGAAACATTTATGTCGAGAATGGTGGTTATGCAAGTAAAATACAATGAAACCATTAAGACAATATCTCGCTGTTGCGACACTTTGAATATTTGAACGTTTAATGCACTTTCAAGGATATTTTACATATTCAAGGTTTCAATTTTTATTATATCTATTTTAATAATTTTTCCCTTATATCTTTGATATATTAATAATTTTAAAGTCTATTGAAATGCTTTTAAATTATAATTATAAATATACTAAAGTATAATCATTTCAATTATAATTATAAATATACTATTAATATAGTTATAGAGAAAATTATTCAAAAATTATTTAAAATTTTGAAATAATATACTTAAAAAACAATTTAATTGGTAGTTTTTTTGAAAATAAAGTATTATGTATTAAAAATTTTGAAAATCAAATCTTACTGAAAAAACATATATAAGCACTTAAAAGAAATTGACCTCGTTTCAAACTAGTAAAAAATAAATAAATTACGAATTCTTCTGAATCAAAAAAAAATATGAAACAATATTCCTTGTTTATCCCAAACAAAAAATAATATATGATAAAACAATGTGATCAAACTGTTTTATCTTCATTTAATTATTAGTTCTATAAAAAGTTACTAGTATCAAAATAGGGTTTAACATTAAGTGTAAATGGAATAATATGATGTGGAAAATTTTCAAATCATAAATTTAAAATTCATATTCGTATGATCAAAGTATGCATTTTTTTAAAGGTTGATTAAGTAACATGTATAACTTTGAAAGTTTATCCAAAATAACTTTCAAAATATTAATATTATGTTTATTGATTTCTTTGAAAAGATTTTTATGTTTTTGTTTCTCTGTATTTGTATGTAAAATCATTATTTTTTATGTTATTTGAGTTTATGTTTTTTTATATAAAAAAGCATATGAATGGAATATTCATAAATGTGATCACTCTCTTGTGGTGGTATTTCATTTTCATTATTTTTTTATGTTATTTGAGTTTATGTTTTTTTATATAAAAAAGCATATGAATGGAATATTCATAAATGTGATCACTCTCTTGTGGTGGTATTTCATTTTCATAAATTGTTAAAGTTAAAATAGGAAAGTTACCCTTTTATCTTAATAATAAGATTGAATGTTAATTAAATTTCTAAATTTACTTATTATGATTTAAATAATTTTTTATGAATTAAAGTTAAAATTACAGATTAAAAAGAATTATGTTGAGAAGGGTGGTTGTGTGATTAATAATATAGTTATAGAAATCCACTATGATATATTAATATAAATCTATATACCTTTGATTTGGAGTTGATTTTTCATTAAGACAGGTAGTTTTCTTACTAATATACAATGAAATAATATAATATAAATAATATAATATGTGTTAGAGTCCTAGCTTAACCTCTTAGGTAGATACAATGGTTACTATACATGGAAGCATCAATTGTAAATAATGTCTACATAGTAGTGTGAAGAAATAATCGTAAGGAGGCATGCTAAGTCTATTAGAAAGTCGTTTCTCTACACTGTTACTATTAGGTTTATAGAATTATATAAAATGGTAGAATCAATGCAATGCAATTTCTTGTAAAGTATATTGTAATTGGGGCTACGCTTATTTGAGGGTTACCTTGAAGAGGAAAATGAACATTTTTCTCATCAATAAAGGTATAATGTTTTTCTGGTACATGCTTCTTTTATTGTGATTGTAATTTTTCATTTGTGTAATAAATCTAGGTAAAATATGTTATTTCTACAATGAGATGTCTTGTGAAGTATTTAGTAATTAAAGTTCTACTAGTTTGGAGGTTTTCCTATTGAAAACACAAGTGAACATTGGTCTCATCAATAAAGATATAATTTTTGTGGTATTCTTGTTATTTTTCACTTTTACAATGATGGTATAGTCTATTATTCATGTCTATGTAAACTCTATTATTTATGCTCTACATTTTCCAATTACTAATAAAAAACACCACAAGTGGCACTAGTGCACTTTCTTGAGCCAATATCATAGAGCATTTTTTCAAATGAGATATGTATTCAGTCATCTATATATAAGATAGATATTTTTCATTCAATGAGGAAATTTGTAGTTGGCAAAGAATACATGTAAAAACTACAAGTGGTTTCACATAGTAGGACACCCTTGTAACACTTATTAGTACCCCTTCAAGTAGTACAACATTGTACAACACCTTGTAAATGGAATTTCACTTCCACATATTGTAGGATATATTAGAAGTCCCATATGTTACTTGAAACCAACTTTAGATAATTTGATTGACTATTTTGCTACAATAGTACATTAAGAGTAGCACATGAGAAGATTACTCTCATATGGTCAAGTATCCATAGTTAGTGTTTTGAAAATTTGGGTAAGTACTACTATTGGGCCAAACCCATCTATGAAATAGCTATAATGCCTTGTACTCCCTTTCCCTCATGACTTGTGAAACTGTAATCCCTAATGCTAGTTTGAAAATTTCCTACATAAAACATTGTATTGAGATTTTTTATATTTTGTCACTTGAAACCGTGTTTCCTACTAACATTCTATGCAATTTCTACATAAAATATATTATTAGGAATTTTATAGTTTGTCATTGTTGGGTGTGTGTTATATTCTTTCCACAGGGTTCAGGGCAATGCCCCAAGATTTTTTTTCCTATACTTATGTGGATCCAAGGATGGGGGGCAGACACAAATATTATGGGTGGACCTACCCATGGTTTTGCACATGATGGTTTTAAGCCCATGGTATTTTGTAAATTCGGTCAAGGGAACTACTGTTATGTTCTAATCTAGGGTTAATGGACTTGGGTTTATCAATGCTTCGACATGTATATATATGTGTTGTCACATTGAAAGGAATATAATGAAAAATCAATCTAGTAGTCTTGGTTTTGGGATCCAGGGGAAAATATTTGGGTATATTTGTTTATGTTCTCGCCATTTTATATTTTGTATTTTTAAGAATTCATTTGTAGGTAATTTATGTATAGGGTTAAAACCTACATGTGATATCAAAGTTGTTTCTGCTTCAAGAAGACACCTTTGCTGCTGAGGGGTTTTGCCCGGGCCTGTGGTAGACATTTTTTAGTTGGAAATCTGTGGGATCGATTATTGCAGTGAAAGAAGATGGCTAGCATTGGAAAGATAGAGATCAAGAAATTTAATGGTCAGAGTTTTGAGTTGTTGAAGATCAAGATGGAGGATCTATTGGTGGATAAAGATCAATGGATCACAGTAGATCCGAGTATTAAACCAACAACAATGTTAGTAGAAGACTGAGTGAAGTTGGATCAAAAGACAAAAAGAATAATGTAGTTGTGTATCTCAGATTCAGTATTGTTGAATGTATCAGGGGAAGCTACGACGAAGGATTTGTGGGTCAAGTTAGGGACTTTGTGCCAATCTAAGTCTCTAGTGAACAAATTGTTCATGCAAAAAAAGATGTATAACATGAGGATGAAGGATGGAGACTCGGTGATAGAGAATATGAATGCCTTTAATACTATGGTAAGCCATTTTTTATCTATTGATATAAAAATTTTAGGTGAAGATAAGTGCATCAACTTGTTGTGTTATCTACCATATTCGTGGGATAGTCTAGTTGTTGTAATAGGTAGAAATACAACTACCTTGAAGTTTGATGAAATAGTCTAATCCTTGCTATTGGAGGAGATGAGATGGAAAAATATGGAGGGCTAGAATGGAGATGATTTGTCTAAATGAGGACAACTCCATAATAGAAACAAAAATAAGCCCTTGAGTGGGAGATATAAATCTTAAGGAAAACCTGTAAAGGTATGCTAGAAATGTGGAAAGGAAGGGCACTACAAAAAGGACTGTAGATCTATAGCTCCTGAGAAAGGAAAGGGATCTAATGATGCTCCTGCTGCAGAGGTGAAAACCACCTCAGGTGAAGGTGGGGATGTGTACTTGGCTTCTTATTCAAGTACACATCTAGGTCATGAGGCATGGTTGATTGACTTAGGCGCATCCTTTCACTTCACTCCCCATAGGGAGTGGTTCTGCAAGTATGAGAAATATGATGGAGGTGATGTCTTCTCAGGGGATGATAGGAAGGCCAGAATCATTAGACACGAAAATGTCAAGCTAAAGTTGCAAGGTGGAAGGATTAGAATACTTTCTGGTGTTCTGCATATTCCTGCATTGGCTAGAAATATAATCTCTATAAGCAAGATGGATGACACAGGTGTAAAAACAATGTTCAAGAAAGATACTTGCAAGATGGTTCGAGGAGCACAGGTATTGATGTGTCTAGTTCATATTGGAACTATGTACAAGCTTCTGGGTAACACTATTCTTGATGGGTGCAACAGTTTTGTGGTTCCTGAAAGTGGAGTAGAAAACCTAGTGGTCTCTAGAGAAAAAAACCATGTCATGGCATCAAAGGATTAGACACATTGAAGAGAAGGGCCTTTGAATATTGCATGGCAAAGGTATGGTAGAAGGTATGTCTAATTTCTCTTTAGATTTCAATTTTTGTGAACATTGTATATATGGGAAGAAGAATTGGGTTAGTTTCTTGTCTGGTGCTAAGAGGGCTAACGAGATATTAGAGCTTGTGCACGGTGATGTGTTTGGACATGTATCAGTTCCATCACTGGGTAATTCTATGTACTATGTATCCTTTATAGATGGCTTCTCAAGGAATACATTGATGTATTTCATGAGGAATAAATCTAAAGGTTTTGATGCGTTTAAAGAATTGAAGGCTTTGGTGGAAAATTAGATAGAGAACAAGATCAAGGTGTTGAGGACAAATAAGGTTGGAGGGTTCTCCAAGAAGGAATTTGAAGAGTCATGTAAGAAGTGTGGTATAACACGACGAAAGACTACTCCATACAAACCTCTACAAAATGTAGTCGCTGAAATAAAGAACACGACGTTGATGGAAAAGGCAAGAAGCATGCTCAATGGTGTTGGGTTAGGACACAAATTCTAGGCAAAGGCAGTGGAAACTTCATGTTACCTGGTTAACAAATAACCTTCATCAACGTTGGGGGATAAGACTCCATGTGAGGTATGGACTGGTAAGAAACCCTCTCTTTCACATATGCGTGTATTTGGTTGTGATGTATATCTACATGTTCCAAAGGAGAAAATAACTATGTTGGATAATAAATCTGAAAGGTGCATATTTATTGGTATAAGAATGGTTTAAAAGGTTATAAGCTTTGGAACCCAGAAACAAGGAAGGTGTGTATAACCGAGATGTGGTGTTTAGAGAGGTGAAAGATGTTATTAAATGTGAAGTTCTACCAAAGGATCCTGAGAAGATAGAGTTTGAGCTAAAGGAGTAAGAATCAGACTACACAACAGAATATGAATCAAAAGATGAAGAGCCACAAACTCCGGCTTTGAAAAGACTAGTTCGAGAGAGAAGGAAACCAGAAAGGTATAGTCCATCTACTTTCTGTTCAAATTTTGTTTTATCTATTACTGATGATAATCCCAGAACTATCAAGGAGGCAGTGGAGTCAGAGGATGGAAAACTATGGAAAGAGGCCTTGGTTGATGAAATGCCATATTTGAACAAAAATGAGGCTTGGGATTTAGTGGAGTTGTCGGCTGGAAGGAAACCCATTGGTAGAAAATGGGTGTTTAAGAAGAAGATGAATGCAAAAGGCAAGGTGGAGAAGTACAAAGCTCGACTGGTAGAAAAAGATTATTCCCAGGTGTTGGCAATTGATTTTAGTGTTATTTTTCTCCTATTGCCAAGTTAGCTTCAATTATATTACTACTTATCTATTGTTGCTTCTTTTGATTTTGAGGTAGAACAGATGGATGTGAAGATGACATTTCTTCACGGGGATCTAGAAGAAGAGATCTACATGAAGCAAACTAAAGGCTTTGCGGTGAAGGGTAAGAAAGAACTAGAATGAAAGCTAAAAAAGTCAGTGTATGGGTTAAAACAGTCACCAAGGATGTGGTGTCAAACGTTTGATACATATATACAGGGATTTGGCTTCACCAGAAGCAAAGCATATCACTTTATGGATTTTAAATTATTTGGTGACCATGTTATTTATTTGGTCTTGTATATGGATGATATGTTTTTGATTAGAAATGGCAAAGAAAATATGTAGGACTTGAAGACCCAATTGTCCTCCAAATTCAACATGGAGGATCTTGGTGCTGTAAACTATATTTTGGGCATGGAAATTAAATGAGATCGAGAAAAGAGGAAGCTATAGTTAAACCAGAGGAAGTATTGAGACAATACTGCAAAGGTTTAATATGCAGGATAGTAAATCGGTGAAGGTTCATATTCGTGTAGGTGTAAGTTATCTGTTGAACAATGTCCTAAGACACAAGAAGAGGAAGAGGAAATGTCATGTGTTCCATATGCAAGTGCAGTCAGTAGCCTGATGTATGTAATGGTTTGTACTAGACTAGACATTGCACATGTAGTGGGAGTATTGAACAGGTTTATGTCAATACCAGGGAAGGAGAATTGGACAACATTGAAGCGGGTTTTCAAGTATTTGCATCGCACTAGTGATTATGGTTTGTGCTACCAAGGAAGTCCATGATTGGATAGAGATTTGGACATCCATGGATTAGTTGATGTATACTCGGCTCGAGATTTGGATCGGAGAAGATCTACAAGTGGGTATGTGTTTAACTTATTTGGAGGAGAATTTAGTTTGATGAGAAAGATACAGTCTATTGTGGCACTTTCAACCACAGAGGCAGAATAAATGGTAGTCATTCATGCAAGCAAGGAAGTAGTTTGGTTGTAGAGATTGTGTTCAAGTATGGGGTTAGTACTATGATCTATAAGGATATACTGGGACAGCCAAAGGGTAATTTTATTGGCAAAGAACCTTGCTTATCATTTAAAGACAAAAAACATTGATGTCCAGTATCAGCTTGCAAGGGATATGGTTGAGGACATAAAGGTGTTGTTGGTAAAGGTGGACACTTTGAAGAATGTTGAAGATGCATTGACGAAATCTATGAGCACTTAGAATTTTTCTTGGTGTAGAGAAAAAATGGGCATTGTAGGGTTAGAACCCTCATGTGGAAAAGAAAACAATAAGTGGGAGATTGTTGGGTGTATGTTATATTATTTCCACCAGGTCTAGGGTAGCTATTAGGTGGACAAATCACTTCTTGCAGAGAAGAAGCATCTCCCTAGATTTCCAACAAAACCTAGTAACAAACATAAAAAACAATTGCTACCTTTCCTTAGCCTATAACTAAAACATGAAACATGTAGTACGCGAATAATCACTTACCTATTATTGATTTTCTTGTAGAATTCCTTTCAATGCTTTCCACAACCAACTTTTGCTGAAAAGCATAACTAGGTTTGGTCATCATAATTGTACTTGAAGTCAAAATGTAATATATTTGTCAAAATAAATATTATTATTGAAATTGACTTATTAAAGCACAGATTTCATGATTGGGTCATTTATTAGTTCAAGCCTCCATTGTAGGCTTTAGGTTATTTGTCAAATTCATTTATTATTTGACTCCTCGATCAAGTAATCTACTCGACCTCCTCAAAGTCCTCAAGAAAGTCTTCATAATACATGTCGGCTCATTTAGGATGGAAGAACCACTATATATACTAGCCTAGGATCTTCGCATTTCACTACAGAACTCACAATCTTAGAGAAATTTCGATGACCACAAAGAGGAAGTTTTAAATATATCTCAGAGGAAGTTTTAGTGAAATCTTAGAGAAAATTTCGGTGCTAATTACAGTAAGTAGTTCAGGTCTTAGTGAGACATACCCTCGATGTTGTCATGGATAAGGAAATTTAAATCGTTCAGTCTACCACAGTTTGGGGCTAATATTTTATTGGTGTAACTACAGTATGGTGGGCTCGATGCCACCACAAAATTGAAGTCTATCGTTGCTACAACCTTAGAGATATTCGAGTGATGATGTATTCGATGTTAACATAGTTAAATAAACAAGGGTGACTTGATGGAGGTAGTCTTGAATGTAAGGTTCTTGGTCATCTCATCTTTGAATCTACTAAAGGGAGAATTTGTAACTGGGGTTTCCCCTCGGGGTGGGGGGGAAGGGGGGGGTTTTCCCTGGAAACGTGCCTATATCTTTTGTTCTCTTCTTTTCTTGTTTGGAACTAATATTGATGATAAGAAAAGATAATTAATAAATCTAATAATAATAATGAAAACATCACAAGTTAATTTCATACTAAGGGAAATCGTTTTAACTTCCATTTCTATTGGTTTTCCAACATGGTATCAGAGCTATCGTCAAAGGTTAAAGGCAGTTTGAAGAACACTCATCCATGTTTGAAACATTCTTATTGAGTCAGTTTCGGTGCTCTAACAAAGGGGATCAAGCTTGAATATGGTAGGAGTAAGTCTAGGTATCATTACAAGAAATGTGGATCATCTCTAACTAAAGTTCATATATCACTATACAAATTTTGATGTAAATATAATGTGAAGGCTTACTTAAGACAATTCCGGTGACACCTCAGTGAATAGTTCATATTACAAAGAAGATGCTTCAGAGTTTGGATTATAGTGAGAGCTTTAGTGTAATCTCTGATAGGATGCTTCAGGAGCTTGGATTAGGCACAATATGAGGATATCGGTATTACCACAGGCAGAACAAGAAGGGTCTCGGTGCTAACTCAGTCACCATGTCAACACACTCTCGGTGCTACCTTTGTTCGGTGCTATTGCATTGACCTAAATTTAGTAATATCACATGACCATAGTGACCTCAACTCGGTGAAATTTTAATGATGCCATTGCACTGAATAAGACTCAATTCTATCACAATAGTACAAGTTTCAGTACTATGAACACATTTCAGTATTGTTACAGTGGTGTATATCATAGATAATAAGTATTAGTAAAACTACATTGATGCCTATCATAATAAGTATCACTATAATGGTACCTGTCATGGTCATAAGGAGAATTCAGGCTCAAGTAATATATAGTTGAAGTACTATAACAGCTAAGACATTTCTATGGTTATTCAAAAAAATGATGTAGAATATATTGCTACTTGTAGAGATATGTCAAGCACAAGGAACTAGCTTGAAGGAAGCACTCTTTAAGGATCTCAGTTCAAAGAACCAATTAAGTATTGTTACTACATCAAAACCAATAAGTTATCAAATCAAAGGTATGCAATCACAAGGTACGTATGTATATAAGTTTTTAGTTTTTCAATGATCCTTATTTATGGCTAGTCTAGGGTGAATTTTACAACATGCATCCTTATCTTCTAGATATTAGAAGTAATCTAGGATGTCAAGTATAAGTCCTTTATTCAAAGAAGGAATAACCTCCTCCATCCTCCATGGTTATGTAGGAGATCTAAATTAAGAAATTAAATCATATTCATGGTATCACGCATTTTGCTTGAAAGTATGTATTACAGGATCTTAGCATAGTACAAAGAAAACACTTCAATGAATCCTTACCAATTTTTCAAGAAACATATCCACCTCCATGTATGTCTATTATATTATAAAAATCTCTTTATACTATTTTTGAAATTTGCATTACATTACTAACATTGTTAGGTATAGCTATCTTGAATCATAATTATTCTTGTTCTAGGTGATTTAACACTTGATAAATCTACCCACCCCACTCATATTCTTAACTGATTTTGTATAACCCTAGACAGGTTATGGAAAACCCTAACCTAAGGGTATGCTATTGTGAATTACTAAAACGTTAAATTGTTTAACGCTATTGAGAAAATGCTATTTGAGGTTTTTGTTGATAATGTCATGATTGAGATTTTGGTATGATTAGGAAAATCTAACTTAGGTTTGAATGATAAGGTCTAAACCTTTAAAGTTTTTTTATTTTCTATGTTCCTATGTGGAAACCGTAACTCATCCAGGTTTGGTGGAATGTGTAAGCAAGACCCTTATAATGTCTTAGAAATGATTTCCTTGGTATGTGCGTCTAATCAAGTTTGTTGTATGTCTAACTTCTATTGATTTTTGTAAAGGTGGGTTCGGCTAACACATGATATGCATGACGATGAAACCCTAGGTATATATAAATATGTCTTTTTGGTTGAAATCCTAGCTTGGTCTAGGTTAGATGTATTAATATTGTCGAACATATGATATGCTTATGAATGACTATGCATTCCTGGATATGTGTATTGACCTGGTTATTGATGACCATAAGTTTTAGGATTTAATGGAAGTCCTTGTCTCAGATTATAGGATGATGATATTTGGAAATCCAGGGTTTTACAGTTAAACCCTAGTAGTAGTTAAATTGTCTAGTATGTGTGTTGGAACAACCTGAAATTGATTTGTGATTATTGAGATTATGAAAATGGAATTCTAGGGTCGAACCTTAGTAGAAGTAAAAAATATTTGATGTATGATGACAATATGATAATCTGAGATTTGTATAAGATTTTTGAAGTCTGAGTTTTTGGTTGGGATTGATGAATAACCTTAGTAGAAGCTGGTCAT
The DNA here is from genome assembly GCA_031772625.1 of Pinus tabuliformis. Taxonomy (NCBI): domain Eukaryota; kingdom Viridiplantae; phylum Streptophyta; class Pinopsida; order Pinales; family Pinaceae; genus Pinus; species Pinus tabuliformis. The sequence goes on along the minus strand of CM062814.1, from coordinate 351,774,971 downwards.
GTTAATGACTAAGTTGTGATTGATTCCTTTGTATGTATTCTAGGATTTGTATGAAACCATCATGAGAAGTATAACATATGAATTTTGAAAGGTTGTTGGATGCTTTATATTTCTATGAATTGTTTCTAGGGTTTGCTATATGTTGTAGTAAGGTATGACATACCTTTGGAAGAAACATTGAAACCCTAGATGTGATGAAATTTGTTATGAAGTAGTCTAGGGTTTATGACAAAGTCCCTAACAAGATGTTGTAGAGTATATGTCTCTTTTTTGTAATTAAGTCTAGGTATCTGATATGTATAAAATTGAAATTTTGTGATTCTGATATGGCTAACTTCATGCTTCTATAGTTTTGGCTGTACTTTCTATCTAAGTTGTGTAGATACATAATATTCAATATGGTGAACATGCTCGTTGATGTGATAACCATGATGATGATAATGGTAACTATGATGAAATGGTTGGAAGCCATGAAATATTCTCCGATGACAAAAAGAAGAATTTGATCACCCTGAGGAAGCCTGAATAGAAGAGATCTCCCTAAGATTAAGAGAGAGTCTGGATAAAGATGATTCCTGGTTGAGAGAGAGGGCATAACTTGGTTTTAATTGAAGAACGAATTTTGAAGAATATGTTGGTACATGAGAAGTAGGAAAAGCATGTGTATGATTGAGGACTATTCTTTCAAAGATTCGATTGGTAGTCCTACTACAAAACGTTGAGGAGCAACATCTAAAACAACCCTAGAGGTTTATATTTGGTTATGTACATATGAAAGTATATTATTTATTGCGGTTATATTTGTACAGGTAAATATCTCAAAGTTTTTTGATAGCATTCTGGTTACCGATCAGTTTGATACAGAAATATTTGTGGTCCTTAATTTGCTAGATCAAGGGGTGTTGAAACTTTGTGAGTGAATAATTTCCTGGGAGGAAATATAGCCAAAACTTTCTGTTGATTTCTAGGTCCTGAAGTTGGAAAATGTGGTGTTGATTATAGAGCTTTTGTTTTGGATACACACCTGGATCTTTGGGTTGATGGTTAGCAAGTAAGCTTGGTGGTACCTAGAGAGGTTGAAAGCTTGAGTCCATCCTATTCCCACTTTTGATAGATCTACCTGGTCATGCATCTAGTTCATGGAATTGTGGTTCCTAAATTTTTGAGGGACCAATGGATAAATTACACTGATCACGAATCTAGTCCTTGAAATTGTGGTGCCTAAATTGTTAAGAGAACAATGAATAGATTTCCCTGGTTAGGAATCTAGTCCATGGCATTACGATGCTTAAACTTATTCATAGATGATGTGGATGGAGACATTCGATGTACCTATTTGGTTATATGTAAATATTGATACCTCCCTAGTTAAGAGGGAGTGTTGGAAAATGTAACTAGGTTTGGTCTTCATAATTGTACTTGAAGTCAAAATGTAATATATTTGTCAAAAGTAATTTTATTATTGAAATTGACTTATTAAAGCATGGGTTTCATGCTTGTGTCATTTATTAGTTCAATCTTTGTTTGTAGGCTTTAGGCTATTTGTCAAAGTCATTTATTGTTTGACTCCTCCATCAAGTCAACCTCTTCAACAAAGTAATCTACTCGGCCTCTTCAAAGTCCTTAAGGAAGTCTTCATCAAAGTCTTCAAGTTAGCCTCAAAACAATTATTATTAAAAGAACACATGTCAGCTCAATTAAAGGACACATCTCTTCATAATACATGTCATCTCATTTAGGATGGATGAATCACTATATATACCAACTTGGGATCTTCGTATTTCACTAATTCAGAGCTCGCAATCTTAGAGAAATTTAGGTGATCATAGAGAGGAATTTTCGGTATATCTTAGAGGAAGTTTCAATGAAATCTTAGAGACAATTTCGGTGCTAATTACAGTGAGTACTTCGAGTCTTAGTGATACATACCCTCAGTGTTGTCATATTAAGGAAATGTGGATTGTTCAGTCTATAGTTCGTTGCCAATGTTTTCTTGGTGTAACTACAATATGGTGGGCTTGGTGCCACCACAAAATTGAAGTCTATTGTTGCTATGACCTCAGAGATATTGCAATGATTATTTATTCAATGTTAACACAGTGAAAGAAAGAAGGGTGACTTGATGGAGGTAGTCTCGAATGTTAGGGTCTTGGTCACCTCATCTTTGAATCTACTTAAGGAAGAATTTGTGACTAGGATCTCCCCTCGAGGGGGGTTTTTCCCTGGTAGCGTGCTTATATCTTGTGTTCTCTTACTTTTTGTTTGGAATTAAGCTTGATGATAAGAAAATATAATTAAGAAATCTAATACTAATAATGAAAACATAACAAGTTAATGTCATAATAAGGGAAATCGTTTTAACTTCCATCTCTATTTATTTTCCAACAACTTTTCCTCAATGCTTTGGAGTCTTTCCGAATTCTTTCCACAACTTTTCCATGATGCTCCAAAAGAGATCCCCATAGAAGAAAACATTCAAGGATCAAAGAATCTCTCATATAAAATCAAAGGTAAATGGAATCCCTAACTTAACATATAACATATAGTTGAATCAATAACCAGTTATAATCCATGTGAGTGATCGAGGAATCTCGCAAACAACATCAAAATAGACACAATTAGGAAATAACAATTACTTTGTATTAAATTCAAAGGAGATCAAACTCACAACTTGGTTGCCTTGATGTCACAAGCCTCTTCCAATGGTCTTTGTTCCTTCCCTTGATGACAAGCTATTCAAACCCTAAATCAACATCATAAGTTTGTAAATCTAAGTCTCCCTCATCCTCTAGTCTTGTGTTCAATTTACAGGCAAGAGGAGGAGGCTTCTAGTTCCTCTTCTCAAGGGATATGATACTTAAGAGGAGGAGAAAAATTCCATGAACGAAGGGATGAGGTGCAGGTATGTAGTAGTTCGAGGTTTCTAGTTTGGACTCCATCAAAGCTTCTAGAACTTAGTTTTTTATTTTTACTTGAGTGAACAAGATTGCGTAGTTTATAATGGAATATAGTGTGTATAATTGCACAATCCACAATGGTAAAAACTGCACATGTGTATGTAATGGTTGGGAAACTGCGCAGATACTCAAAAATGGTTTTTAAGCAATGCCACCCAAAATTCTTTTCGTCCCTGGTATTGTTTTACTTCAAGATTCATGGTGGATTCACTTGAGACACTCATCAGATGGTGAGATATCTGAATCAACAGTCATGGTGAAAAAATTTAGCGTAACAAATTTCCCCCTAAAGTGAAAATCCAGAAAATATGTTTGATGACTGAAGCACTTTATCATGTCAAAGGTTCAAATCAAAGACCAATTGGTTGAGGACCTGAAACAAATAATCAAGGATTACCATATCATGCTTTCATATAAACATCACTGAGTTAGGCATTCCCATACTCAGAGTACAAGTATCTCAAATAATCAGTATGGAAATACATTTGAAGATCCATGTCAACAAAAGACACTGTATGGATGCAACCATTAATGGATATATGTTTACAATCTTGAATATTTAATAACTCCACACAACCTGGATGGTTGAAACTAGATCCGGGGTCTTGATCTCCATGTCTTGATGTGCGAATCTAACCATGTGATTAAATGTCTTAAAGTGGAACATGGTAGAAACCATGTGATTTCCGGCCAATGATGTGAACCATTAATAGATGCGAAAGAAACCACCAATAATGACAATGGTTCTCAAGGTATCCCAGTACAATCTATGAAGTGTGAAAATATGTCTTGAATTTGAACACATAGAATCATTCGATTGAAGGTTAATGATGAGAATCCATTGTCGAAGGCGAGAATCCTGCCATTAAGGCATGCAGGCTCCAAGGTACTAAAGAAGGTTTCTAGATCAAATTCCTAGATAATGAGTTGAAGTTGGTAGGAAGCGAACCATTGCAAGGGGGCCTACGATGCGAAACTCATGTAAAGTTTTGAAGAACAAATTTGGAGTGATTCAGGACTAACTAAGGGATGTTGGACGTGATTGAAGGCTATGAATTGCAATGTAATTTTTATTGAGGTTGAACTTTTCTTGAACATATTGGTGACACAACATTTTGAATTGGTATAATTTAACTAAAAAATGAGACCCAAAACCAAACTAAATACATTCAATGAGGTATGATCAACTAAGAGAAAAATGAATTTCCTAACCTAGACATAAAGGTGATGAAGTGTCATGTTCAAGAGCGACATACTGCATTTTGTAATACAAAGACAAATGTTTGTTTCCCATTTTCCCCTATCATTTCTAGCAAGTACCTATTTATTTTTACACAACCTTGAGGAGGATAACATATGCTTGTCATATAAGCTAATCCTTCGAACAGGTCCTTGGGAGTATTTTTAATGAACCCTAGGAAGGAGTGGTTCAGTCTCGTCATGATTAACGAGTCCTACACTATTTATGTTTAACGAATCCAACAAAGAGGTAACTTGATGTCATTTTCATATTGAAAGTGTTTGAAAATACACAAAAAGGAAACTCATTCAACTCTTCCAACGCAATTTTTTAACGATCCTAGAGAAAGTAAAGCTCGATGTTTTTCTTTTTTAGGGAGTGAGGAGAAAAACATAAGTAGACTCTGAAATGTCATTTTTCATAAATTTAGTCTCTCAAGCCCGAAAAGGGTAAAATAATGTAGGAGATAACTCTTTTGACTATGATTAGTCAAAGTATACCTTTTTTATAAATTATCTATGTGGTTCGTAAAAGGGGTAAACTTATACTAGGTAGATGTTTTTCGTTTGTTTTAATGAGTTGGAAATAAAGAAGCATAATCGTCAATATTTTCATATTTTGGGAGTTAGAAAAGAGCTTAAAGCTAACTCCAGTATTTCACTTTTTCATAAGTGTTAGGAGTCTAAAAAAGTGATAAAAGTATACTCATATCACAAAATTTCAATTTAATTAACGAGCAAGAAAAGACAGAGAGAACTTGACATTTTCATGTACATTTTATGAGCATGATAGGATAGCAAAATACGCTTGGGATTCTCATGAGTCTAACGAGTCTTGAAAATAATAACCAAAATGGACTCATAAATAGTTTTCATTTTTATACAAGCTTGAAGCAGAGAAAACTATGCTCGCGAGTGGTTTCATTTTTACACAAGCTAGAAACAAAGAGGAAACTGTGCTTGAGAGTGGTTTTAATGCCACCCAGCATAACCTGTAGAGTCACAGGCCCCTTAGGCTTCGTTTGATCCACCTGAGTAGACTATTGGTTACTAATAGGTAGATGAAATCAAGGTTCATTTACGAGATCAGGTGAAAGACTCGACTAAATTAAGGGAGGATTTGTTTCATTTTTTAATGAGCTTGACACAAGAAAAGAACTATTCTCATGGGAATTGTTCCATTTTCTAATGAGGTTGACACAGTAAAAGAATTATCCTCATGGAACTTGGTTTCATTTTTTAATGAGTTTGACACAAGAAAAGGAACTATGCTCATGGAACTTTGTTTCATTTTTTAACGAGATTGGCACAAGAAAAGGAACTATTCTCATGGAATATTGTTTGATTTTTTTACGAGCTTGACATAAGAAAAGGAACTATGCTCATGGGACTTGTTTCAATTTTTAACGAGGTTGACAGAGTAAAATAACCATCCTCATAGGGACCTATTTCATTTTTTAAAGAGGTTGAAACAGTAAAAGAATTATCCTCATGGGGACTTGTTTCATTTTTTAATGAGGTTGAGTCACACAGTAAAAGAACCATCCTCATAGGGACTTGATCATGGATTCCATTTGGAAGAAACACATGCCAAGGGACACACCTTGATCATGGCTTCCAAGAGGTCTTCATCAGATGAAAGAACAATTCTTTGGAAGGAACACATGTCAATAGGGATAAGAAAATCAGGTTCAAATGTCCCCATTGAAGGGTCTACCATGTCAATTACCGAATTTAAGTCAACATAAATTAAGAAAACATTGAGAGGCTTGCTTGCATAAGTAATTAAAAACATGGGATTGATTGCCACATAATTATCCCGTGGTGGGGTGGATACTACTTATGTATAAGGAACATTAAGGGGTGTTGGATGGTTGGTAGTCAAATCAAGATAAAAGAACGAAATCTAGTTAATAGTCACAATGTTTCCATTGTGAGGTAAAGACATTGCTTGAAACAATGTGGACATGACAAATTTCACGGCATAGACATAGTCTCACCCAAGGAGAAAATTGAAATCCAAGGGGCCTTGAACTACCATAATACCAATACAAACAATTTTTCCTTCCAGAGTAATAGGTAACTTGGGAAGGATCCCTAAAGGTTCACTAATGGTTCTGTTAAAATCTAACAAATTCTTTGTAACGGGCACAAGCTGAGGGGAACCCAAAGCTAGCCAAGAAGTTGAGGATAAAAAAACTGACAAAAGCACCTTCGTCGACGTTTGTGTGACGTACATTCTTACCATAGTCTTTCACAATGATTTGGAAAGGGATGGGAGAAGGAAGATGAGGCTCTATCATTCTACTCCAATTAATGGAAATGGCCTCAGTACTTGGAGGGGGTTCAATCAAAATATTTCAAATTCCCACATGTGTAGAAAAATCTAAAGTAACGAGAAGAACATGAGCGGTATGAATTTCACTCTCTAAAGAGAGAATGGGACCGAATGAATGTGGAATCGAGTAGACCACTTGATCTACCAATGGTTCTTCAACCTGACCGAGACACATTTCACTCTCCAATGGAAGAGTGGGATTGACTATACTTGGAATTAGATAAATTACTTCATCAACTGATGGTAGGTTGGGACAAAGGTTACGTTAACTAGTTGAAGGTTGTTGTGAAACAATACGTTTTTCCAACACTTTTGAGGCTTCATCCATATGGGGGAAAAGGTGACTATGATGAATCCCTTTGAATAACGTACAAGGAAATCTAACTTTACCCCTTTTCCTGGGAACATGAAAATCACTGGTCGATGAATCAATAGTAAGTTGATAAGAAATTTTAGACCACACTTCTAACACCTTTGGAATACTGGGACAATCAATAAGAAGGTGGTCACCCTTAGAAAGTTTGAAAGGGAATTTGAGCTTGTTGTTTCTTTCGGATGGTTCCTCAACATTTTCCATACTCAAAGATGGTTAGCTGACTTCTCTCTTACCTTGATTATTTTCCTTCTTCTTCTCTTTCTTCTTCTTCTTATCCACGCGGTTACTAGCATCATGGATTTTACCAAGTGAAGAAGAAGAAATATAGGAAGACATTCCATGTGAATAAGGTAAAAGGTGAACCAACGATTGGTGTTGTTGAGATATAGAACTTGGTTGAGGTGGTACAGTTTGATTATTTGGGACTAGATAATTTTAAAACAATCACACTAGTAACCCTACCATGAATCCAGGAAGTGACAACATAGCCATATAAGGAGGATCGACATTTCCAAAGTTAGGAAAATTATTAGGATTCTTGTTAATTGGGATTCCTTGATCGGTGACTTCAAGAATTGTTTCCATTAGATTCAACTCAAATAATTTTTATCTGGAATTTAAATAATATTCACGATCCACACTTAAGGTCTGTAAAAATTAAAAACAAGCAAATAACACACGCTAGTAAATATGAGTCAAACCATGCAAACAAACTTTTCATAACGAAATCACTAGTTGTTGGTGAAATCAAACATCACTGATATCAATGTGAAAAGTGAATAAATATAGAGCAGGTGTAATCCGTTACGCTGACAACCTACTTAATGAACATGATATGGTGCAAGTAATTTTGCTTATGCCATCTCAAGTGAAGAATACCCTCCAAAAACGTCCATGTGAGTCTATCTAACATCTGCTCCAGGTACAACATAAACTTCCCTCCATCATCACCTTGGGTAGTAACCCTAATATTATGGTCTCTAAGGTTATCACTTATGACAATTTAACCTGGGGGTATAGTCATAGATCAGACATACACACAAGGGTAGAGTAACAAAGCTCAATCCCCTTGAAATTTCCTCAACATGGTTAATTTGAGGTTTACCTTCAAGTGAATCCCAAGCACCTTTCGACACCACTTGTAATACGTGTAAATCGCTCTATCATAACCAATGAAGTGGGGTCAATCACTCCACTGAGTTTGATATGATCTCGTGCTTTACTTCCTTGTTAGAGGAGCTTCCTAGAGCCAAATTGTAATAAATGGATTTACTCCCTATCGCAAGATTCTAGTGTTTGTTTACATATTTGGAAAGTTATATCACTTCCTTATTCCAAATCCGTACAACTTGATCTATTGTAGGTGGAAAGAGCCCTAAAATAAGAAAAATTCTAATTGAGTTTATTAGCGTTGTTTTTTTTTAAGATGTTACTTACTGAATGGGTAAATGGATGTGAAATTGATGGTGTTATGACCTGACTCAAAACATTAATACAATCAAACATGATATTATCATATTTTCATTTCGATGAATTCTAACAAAGTATGGAGAGAGGTTCTTCTTTATATTAACTCCATAATCCACCACTTATAATTTTCCAATGCAATTCAAATCCCTAAGCGCCATGCCATGCAATATAATCTATGTACAATTTTCTTGAAAACTATGCAAATGTAATTTATGAAAAGTTCATGTTATGAAAATGAGAATTATAACTATGCAAATGTAATCTGTGTAAGAGAATTCTTCAAAACAAACACAAGATGATTCCAAATCAACGAAAGAATAACAAGACTATTTTCCTTCACCAATGTAACTAAAGAACCAATTAAGTGTAAGGAAATTGGGTGAAAATTACAAAGATAAAAAGTGATGACACTCAAAGGCAATTAACACTCAGACACAATTCAGCCCCCCTAGGGGGAGATTTTTTTTGCAAAAATTAAAGTAAAAACATGCAAAAACTGCTAAGAAACTTAGAGAAGCCTCTGAGTAATGACCAAAAGAAATTAAATTATGAATTTCTCAAAGAGAAAATTCAAAACACCTAATCAAATTGACAAAGACTGTATAAGACTGTAAACAAGCTTAAGAAATCATAAAAACAAAAAATATGGAATTAAATAAAAGAAACCCTAGCTTTATCAAAAAAATTACAGGGTTGCACAGGTCACTAGTTCAATTTAGTGCGGTTGCGCACCGCAGAAAACTGCACACATTTGCACTTTGTTGCTAAAGGAAAACTACACAGACCTAAAAAATTAAGAAAAAAAAATGTCTCAAACCAGAAATTTCAATTCTTAAAAGGATCTAAACATGTCAAGGATAACAACGGGACACAATGGAGCATTCTCATTCCTAGTATGGTCACCAATTTGTTAGGAAAACAAATCACTTCTTGTGGACAAGAAGGATCTCCTTATATTTCCAACAAAACCTAGTAACCAACATCAAAAGAATTGCTACCTTTCCTTAGCCTATAACTAGAACATGAAACATGTTACCTATTAGCGATGTGCTTGTATAATTCCTTTTAGTTCTTTCTATGACCAACCTTTCCTTAATGACTTAGAGGTTTTCCCAATGCTTTCCATAACTTCTCCATGATGCTCCAAAAGAGATCTGCATAGACAAAAACATTCAAAGGGATCAAAGCATATCACATATAAAATCAAAGGTAAATGGAATCCCTAACTTAATATACAACATATAGTTGAATCAATAATAAGTTATAAACCATGCGAGTGATCAATGAATCTCGCAAATAACGTCAAAATAGACATAATTAGGAAAGAACAACTACTTTGTATTAAATTCAAAGGAGAACAAGCTTACAACCAGGTTGTCTTGATTTCATAAGCCTCTTCTAATGGTATCCATTCCTTCCCTTGATGACAAGCTCTTTAGACCCAAAATCAAGAGCATAAGTTTACAAATCCAAGTCTCCCTTATCCTCTAGTCTTGTGCTCAATTTATAGGCAAGAGGAGGAGGTTTGTAGCTCATCTTCTCAAGGGCTATGATGCTTAAGAGGAGGAGATTATTTCCACGAACCAAGGGATGAGGCGCAGGTATGTAGTAGTTCGAGGTTTCTAATTTGGATAAGATTCCTCCATCAAAGCTTCTAGAACTCACTTTTTTTTTTACTTGAGTGAACATGATTGCATAGTTTATAGTGGAAGATAGTGTGTAGAATTGCGCAGACCACAATGCTAAAAATTTCACATGCACAAGTAATGTCTAGGAAAACTACGCAGATACTTAAAAATGGTTTTTAAGCGGTGCCACCCAAAATTCCTTTTGTCCCCGGTATTATTTTACTTCAAGCCTCATAGGGGACTCACTTGAGGCACTCATTAGATGGTGAGAGATCTGAATTGATAGACATGGTGATAAAATTTAGTGTAATAACATCGCCCTGGGAAATTTTTTTCCTATATATATGTAGACCTATTGTGGCCAGCAACAACCCCCCTTCTTATTTAGTTTTATTGCTAATACTAAATAAATGGGGACCCTTCAAAAAAATAATTTATCACTTATATTCCCTTTTTGAATAAATCTTACTATCATAAACTTAGGAGAACACCCACAAAATCCAAAAGGACTTAAGTTTTATGATAAGTTCGAACAAAATCGTTCTCTCAATAATAAAGCGTTGCATCGCAAAAAGTAATGGATGCACCATATAAGCAAACTACTAAGATTATGAAATCGTGGTGTGAGATCGCACGCTGTAGAAGCTCATTGCGCATCACAGTTTTCATATGCCTCAAGTATCACTTAAGGTAAAATACCTCAACCCGGCGATATGTGATAGCGCATCTCGCAAATCGCATCTCACAGAAACATGTGGTGATAGATGATTGTTAAACACAACGGATTAGCGATATTGTGATCTGTGATATTGCAAAGCAAATCACAAAATCGCTTTATCGCAGATTTGCAGGGCTCATCATTCGAAAAAGTTTTCTTCATAATCCGATACCAAGTTATGTTCATTAATGCCAATTTAATGGGTTAGTTGATAATCATTGATGAGATAAGGCTTGGATCTGATCGAAAGGTCATTTCACGTAGGGTGGTATATTTTATATGATTTCGGCATTAAAAGCCTTTCCCATCACCTTATTTCTTATCATTACTCTTTCCTTACCTGTAAATTGTAGGAGAGGAAAGCAGAAAGATATACGCAAAAATGTTCATAGTATAATGGGAAACAAAGGAAAAGCTCTGATTTCTGAAGACAAAGAAATGATGCCCTTATACACAAACACCACCTATAACAGAGACGTCGGCATAACTACTTGAGAAGGCATGTACAGTCTACTGAAAGAAGAAAATCCCAAAGTAATGGAGGTTAAAGCAACTGTAGACTCATGCAGGTTGTTTGAGGCGTCGATCACAGAACTTGCATGTTCATTCTTGCACCGGATAGCGCCGTGACCCAAGATTATTCCATACACAGACATGATCAAATGGGTACTGAATAGTGCTAATATAAAAGACAGACAATTTAAGACTCAGAGCCAAGAACTCATTGGGTCATTCACTTCACAAAATTTAAGGTTTATATATCATCTAACAAAAATGCGCAAGAGGTGAAAAATGGCACCAAGGAAGCCCGGATCAAGAAACGGAGGCAGTTTCTGATGCGCAATTAGCGCTAGCACTAAGCGCTAGGAAAAACCCCTCGAGAAGGAAAGCCTATAATCGCTCAGTCGCCTGTAAGCCCGGAAAATGGTAGGAAAAAGTGCTAAAGGCTAAAGGCGAAACCTACGCTCTCAAAACCAGCGGTATTTATCAAGGATATCCTTAGGTGGTATGTAAATTTATGATTATTTGATTTAGCATTTGCAAACAAGATGGAGACAAAAGGCTGAAGAAAGAGCAGAGTCCATCAAGAAGTTAACCAAGTTGAACTGGGATTCTTACTGGCAGTACTTGGTTAAACCGCACAGTCAATGCATGACTCTCAAATGCCTTACAAATTCTGCCGAGAAGATAGCGCCAACACTTGCTAATTCTATTTTCGCGGGGCAACTAAAATCAGAGGTCGGCCAACCGATGCTCCTCAAGCTGATGTTGAATGCTTGCGTCCACAGAGAATAGATACATAGATAGTTAATTTCCAGATTCAGTTTTAGTTTTAGTTTTGATTTATTTTTGCCTTAGATGAGGACGATCATTTAAAACTCCTCCTATATTTTTGTAATAGACTATTTTTAGGATTTAGCTAGTAGTATTTCAACCCCTTTCATGCATTTAGAGAGGGGTCCTGAAATTTTTCAAAAACGTTTCCTCAGAACATGTACTTCTGCACCCTCAGAGGAGGTTTTGATAAATGAATGGAACAAGATTTATTGATATCTGTGTTTAATGTCTGCTATTGGAATGCACTTTTGTACTCTTAGTAGATGTTGAATTAGGAAGTGTTAATTTTAGGTATGTTCTATGCTAGAGCAATTTATTTAATTTCTTTTCCATATTATCAATCACATCAACATAAAGTAAACTGCAAATAGAACATAAATATAAATCGTAGAATACAAGCCAAGACAAGAGGACACAAGATGTGGCGCAAGCCAGGGACAAACCCCACAATGTGTGGGGAAACCCTTGATCAATTCTTCTTTTATGTTCTTCAAAGTTTAGCAGAGAAAGAGAGAGAGAGAGAGAGATAATACATTTACAACAGAAGTCAACACTTTAACTTATCTGGATCAAACCATAGATCATTTCCTATAATGATGAGATTAGTTGAAGAAATTTTTCTTCAACTGAATCTCTTAGGTGAAAATTTCACCTATCCATTTCGTTCATCTATTGCACCTTACCGTGAAGCACCATAATGTTGCATTATGCATCTTCATGTTGCTCATGATCATTGTGTTGCCCATACTTAAAGTTGTCCATGACTTCATACTTCATGCTTCTCATCCATCATCATGCTTCATGCTGCCCATGTTGCCATTTATCATGATGTTGTCCATGCTTCATGTATCGTACATCATGCTGTTGATGCATTATCATGCTTCATGCTGCCCATGCTGCCCATGCATTATATCAGGCTTCATGCTACCCATGCTAGCCATGCTTCCATTTATCATGTTGTTGTCTTTACTATCCTTTTGTATATCATAGTCCCATTATTTGCTTATCACTATTTATATGACCAACATTCTTCATAACCATGCTGGACTACAGTTATAACAGAAGTAGATATCTTTGTGCATATGCGCTGAACAACGTGTAATTATATATATGAACTAGGTGTAGTGATGGCAACGGATCCAGGGTTATGGCATCACACTGATTGTCTTCATGAAGACAACGAATTCTCCATGCTGTGCATTACACTGTTGTCTCATTACAGTGTATGATGCATATCATTACAGTGAACTGCAACTAGGTGTATATATTATGGGGACTGCATTTAGGGATTCTTGAACAACATATCTCACCCACTATGAATAGCGTATAAGACAATGTATAACCTTCACTTAGAACTGCGTGTAACAGGTCTTATTACAATGTGTATATATCTCTATTACAGCTGCGTATTGCTTGCGTGTATTCTCCATGATCTTCGTATACCTATACCCAAGATTCATGTGGATCCAGTTTCCTCTTTGACTGCGAGAACAACTGTGATTCTAATTCCTACAACTTCACTTCATGTTGAGGCCAACCATGCTTCACGTGGCTACCATAACTGCATCTTCATGCCTTAATACATGACTGCGACTTCATACCTTGACAGTAGTTTCATTTGCTGCATGAACATGTCTTCTTGTTGTGTATTAGGATATCTTGTTGCGTTGTATCATAGCCAACGTATAGATTTTTCCATAGACACGAGTTTAGGGCATCACTTTGAGGGCAACCTATTGACTGTGATTAGGGCTTTATCTGCAGCTAGGGCTGCTTCTAGACCAGCGTATTCTTTTGGTTCTCTCCTTCTCCAAAAACCCAAGACGTGGAGAGGAGATCACCTCAAGAATGCGTTTCCGAATGACATCAAATCCTCATCTATTATACCAAAAATGTATAGGTTTAATAGACATGACGATTGGGCTTCTAGAGCCTACATAAGAGCTAGTCAGCTTGATAATAATTACATAATCAAAATAAATTTATATCTCCGTAAATACTTATCAGAATCGGATGATCTTTAGATCAATCCTACACCGCTCGACGAGATGGATCCAATAAAAATATTAGCTACCATAAATAAGCTAACCCACATGGACTTTGGCCCTAGTTGCCAATTTAACACTCCCTCTCAACTAGGGAGAACTCCATCTGGTGATCCATAAGTCAGACTGTACTATCTCTGCCATCAGTGCCCTGCACTACTCTGTCCAACTCTGCTTAGCTCTGCTGGCTCTACTATTCTCTGCTCAGCTCTGCTCTGCTCTGCTCAGCTCTGCTGGCTCTACTCTGCTCTACTCAGCTCAGCTCTACTGGCTCTGCTAGCTCTATTCTGCTCTGCTCAGCTCTGCTCTACTGAACCATGAGGAAGAAGAATTGATCAAGAATGTCTCATAACATTCTCCACTGACCCGAGGTTAGTCTCAAAGTGCGTACCACTAGTCCTAGACCAGTCTCAACCGACCCAAAGTCAGCGTTATAGTGGGTACCACTCCTACCACTGGTCCCAGACTAGTATCGCAGGCTTAGAGAGGGTATCACTGGTCCCAAACCAGTCTCAACCGACCCGAAGTCAGTGTCATAGCATGTACCACTCTCACTGGTCCCAGACCAGTCCTGTATTGACACGAATTCAGTCTCAGATTATGTACCACTGGTCCCAGACCAGTCTCAACTGACCCGAAGTCAGTGTCATAGTATGTACCACTCTCACTGGTCCCAGACCAGTCCTATACTAACACGAAGTCAGTCTCAGAGTATGTACCATTGGTCCCAGACCATTCTCAACTAACCCGAAGTCATTGTCATAGTATGGTACAACTCCTACCACTGGTCCCAGACCAGTATTGTAGTCTCAGAGAGTGTACCACTAGTCCCAGACCAGTCTCAACCGACCCGAAGTCAGCGCCATAGCATGTACCACTCTCACTGGTCCCAAACCAGTACTGCACTGACATGAAGTCAGTCTTAGAGTATCTACCACTGGTCCGAGACCAATCTCAACCAACCTGAAGTCAGTGTCATAGTATGGTACAATTCCTACCACTGGTCCCATACCAGTATCATTGATCCCAGATCAATGGAGGTCATCCTAGCGTAGGGAGTATGGTAGATACAACGATGTGTCCATCAGTACTACTATGGTCCCTAACTTCATTTCCCTGCTCATTGATCAGATGAGAGGTACTTCCCATGAGTCCCAGACTGAATGGGTAGGATGCCTTGACAATAGAACTAATCAATCCTGTCCTCATAGGCGAACACATCAATCCTGCTACAATTGCCATGGAGAACACATCAATCTAGGCAGCCATGGAGAACACATCAATCCATGCCTCATAGGAGAACACATCAACCCTGCTACAATCACCATGGAGAACACATCAATCCAGGCCTCACAGGAGAACACATCAATCCTACTACATAGGGGAGTGAATCATCCTGTTCCACAAGAGAGCGAATCATCTTGTCCCACAAGAGAGAAAATCATCTTGTTCCAGTGCACACCACTAGGGGAGGGTGAGTCACCCTGTGGACATATGTTACTCCAGTAAGAACTACAAGCCCCCCAGATCTCTTAAAGCTCAATGTATGCAACATGCAGGACCCTTTTACAAAGGTCTCTTGATGACTCCAAGTCATTTGGGAAGATCACAAATTTGATCTTTCCCCTGGGGCTTTAGCGACCTGTACATCATCTTAGTGTGATGGAGCCTCCTTGCTCATTGACTTTCCATATCCCAGGTAAGGTAGTATCTGATATCTATCTGTTGGAGCAATTGTCGAATATGGGATTCCTCAATAATTGAATCCCACCTCTGATTGTCATAGAGAAAAAACAACTCACTTAAGTGCTTCCGCAACCATGCAGCTTCATACGAGATCATACTCATAGCCATGTATTTGGTCTTGGCGGTGCTTATAGCGACCGACTTCTGCTTCCTGCATCGAAGCAGAATCCAAAGAGAACCAACACTAAAAAGTGCTCTAGTGATCCTCCACACTGCCTACCCATTCAGCATTCGAATAATAATGCAATTTCATCTTTTTGGCAGTGTATCTCAATCCATGAGAGATTGTGCCCTAAATATATCTCAGAAGATTCTTGGCACCAATCCAGTGAGGCTCAACCAAATATGAGCTCACCATGCTAACTGCAAAACATATGTCTGGATGGAGGTTCACCAAGAACATCAATGCGAATGAAACTCAACGGCATTCCCAAATCAAGTCTGTCATGCAACCTCTGAAAGTTAAGATCTTTGAGGTAGTCACAGGCTAGTAGTTTATATTTCCACATTCAGAATCCAACTCCCTCTGTCTTCTACAAATGAGAGGGTCTGCACCTATCAGACATAGGTGTCGGTATGAGAGGTATGTCATCCACAACCTTCAGACGGTTTGGATAGATATCACTCCTAGTGAATCTTAGCTTCATCAGATAGCTTTTGATCCTCTCATACTATGCTCGGGGTGTTTTGCTTCAAGCCATAGAGGGCTTTCTTCCCCCTGTACACATGAGGTTCCTGTTCATGAATCTCAAACTCCACGGTTTGTTCCAAGCTTGTCGACCTGCTACATGAGGGGGAATGGTCCCCTTGTACGATTTTCCTTCGGTACATCTCAGACATGTACCTACATGCTCTTTTTGAATTTAGGCATCTCTGTCACAATCTAAGTCACAGACCTTTGCTGTTGTGTTAATGGACATGGTCCCCAATGGACTTCCTACAACTTGATACAACCCTGAACTCAAAAGAATCTTTGAAAATTGAATTTTCAAGCACATACCTTTCCTTTGACGAATGCCACCATAAAACCTTTGACTTCCATTCCCTTTTCAAGATAGGTGGCATCGGCTTCAAGTGTAATCCCACGATTGTTTCCATCTCTATCAAATTAGAGAGTGAAACCTTCTATCCGATGAAGTGCCTTGAAGCACTAGGTTCCTTGCTTCCTTGAAGAGTCAGTCGTGTCTTTGATGACCTGCATCTCTGTCATTCAGACACTCCTTTGCATAAGTGCCGAACTCATAACCAAGACATCTACCTTTCCATCCACCCTTAGATCCGAACTTCCCAATGAAGTGATCTTTAGGTATGCCATCAGAAGTTCTCCTATGCCATTCTGATAATATGCTCTGCTTCAACTTCACCCTAAGTGAATTGTGACGAACCCATTGATACTTCTGTCTTGTCCCAACTGCGATTTCTCTTTCACTCTTGCTTGGGAATTGTCTTCACCTCAACTCTGATTCCATGTTAATTTTAGGTATGTTCTATGCTAGAGAAATTTATTTAATTTCTTTTCCATAATAGAAATCACATCAGCATAAAGTAAACTACAGATAGAAAATAAATATAAATCACAGAAGACAAGCCAAGACAAGAGGACACAAGATGTGGTGCAAGCCAGGGACAAACCCCACAATGTGTGGGGAAACCCTTGATCAATTCTTATTTTATGTTCTTCAAAGTTCAGCAGAGAAAGAGGGGAGAGAGATAGTACATTTACAACAGAAGTCAACACTTTGACTTATCTGGATCAAAGCATAGATCATTTCCTATAATGATGAGATCAGTTGAAGACATTCTGCTTCAACTGAATCTCCTAGGTGACAACTTCACCTATCCATTTCATTCATCTGTTGCACCTTACCGTGAAGCACCATCATGTTGCATTATGCATCTTCATGCTACTCATGATCATTGTGTTGCCCATACTTAAAGTTTTCCATGACTTCATACTTCATGCTGCTCATGCATCATCATGCTTCATGCTGCCCATGCTGCCATTTATCATGATGTTGTCCATGCTTCATGTATCATACATCATGTTGTTGATGCATTATCATGCTTCATGGTGCCCATGCATTATATCAAGCTTCATGCTTCCCATGCTTCCATTTATCATGTTGTTGTCTTTACTATCCTTCTGTATATCAGCCTTAGCTGCTTGCTATGGCTTGCAGCCTAGCAAAGCAGCTAGGCTATCCTCCACGTAGTCCCATTATTTTCTTATCACTGTTTATATGACTAGCATTCTTCATAACCATGCTGGACTACAATTATAACAAAAGTAGATATCTCTGTGCATATGAACAACGCATATATATGTCATATTATGAACAGTGTTGAACAATGTGTAATTACATATATGAACTGTGTGTAGTGATGGAAATGGATCCAGGGTTATGGCATCACGCTAACTGTCTTCATGAAGACAACGAATTCTCCATGCTGTGTGTTATACTGCTGTCTCATTACAGCGTATGATGCATATCATTAGAACGAACTGTAGCTAGGTATATATATTACAACGACTGTGTTTAGGGCTTCTTGAACAGCATGTCTCACCCACTATGAACAACGTATAAGATAGTGTATAACCTTCACTTAGAACTGCGTGTAACAGGTCTTATTACAACATGTATATATCTCTATTGTGGCTACGTATTGCCTATGTGTATTCTCCATGATCTGCGTATACATGTACCCAAGATTCACGTGGATTCAATTTCTTCTTTGACTGCGAGAACACTTGTGATTCTAATGCCTGCGGCTTCACTTCATGTTGCGGCCAACTATGCTTCACATGGCTACCATGACTGTGTCTTCATGCCTTAATACATGACTGCGACTTCATACCTTGACAATAGTTTCATTTGCTGCGTGAACATGTCTTCTTGCTGCGTATTAGGATATCTTGCTGCGTTGTATCATAGCCAGCGTATAGATGTTTCCATAGACATGAATTTAGGGCATCACTTTGAGGGAAACACATTGACTGTGATTAGGGCTTTATCTGCAGCTAGGGCTGCTTCTAGACCAGCGTATTCTTTTGGTTCTCTCCTTCTCCAAAAACCCAAGACGTGGAGAGAATATCACCTCAAGAATGTGTCTCCAAATGACATCAAATCCTCATCTATTTATACCAAAAACGTATAGGTTGAATAGACATGACGATTTGGCTTCTAGAGCCTACATAAGAGCTGGTCGGCTTGATAATAATTAAATAATCAAAATAAATTCATATCTCCATAAATACTTATCGGAATCGGATGATCTTTAGATCAATCCTACACCTCTCAACAAGAGGGATCCAATAAAAATATCAATTGCCATAAATAAGATGACCCACATGGAGTTTGGCCCTAGTTGCCAATTTAATAGAAAGAGATAAATCATTATCGCTGAAGCTCATGAGTAGAACTTGTTATCAATGGTACTTTTATCTCTTAATGATTTCCACTCATGTGTTAAAGTGATATTTATGTTCAGTTATTTATATATGAATGCTTGAATGTTTGAGTTATCATTTGGCACTTTTGTACGATGATGACTATTCTGTTATTGCTTAATGTATGAATGACTTATTATGCGATATGCTTTTCACAATCGTTTCGACTAACTTTTTATACAAAATGGTTCATTTTTATTGAATTCTTTTCTTATAGCAATTGAATGATCTTTATTACCAATTGTTGTTAGAAATTATTTTAGATTGCATAACTGAAAATTTAAATCTTGGGTTAGTTTTATAATTAGATATTTTTGTTCATTAGAATATGATTACATATTGTTAAATTAGATTTAGAATAAAAGAATTTTACTTAGGAATTATTAGAAAGGAAATATCAATTCTCATCACACATGCACAAATTGGGAAACTGGTCCCATTATCCTCAGTTGGACCCACCATCCCAAACGGAAAAGGAGCTTCTTTCAAGGTCCGAACCGGTTGGGTATCCCCCTTGTTGTAGACCCAATTTTTGGGGCTTCAACAAGACCCAATGATGGGGGTCAGACCCAAAGATGGTGGGCGGACCTACCCATGGTTTTGTGCATGGGTTTTGCACATGGTTTTTGGCATGATGGTTTTCTGCCCATGGTATTTTGTAGATCCGGTCAAGGGAAATACAATTATGTTCTAATTGATGTTTAATGGATTGGGGTTTATGAATGCTTCGACATGTATATATATGTATTGTAACATTGAAAGAATATAATGAAAAATCAATATAGTAGTCCTGATTTTTGGATCAAGGGAAAATCTTTATGTATATTTGTTTTATGTTCTCGCCATTGTATATTTTCTGTTTTTAAGAATTCATTTTTAGGTAGTTTCTGTATAGGGTTAAAACCTACAGTCATCATTTTATCATTTAGGATTAAGGTTTAGATCCTACCCACACTCTTATTATGGACCAACAATACTACTAAGTTGGGAGGATAAATTCACATAAGATTAGTTCCTACCCACACCCTTAATTCAGGCCTATTATAATAAAATCCTTATTTCAAGTTGATAATCATGGTACTATTGTTTAGTAAATTTTTTTCCTGGACCCACATGATCCATTATTAGACACCTACCTTAATAGACCCATAATTTAGTGCTGATCACCTTCATACCACTCTCTAGTAACCTTTTGTTTAATGGAGCGACATATATATTACTACCTAAGACATTGGGCTAACCACTAGAGTATTGTCCTTAGAAGCTTGATGTGATGAGTCACAACAAATTGAAATAGACTAGAACCACTCCTATACCCAATAAATTTTGTTGACATCAATACAAAACTCACCAAACTAGAGTCACTCTTAGACCAACTGTATTAAGACCATCCATCCCAAAAGGAGTAGCTAAACCATCCAATCCCATAAGGAGACACTTTTCTCCACTCTCTTGTGACCATATGACTCAAATGTGTCACAAAATCCCTAAATTGGACCTCAACCAATACGATGGATTAAACCCCATAATCTAGTTCACTCAAGTAGAAAGTTGTTTTTCCTTGCATGGGATGATAGGAAACTTGATGAAACTTCATATGGGTATCTTATATTTAGACAACGAATGTTATAAATGGTGACAATGTCATAATAACTCTAGTCGAGGTTATATTTATTATATACAATTTGTTTCATAACTCTATGCACACTATGAAGTTGACGCTCATTATTTAAGATAATTGACCAAGCTTAAAAAATTAGACATATTTGAAGCGTTTTTCTCCAATTTTGAGCATCTCACCATCCATGTTAAGGCATTCTTGATACGTTTTTTGAGGAATTATATATCAATGGTCTAAAAGAAGATAAACACACAACAGTTAATATCTTGTCTTATCACTTGGTTGGAAGGCTTTCAAACAACCTAGGAACCTAAAAGGTTTTATATTCTCAAAACAAAGAGGCACCCTTTATTCCTCATCACAATCCCACAATTTCCCCTCCTATCAATCCCTCTCCATCCATCCTAACCCTTAAAAGCCATAAGTTAAGTTGTGTTATAATTGCATAGCATGGACTTAAATGTCTATACTACAATTGTGATGAGAATATTTTCACTTTTATAAATGTAAGGAGAAATTTTTTTTTCACCATTTCAAAAGATATTTTAGATGTTCAAAGTGAAACTATACCTTAAGAGACTCTTCTTCCAACCACTAATGGCATTCCCCCATTTTCTCCATAGGATGTGAAACCACAAATTTTCTTGCATACCTTGAATGGTATTTCTTCACTAGAAACTCTTAAATTTATTAGCAATACCAAACATTGAAAAGTATTCTATTAATTGATAATAGTATCACCCATAACTTTATTCATTTACATGTAGTGTTGAGAAAATGATTGTTAGAGATCTCAAATGATGATCAACTGAAGATGAGAGTAGGATAGGCTTAAATATCTCTTTAAACCCTTTCCAACAAGCCATTATGTAGAAATTCCTTGTAGATCAAATTGCTTATGTGGTTTTCTAAGACAAAAAACTTGAATCTACTCTACTCATCAATGAAAATAATTAATTGATCGAGAAATCACAAAGAATACAAAAGAAATAATTAAATCAACACATTACACAATGACTTCCTTGGGAAAGTCACAACCAAAAATCCCTACTATTTGTATATTTGATTAGTCAAAAAATATGAGAAGATTACAATGCCTTGCTCAAGCCTGAGAAACCTTTGTACTATCTTTATCCATCTCACAGCTACCTAGGAAAGCCTACGCCAATACTTAACCAATTTTCTTCTTTCCCAAGTGCATATTTCCTTGTGTTTTTCCTTGGGAATTAGTCCCTATTAATTAGGGAAATTCCTCAATTGGAATTTCGTAATCCATCATAAGCATTGCTCTGATTGCATCCAACACATGTACAATTTGGATGATTATAAAGTTGATAGTACACTTCCGTTGAACTCCAATATGAACTGGGTAACTCTCAGATCTGACATGCATGAGTTATTTATGGATAAATTGTCAGTTAACTAGTTGAACGCGAAGCAACACCCCATTTTCTGACCTCCTACTCGTTCCTTCATTAGTTGGAACTTTAACTGACTTTAACTCAGTTAAACTCAATTAATTAATTACAATTGAAAATAAACTCAACCAGGGCTCCTATAATGTAGGAGACAATCTACATGACTATAGTTAGACCCTCGACTTTAATTAACTGAGCCAACTAAGTCAAATTAATTTACTTAACTCGCACAAGTTTTATTATGATGTGGAATTACAATTTTTCTCCTAATTTAATTCAAGGGAAAATTAAATCAATATTTTTCTTGTTGCATTTTCAACGCTCCCTCTCAACAAGAAAGGGATTATCAGATACCCTAATCCTGCCTCTATGGAACTTGAATTTCCCTCTTGACAGTTCCTTAGTCAATATTTTTGCATCATGTTCCTCTGTAGTAATGTACTCCAATAACATGATTCTCCTCTACACACAATATCTGAGATGGTGACATCGGATGTCGATATGCTTGAACCGATCATGAAAAAATGGATTCTCAGATAGTTTGATACAACTTTGGTTGTCATATAAAATCACTGTATTATCCATTTACTAATAAAATAACCCAACCTGGATCTTCCTCATCCAAAAATCCTCACAAGATGATTGACTAGCAGGCATGTACTCTGCTTTAGTTGAACTGAGTGCAACTGATCTCTTCTTCTTGTTGTAACAAAAAACTACTGCTGACCCAATACTAAAGATTCCTCCTAATGTTCTCTTCCTATCTAATGGATTCCCTACCCAATCTGCATATGTGATGCCTTGAAGCTTCATTTCCTCTTCCTGTTTATACCAAAGACCAAATTGAGTGCTGCCTCTAAGGTATCTCAACACATGTTTAGCTGGCTTCCAATATAGTTTGGTTGGCTTAACCATTTCTTGACTAAGCTGGTTAACTGTAAAACACATGTCGAGTCATGTGTTCACCAAGTACATAAGTGAACCAACAAGATGTCTATAAATATTATTCTCTACCACTTCACCTGAAGTAACATATTCCTTCTTCCAATTCCCTTCTATAGGAGTCTCCATGGGTTTGTTTCTCTCTATGTGGAACTTCTTCAGTATCTCATTGACATACTTGCACTGAGAGATAAACAATTACTCATCTCCTTGCCATACATCCATATCGAGGAAATAATGCATGAGCCCCAGGTCCTTCATCTCAAATTCTCTTGCAAGATCCTCTTTGGGAGATTTGACTAGCTTCTCATCACCTGTTAAAATTAAATCATCAACATATTACTATAATCAATAACTTACCTTCAACCATGATATGGTAAAGGTTTACATCTCCTTCAATTTTTGTGAAGCCCAACCTGGTGAAATAGTCGTCTATCGTGGTGTACCAAGCAGGAGGTGCTTGTTTCAATCCATACAATGCTCTCTTGAGTCCGCACACATGTGACTCTTTTTTGAAGGTCTCAAATCCTTTTGGATGCTCTATGTACACCTCTTCCTCAATCACTCTGTTGAGGAAAGTTGTATTCACAAACATATGACGTATATTATATCCCATCTGTGCTGAAACTGCTAGAATATATATGATTAAAGAATGCCTTGCTATTGGAGAAAATTTCTCCTCATAATCAATTCCCTCCACCTGAGATAAGCTTGTGGCCAGAAATCTGGCCTTGTGTGTCTTGACACTCCCATCTCCTGCTTGCTTCACCTTGCAGATCCACCTAGAACCTACCACTGACTTGTCCTCTAGTCTTGGGAAAACTCCCCAAGCACGGTTCCTCACAATGTATTCATACTCCTCTACAATTGAATCAACCCATACTGGTTGTTGCACTGCTTGTTCAAATGAGGATGGATCAGTCTCTACACTCTCGCTCATCTTGAGCATTAGGTGTTGGAGGCTTTGTGATATCATTATTTATTAATTCCTTTAGCCCATTATATTACAACTATTCCTCCATTGTATCCTTCCAAGTAACATAATTGGAGCTACCCTCAAGGGAATACTCGAGTCTTAGTCCATAGAAAGCCATCCTGCTATCTCTGAAGAATTGATCCTGCAAATTCGATCCACCTGCAAAGAAAGCTTCAAATTCTCTTCTCTACTGTGATTCCTATTGAGAAATGTAAGGCATCAATAGATAGGTGATTTCTCTACTATGATAATTGATTATGGGTGTCTTTTTACTTCTTGATTATGATCTTTTCTTCTTCTGTTATTATTGTGTTCTTTTTATAAAGAGAACTACCAATTCATGAACAATAAAGAGACAAGAGACACAATATATAGGTTGTCATCCATGGCCAAAACCTCTCACTCTTTGATAGGAAAAACCAAATAAATTCTCCTTATAGAACCTTCAATTGATGAATACCAAGACCATGACAAAGACCCTTGACACTAGATCCCTTCCAAGGCCAAGTCACAAGCCTCCTCTTCACCCTTATATCAATGTTTCTCTTCTTCTTCTTCTTCTTCTCGGCTTCCTTCAAAATTTCAGCCTCTTCTTGTAGGTATGAAACCTTTTGATTCACTACAGAAACCCTAGATTGTATTTTGATCCTTGAATAGTCTCCTTTAAGAGAGAGATTCTTTTCACTTCTATTAGTCTTCCTTGAGCGAAGTGTTTACCTAATCTATATCACCGTTATATGAATGCAACCTTTGACCTTTCTCTGATTTGTAATCTTCACACGTCTAAGGGTCGACTAGCCCAAAAAACTTCCCACAATGATGTAACTTCCTTTGCTATCCAATCTTCTTCCTTTGCTCTTGTTAACATTCCTTCTAGGATGATTTTTCGCACTTGGTTATCTCAAACTTGCTTGACCAAACTGTTGTGCTCCAAACGAGGTCGAGCATTGCTATATATAGTGGTTTGTCCATGACTATTAGGCCGACATGATCACTGGAATAGGCCAACTTTATCTTTCTAGAATTTTCCCTTTCATTGTAGGCAGACTTGAGTGAGGACTAGTGACAAGGTCTTGGAGGGTGAATTACAAAAAAAAATTTGACTTTTACAATGTGTAACATGCCTTCAATACATGACAATGACTCTTTAGAATTTTATGAATAGATGAAAAAAATCCCTAAGGGCTCACAATAGGAGACTTAACTAAAAATAAAATCTCTTTCTCATGAAACCCATGAGTCAAGTATTATAATAATTTTATTTTTCTTCTTTACATATTTTACATAAAATAATAATTACATGTCATTATGAAGACTAAACCTAGTTACACTTTTCAACACTCCCTCTTAACTAGGGAGGTATTCATAATGGTACTTGGTCATTCTCAATACGAATAATTTCTCTTAAGAAGAATCAGATTGGTATACCATCTGTATAGCATCATATCAACCGAAATTGTCACATGGAAAGGCCTTGACTAACAAATCTATCTCTCCACAAGATATGCACTCAATCCTAGTGAGACCAATGATTTATAGACACCCTTATCATTTCTCTCCTGGAACATACCCCACCTGGGTTCTCAGTATGTGTTCCATCAGGACTATTCTTATCTTGGATTCCCAATCCTCAAATAATATAGTTCCTATACAACTACTCTTATCTTGGATGCCCTATCTCATCCTCAAAGAGCATCAGATGCGAGATGATTACATAATCCTCCATTTTGTCTTCCCAAGTGAAGACCATAATTATGTGTCTATCTCTCCCTCTTAATTAGGGATGACATATCTATTCCAATAAAGGAATGTACTCATTCCTACAGAAGGAATGTACCTAAGCTCCCTCTTGGCTTAGGAATTTTCCAAGTTTCTTCCAAGTAAGAAACTTGTTTCTAGGCTCCCTCTTAATTAGGGACCTACAACAGCTCCTCAGGTGGAGATGAATAGACAACCAACTACTTGAAGAGCTCCTTCCTTCGATGTCATGAATTTCTTCTTTGTTATGGAGTCTTCATATTTTTGGATTTCTTCATAGGGCACAAACCATCCATCACTTTCATCCATGAGTTAGTCATGTCATCATTCCTTTCATCAGAAAGTGAACCATCAATCTACATTCGACCTTGCTTCATATCATGATGTCTTCTTTATAATATCTTCTTTGGAATGATCTTACATCCTTCTACTTGGTTCTCTTCGAATACATTCATCATTCTTCCCTTGGCAAACCTACATAAACCCATCCAGATATTTGTTCAAACATAAAGGATTAAACATTAAAAACATTAACTTTCTGATGGTATTTCATCATGACATCTTCTAGTTTGCATCAACATCTTGCATACATATCGACATATGTCTCAAAGATATATATTGTCAAGAGTCTCTTTCTTTTTTAGACTTCATTAGAGTCTTCATATCTTCCATGGAGATATCCTAGTCAAATATTATTGGTCTTTTGGATGTTGATTTCCTTTACCATGATTTCACATTCCACGACCTCTTTCTTCCTTTCTTCACACATTTCAGGAGATTCCAATCAGAGTTCCTCAATTGTAGTCAACCACCTCATACTTCATATGAGGACATATTATGTTTATTTCATCTAGTGAATGTGTGTCCCATGCATTCCTATGTACCTTTGAGGGAGGAGATCCTTTCTTTTGATCATTCTCTTAAGGTGGAGAATTGGTTCATGATATCTGCAATCATATGACATAACTTCCACAATATCAAATGTAAGCACACATACCTCATTTTTCCTTTGGATCATCTAGACTTCCTGCAACAAATTCCTTTGAATGAAAGAGCTTTAATCCCTTGATCTGCTTCACTTTTATGTTATCATACCATCATCCCATGAATTCCACAAGTTTGTAATTCTTTATGAAACACTTTCTTCCCCTCATGATCGATGGACCTTTCAATGAATATTCCATAAGAGAATCTTGAAGATATAGCATATCCCTATCCAGTAGGTGTTTTATTTTCACTGATGTATGATGAGCCTTGTCCTAGATGAATTCTTCCTTGTTCCCATAAGTGTCACTTGAGCTATCCATGAGGTTTCCAAGAGCTATATCCTTCATAGTTGATTGTCATAGATTTTGTTCCAGACATCCTTCATGTTACCTATGGTAATGTCACAATCTCTTTCTTCTAATGCTTCTACCATGATGTCATTTTCTAATATGATGCATCATACGCAATGCTTCCTATATAGATATCTATAATTTACACAACTGAAGAGTACTTAGTTGAGGATATCATCTTCGTCATAGTAGAGATCTTTTACTTCTTCCTTATTAATATTCTTCTTCTCAGGTTCTTCCACTTCTTCGGTAATATGGGATTCTTCCTTATTTCTCTTGTTATTGTCTTTCTTAAGTTTAGGAAAATATATTTTGTAGTTCCCATATTCTTGGCATTAGCATTGAATATTAACCATGCTCTTCTTCTTTTTCTGAGGACGAAATTTACCAAACTTTCCTTTTCTCTTTGTCATAACATCATATGCTTGATTTTTATCATTTGATCCTACATCACTTTTTCCTTCATCCTGGTTTCTTCAATCTTGAATAGTGACCATAGATCTTGGAAAGGAGTGGCTTATTTCTTTTCATAAATACTTGAAGTGAAGTTCCCCCATTCCGCTGGTAATGCATTTATTACTACAATGGTCATTTCTCTGTCACACATATTTCACCCAGCTCTTGAAGTTGATTTCTTATTTTAGCAATCCTGATGAAATATGAGGCTATTCATTCTTCCTTTGAAATCTTCAATTTGTAGAGTTCTTGCCTTAGACAGATAACTGCTATTGCAGTGTTTACTGAAAAAAACTTTGCCAATTTGTTATATATATCTTTTGAAGTCCTTAATTTTGATACATATGGGATGAGGGAGTCCTTGATGGATTCTATGAGAATCCTCTGGGCCCTCATATCTAGAAAGTGCTTGAGCATATCCTTGAGGAGGTTGGGTTATTAACCCTTTGATGTGTTCAACGGCTTCATTCTCAATAAGGTTTAGATATGTTCTTTTCTTCCATGCAAGAAAATTTGAAGCCCCAATTAATTTGTTTCTCTCCTTGCAAAAAGACATTTTGATAGATTCAAATGAATTCATAAATATACTTAATTGAGTAGATGCTACTTTCTCTACTTTCTTCCTCCCTTAACTTGATAGAGATATAGATAGTAGAAGACTAATTCTTGATATATTTCTTTTTACAAGAGTAATCCTTGATCTCTTTGGGAGAGAGATCACTTTGATGGTGTTCTTCAAAGGCTAAAACTTTGCTTTAATGAGAGAGACCTTTCCTCACAAGCCCTTTTGAAGATGATGACAATGCTCTTCGATCTAGCCTTCTTTAGGCTTTGAAAAGCTTCTATTCCTTTAGATGATGGTTGAGTGACGATCTCGGAAATGGTTCTAGGGTTTTTCGTCTTTCTTTCTACTTCCTCCTTGATGATGATTCCAAGACTTTTTTCTGAAGTAGATTTCTTCGATCTAGGGTTTTGGTATGATGTAGATCTTGAATTTTCACTTTGGTATTCTTTGAATTGCCTTGATCCCTTTCTTGGAACTTGACGCTTGTGTGTCTATTTGATTACATACCCTCTTATTGACTTTTTCACCTTAGCATTGATTCCATGTTGAGAAATCTAAGGCATCAATAGATAGGTGATTTCTCTACTATGATAATTGCTTGTGAGTGTCTTTTTACTTCTTGATTATGATATTTTCTTATTGTGTTATTATTGTGTTATTTTCATCAAGACAATTACTAATCCATGAATACTAAAGAGACAAGATACATAGTATATAGGTTTTCAGGCATGGCGAAAACTTCTCACTCTTAGAGAGGAAAACCAAAAAAATATATTCTTATAGAACCTTCAATTGACGAATGCCAAGGCCATGACAAAGACCATTGACACTGGAGCCCTTCCAAACTAAGTCACAAGCCTCCTCTTCACCCTTAGATCGATGCTACTTTTCTTCTTCTTCTTCTTCTCGGCTTCCTTCATAATTTCGGCCTCTTCTTGTAGGTTTGCAACCATTTACTTCACAACAGAAACCCTAGTTTATCTTTTGATCCTTAAATAGTCTCCTTTTAGAGTGAGATTCTTTTCACTTTTACTTGGCTTCCTTAAGTGAAGTCTTTACCTAATCTAGATCACCCTTATATGACTACAACCTTCGGCCTTGTTTAGATCTATAATATTCACATGTGTGAGGGTAGACTAGCCCAAAAATTGTCCCACAATTATGCCAGTTCCTTCGCTATCCCTTCTTATTCCTTCCTTGATGTTAAGGTTCCTTCTAGGATGATATTTCACACTTAGTTATCTCAAACTTGCTTGAACGAACTGTTATGCTTCAAATGAGGCCGAGCACTACTATATATAGTGGTTTGTGCATGACTATTGGGTCGACATGATCGCTAGAATAAGCTGACATCATCTTTCTAGAATTATCCATTTCATTGTAGGCTGACTTGAATGAGGATTAGTGACAAGGTCTTGGAAGGTGAATTACAAAAACAAAGTTAAATTTTACAATGTGTAACATGCCTTCAATACATGAAAATGACTCCTTAGACTTTTAGGACTAGATGACAAAATCCCTAAGGGCTCACAATGGGAGCCTTAACTAAAAATAAAATCTCTTTCTCATGAAACCCATGAGGCAAGCATTACAATAATTTTATTTTTCTTATTTACATCTTTTACATAAAATAAAAATTACATGTAATTATGAAGAGTGAACCTAGTTACAATTTTCAACAATTCCTGCTTTGATACCATGTAGAAATTCCTTGTAGACTCAAACTATTATTGTTAGGCCCCTATACTACTAGTGTAACCCTTTATTGTTATTAGTACAACCCCCTTATTATATTGGTGTACCTGTGTAGTCCCCATATTATTACTATTGTGCCCCATAGAAGCCCATTATTGTTATTATTGTGCTCTTACATTATTATTGTTATGTCGGCATTGATTATATTATGACCCCTTATACTCCTATATACAGAAAGGAGGTCTTGTCATTTGTATCATCTAAGAATTTTTCATTTGTGTGATGTAAAGGAGGTTTCCCCCTTGAAGAGGCTGAATTCTAAGGCATTCAACTATCTTTTCTATCTTTTTGTGAGCTGGTTTCATAACATTTGGTATCAGAGGTGTGGATTTTAGGGTTTCGCTTCTCCAAACAAGTCATCATGGGATTTTCGCTATAACTATTTATCTATGAAGTTTCAGAAGCTAAGAAAAAAACCCATTTGAGACAAAATCGGTATAAACCTTGGCTCCAAATTTCAGATCCGGTCTCGCTATATTTTCAGAGATATAGTTTGAGGAAGTTAGGGTTTTTGTAGACCCCCGAATTACATTCCAAATAGGTGACCTGGGGAAAATCGTCATAACTTTTGTTTTGAGCATCAAATTGAAATTTCGTAAGAAGTTACAAAAAGAGGACAAACTGCAGTTTCCTGTGTTTACGTTTGAGATCCTAAGGTCAAAACAGTGACACGTGGCACTTCATACAATTTTTCTCTTCTGAAAAGGTCTATAATCAAGTCACCGTGGGAGATTTGGCATAAATCTTCCTTGGAGAATCCAATTTGGATTAGGGTGGTGGGATTGAAAAGAGGACGCAAATTGCTACTGCAAGTCGCGATTTCAGAACTAGAAGATCAAAAATTACAAAGTTACAGTTGTTTCAAGATCGATCTCCTAAAAAAAAAAAAAAAAAAAAAAAGCGAGATGAGGAAGTTTGATGGCAAGGATCTGGTAAATTGGATACTATAGATGGAGAAATATTTTGATCTACATGGCGTACCACTATTACAAAAGGTATGTATTGCACCTAATTATTTAGAACTGAATCAAATTCTATGGTACAAAGGGCTTTGTTCTCGTAAAGCACTTGTCACGTAGTCAATTTTCATGGAGGAAATGATAGCACATTATGAGGATACAAAGTGAAACTCCTTCTTTAGCCAATTGATAAATCTCAACAAAAGGGTTCAATGGAAGAGCACATTGAAGACTTTAAAAAATTGAATAGAAGGGTAAATTATATTCCAGAGAAGCAAAGGATTGATGTCTTCATAGGGACTTTAAAGGATAACGTTCAACATGAGGTTTGTTTTTGAGAACTTGATTCATTGGAGGAGGCATTTGAGTTGGCAAGAAAAATTGAAAGCGAAATTATGAAAACAAGGAATCCCACCACTCATGACTATAATTATGGAAGTGTTTCTTCTCCTAGCCTTCCACAACCTACAAGGCTTACACCACAGCAATTGGAAGAAAAAAGAGAAAGAGGGCTTTGTTAAAATTGTGATAGAAAATGCACTAAAGGTCATACGTGTGCTGAGAAGAAATTATTTTACATAGAGTATGAAGAGGAGGAAGAAAAGGATCAAGAAACATCAAAAGAAGAGAATATACACTAGGACACAACCCCAGAGAAAGAAGAAATGAATCCGACCATATCTTGTAAAACATTGGCAAGAATTACCACTCAAACTCTCAAGATAGAAGGTTCGAAAAATCAAGAAGAAAAAGGTTCAAGAAGTGAAATATCACATCGAGAAAGAAGAAATGAATCCAACCATATCTTGTAGTGCATTGACCAGAATTACTACTCCTCAAACTATCAAGATAAAAGGACATATCAAGAAGAAAAATGTTCAAGAAGTGAAAGATCACATCGAGCATCAAGAAATGAATTCGACCATATCTTCTAAAGCATTTGAAGAAATTACCACTCCTCAAACTCTCAAGATAGAAGGAAATATCAAGAAGAAAAAGGTTCAAGAAGTGAAAGATCACATCGAGCATCAACAACAAGTTCTCCAACTTTTAAAGGATAATGCCACTTTGGTGCAGAATCGAATGAAAAAACAGGTAGATCAACATCGTAGTGAAAAATGTTTTGATGTAGGTGATCGGGTATTTTTATGGTTACATCTCAAGCAAGCTATTTATGAGAAGGAAATGTTGGAAATACTACATGCACTTAAGAAATGGCGACCTTACCCAATGGGAAGACACTTCAAAGTAAAAATGGATCATGATAGTCTTAAATACTTTTTAGAACAAATATTATCTTTAGAAGAATAGAAAAAATGGGTCACAAATATGTTGGGTTATGACTTTGACATCATTTATAGAAAAGGGAAGAAAATTTTTGTTGCAGATGCACTTTCAAGAAAGAATGAGGATGTCGAAGCATTGTTTTGTGCTATTTCTATTATCCAACCAGATTGGATAAATGAAGCAAGGGATGAATGGAAGAAGGAAAAAGAAGTGTCGCCACTCATTCAAAAGTTGCAGAATATCCCATTCAAACAATATTGCCAGAACTTGAAGAGGAAGGAAAAATCATATTGGAACCTGGAGCAGTCACAGAATCAAGAACCCGACAGCTACGAAATAAACTAATTTCAAAGTATCTCATCAAGTGGAAGAACTTACCCGCTGAAGATTTCACATGGGAGGACAATAATTTTCCACAGAAGCATCAAGAACTACTCAAGCATTTAGGACAACACTTTTTGAAGGAGAGGGGCATGTTAGGCCCCTATACTACTAGCGTAACCCTTTATTGTTATTAGTACAACCCCCTTATTATATTTTTGTACCCATGTAGTCCCCATATTATTACTATTGTGCCCCGTAGAAGCCCACTATTTTTATTATTGTGCCCTTACATTATTATTGTTATGTCGGCTTTGATTATATTATGACCCCTTAGACTCCTATATATAGAAAGGAGGTCTTGTCATTTGTATCATATAAGAATTGCTCATTTGTGTAATGTAAAGGAGGTTGCCCCCTCGAAGAGGCTGAATTCTAAGGCGTTCAACTATCTTTTCTATCTTTTTGTGAGGTGGTTTCATAATAGTTATATAATTTACTAAAACAAAAGACTTGAATATCCTCTACTCATCAACGGAAAGTAATTAATCGATTGGGAAATCAAAACATAAACATGGGACAAGATTTAACACACGTACTTAGAGATATATCTAGGGGAAAGAAATTGCTCAAAACTCCTTACTATCTATATTGCATTAATCAAAGAATCTAGATGAATACAATATGCTCTGCTCAACCTTGAGATCAACTCGCACAAGTATTTTCTATCATATGCTTGACTGGCTGCCTTTGGCCAATACTTAGCTAAATTTCCAAGCCTATACACTCTTATTTCCTTGTGATGTTCCTCCAGGAAATTAACCCCTATTAAGTAGGAATTTATTCATGAGAATTGCGCAATACATTTAGGCCTTCCTTTGAATGCATACATGACTTGTATAATTTGGAATATTCTACAACTGATAGTAAACT
Organism: Pinus tabuliformis; assembly: GCA_031772625.1. Lineage (NCBI taxonomy): Eukaryota > Viridiplantae > Streptophyta > Pinopsida > Pinales > Pinaceae > Pinus > Pinus tabuliformis. The sequence goes on along the minus strand of CM062814.1, from coordinate 351,741,340 downwards.
GCACTTGAACTCCAATATCAATTGGGTAACTCGAATTTTGTGCACGCATGAGTTAATTTAGGCTGATTGGTCAGTTAAATGGTTAAACACCGAAGTTGCACCCAACTGCTAGACCCTCCAACTAATTCCTCCAACAGTTGGAACTAGTTTAACTGACCATAACTCAATTTAATTGAATTAAATTGCTACAACTACAATTAGCCCAACCTAGGCTCCTAACATTTAGGAATCACTATACACAACTCAAGTTCTCCTTCCAACTCAAACTAAATAAGCTAACTAAGTGATAATAACTCAGTTAACTCATTCAAGTTGTCTGCTAATATGGAATTTCGATTTTCTCCTAATTTAATTAAGGACAAAATTAAATTAGAAGTTTCTTCATGCTATATTTTTAACATTCAGGTATGTAATTTGCCCCCACCCCCAATGGACAAATCTGAGTCGACAACCTTGGCCATGTGAACAAGGTACAAACTTCACTTGTAATTCAACCTCTTTTGAGCCTTCTTTGACCTCACTATTTTATGTAGACCTCAACCTGGAAAAAGACTAGACTTTAGCCTCGAACTTTGGTTCAAATTTTGGTTTATATACTACATATATTTGGAGCTTATCTGGAGCAGAATTGAAGACATTTTCATAGCATCCTTTCTGGAAGCATTCTTAAAGACTTGGAGCAGACCTAGAGTAGTCATTAAAGACTTTTGAGCAGACTTGTAACCTGATTTGTTGAGCACTTAGGAGTAGAATTGTGGCCTAGTTTGTTGAGCAGTTTGGAGTGAATCTTGGAAACCCCTTTTTGCAGACTTGAAGCTTAATTTGGAGAATATTTTGGAGTTGAACTTGAAGTATTCCTTGTAGCAGAACTTAAAGCCTCCTTGAAGCAAACTTGGAGCATACTTGGATGACATCTTAGAGTAGTGTCTTGGTAAAAAAATTGAAGTATATTTGATGTGCTTCTATAGGTTGGATTCTAAGAGTATTTATGTCTTCATATAGTTTAGGTTGGTGTCTTGATTGGATTAAGAGGATTGGTGTCCTCATTCAAGGTTGGAGCCTTGAAGAATTTGTAAAGGTTGGAGCTTTGTAAGAATTGAATTTTTTGTAATGGTTGGAGCCAAAATTTGAGGATTGGTGTCCTCATCATTTGAATTATTTTAATATAAATTATTTTTATTTTGTTTCTTGTGTTCTAGTATATCTTGTGCTTCCTATTGTGAAAAAATATTAACTAGCATAATACAACAATTGAAAGAAATATTGATTCATCCCCCTCTCAATATTTCCAACAATTGGAATCAAATGAAACTTCTTCAATATCAACCTAACAAGTAGAAGAAGGATTTTTTATTCACAATGGCCAGTAAGGAAGCAACTAAGGCTCCCCTCTTTGATGGAACAATTTTTTCTTTTTGGAAAATTAGGATGAAGTTCTATTTGATGTCTCTTGGAGTGGAAGTATGGCAATCAGTTACAGATGGATATAAGATCCCATCTCCTCTACCAACAAACACAGATGGAAAGAAAGCATATGTGGCAAATGCTAAGGCCTTGAACTCTATAACAAGTGGTTTGTCAGATTCAAAGTTCACCAAGGTTATGAATTGTGAATTAGCTAAAGAAATGTGGGACAAGCTTCTCAACATCTATGAAGGAGATGACAAGCTTAAAAAGGCAAATCTTGAAACCTCTTGAAGGTAATTTGAAAGTCTCAAGATGAATGACGAAAAATATATTGTTGCTTACTTTTTCCGAGTAGATGAAGTGGTTAACTCTCTTAGAAGGCTAGGTGAAGATGTATATTTGTCCAAAAAGTTTTAATATCTCTTATAAACCATTTTGATGCTAAAGTTTCTGCGGAGGAAACTTTTATGGTAGAGCCAATAAAAAATCTCAACTGAAAGTAAACAACGATGAACATTTACCTCAAACCTTCATCGATGTAGTGTTGGCCAAACACATGGCTTTGTAATGGGGACTTTGCGACACTCTATCGCGAGTGTAACACTACTTGATATTTGGTGTTTGCCAACTCAAATCGAAGGTCTCAGGTTCGAACTTGCCATCGGCATCACAATACATAGAAACAAAGGGGGCCACCCACTCGAAGGATCGAATCTGTGGAATGGCGTCGTTTAACTGGTAAATATGTATACGATCAAAGTGAGTGAATATTCCACTAAAATAAATCAAAATTGGAAATAGTTAACCAATACATGTGTGGAATTGCTCGGCTTTACATGCTGTTCTCAGTGGTCGAGATACACATATAGATTATGTTGTTCTATATTCATAATTTTTACTCGACTATGAGATGGACCATCTCCATCATCTGAACTTATCTCTTCAACCATCTCTATCATGTAGCTTGTTCTAAGTTAAAATGCTAGGGGAGAGTATAATTTTTAATTTTACCTCAATATTACTTTGCAACTTTGCGTTATATACATATAAAATTTATGCCCCAGTACTAATTTGCAAGTTTGCATTATCAACATTTTGGTAAATGGGTACTGAAAACCTAAACAACCACATTACAAATTAGATATCATTTTTGGGATTCAACTGCGTTAAGTAAGTCATTCAAACGTATGACCATTTCCATGAGAGGTAGTCGTAACTGACTAATTTCTCATGATTTTTGAATAGTTCACTTAGCACTCATTGCATGAGAGGTAGTCGTAACTGACTAATTTCTCATGATTTTTGAATAGTTCACTTAGCACTCATTGCATCGGGTGATGCTCACAGGGGTGAAGAAGTGGGATTGAAACTAGTGAAATGTGGAGAACGAATCACATAGCATCAATCATCACTTCCGGGGCTTGCACCCGGTAACCAGGACTTCCCAGGAGGTCACCCATCCCAGAACTCCTCTGGCTCAAGCGCGCTTAACTGTGGAGTTTTTCCCACAATCAAGCCCACTTAGCTTGCTACCCCATTTGCAAAACCTTAGCAAGTATTGTGCCTCATGAACCATTCAAGTAGAGATCCCTTGACTCTTTTTGAATTTAAGTATGGGGGATTACGCAGTGCATTATATTAGATATCATTTTTGGGATTCAACTGCGTTAAGTAAGTCATTCAAACGTATGACCATTTCCATGAGAGGTAGTCGTAACTGACTAATTTCTCATGATTTTTGAATAGTTCACTTAGCACTCATTGCATCGGGTGATGCTCACAGGGGTGAAGAAGTGGGATTGAAACTAGTAAAATGTGGAGAACGAATCACATAGCATCAATCATCACTTCCGGGGCTTGCACCCGGTAACGAGGACTTCCCAGGAGGTCACCCATCCCAGAACTCCTCTGGCTCAAGCGCGCTTAACTGTGGAGTTTTTCCCACAATCAAGCCCACTTAGCTTGCTACCCCATTTGCAAAACCTTAGCAAGTATTGTGCCTCATGAACCATTCAAGTAGAGATCCCTTGACTCTTTTTGAATTTAAGTATGGGGGATTACGCAGTGCATTATATTAGATATCATTTTTGGGATTCAACTGCGTTAAGTAAGTCATTCAAACGTATGACCATTTCCATGAGAGGTAGTCGTAACTGACTAGTTTCTCATGATTTTTGAATAGTTCACTTAGCACTCATTGCATCGGGTGATGCTCACAGGGGTGAAGAAGTGGGATTGAAACTAGTGAAATGTGGAGAACGAATCACATAGCATCAATCATCACTTCCGGGGCTTGCACCCGGTAACCAGGACTTCCCAGGAGGTCACCCATCCCAGAACTCCTCTGGCTCAAGCGCGCTTAACTGTGGAGTTTTTCCCACAATCAAGCCCACTTAGCTTGCTACCCCATTTGCAAAACCTTAGCAAGTATTGTGCCTCATGAACCATTCAAGTAGAGATCCCTTGACTCAAAAAGAGTCAAGGGATCTCTACTTGAATGGTTCATGAGGCACAATACTTGCTAAGGTTTTGCAAATGGGGTAGCAAGCTAAGTGGGCTTGATTGTGGGAAAAACTCCACAGTTAAGCGCGCTTGAGCCAGAGGAGTTCTGGGATGGGTGACCTCCTGGGAAGCCCTGGTTACCGGGTGCAAGCCCCGGAAGTGATGATTGATGCTATGTGATTCGTTCTCCACATTTCACTAGTTTCAATCCCACTTCTTCACCCCTGTGAGCATCACCCGATGCAATGAGTGCTAAGTGAACTATTCAAAAATCATGAGAAACTAGTCAGTTACGACTACCTCTCATGGAAATGGTCATACGTTTGAATGACTTACTTAACGCAGTTGAATCCCAAAAATGATATCTAATATAATGCACTGCGTAATCCCCCATACTTAAATTCAAAAAGAGTCAAGGGATCTCTACTTGAATGGTTCATGAGGCACAATACTTGCTAAGGTTTTGCAAATGGGGTAGCAAGCTAAGTGGGCTTGATTGTGGGAAAAACTCCACAGTTAAGCGCGCTTGAGCCAGAGGAGTTCTGGGATGGGTGACCTCCTGGGAAGTCCTCGTTACCGGGTGCAAGCCCCGGAAGTGATGATTGATGCTATGTGATTCGTTCTCCACATTTCACTAGTTTCAATCCCACTTCTTCACCCCTGTGAGCATCACCCGATGCAATGAGTGCTAAGTGAACTATTCAAAAATCATGAGAAATTAGTCAGTTACGACTACCAATCCCAAAAATGATATCTAATATAATGCACTGCGTAATCCCCCATACTTAAATTCAAAAAGAGTCAAGGGATCTCTACTTGAATGGTTCATGAGGCACAATACTTGCTAAGGTTTTGCAAATGGGGTAGCAAGCTAAGTGGGCTTGATTGTGGGAAAACCTCCACAGTTAAGCGCGCTTGAGCCAGAGGAGTTCTGGGATGGGTGACCTCCTGGGAAGTCCTGGTTACCGGGTGCAAGCCCCGGCTCACATTACAAATTACTTTCCAGAAATTGAGAAAAATACAATTTAAACAACTAAGTATGTAATAACCTGGTCTATATTCATAATCTATATTTGTATTCCCCACTGTTCCCATTCTACGAGGTTATATTACTTTCCAGAAATTGAGAAAAATACAATTTAAACAACTAAGTATGTAATAACCTGGTCTATATTCATAATCTATATTTGTATTCCCCACTGTTCCCATTCTACGAGGTTATTACTTCGGCACCAAAGGTGTTTTCTCTATTGATTTTCCATTTAAACTGCTCATTCAATCCGACTATTTTAGATATATTGTTCATTCAATTTGAATATTCATTGAATATATACCGATTGTAGATTTTTCCATTTAAATTGCTCATTTAATCCGACTATTTTGGATATATTGTTCATTCAATTTGAATATTCATTGAATATACCCAAAACCTAAGGTACTGTCTTACAACGCTACGGTGCAGTTGGTGTTTCAGGATACAAATATCGTAAATGGCGAGAACCACCCGATGCATCTTCATGGTTATAACTTCTACGTACTGGGGACAGACTTTGGTAACTACCTTCAACGAGATACACGCAGCTTCAATCTCGTTGACGCTCCTTAGAGGAATACCGTAGCTGTTCCAGTGAGCGGGTGGGCTGCCATAAGATTCAAGGCTGACAATCCAGGTAACCGAAAGTTTAACTGAAACATTCACGTTGGGGATTTCTTTGTTTGTTTGTGGTTGACCGAAACATTCATGTTCCAGATTTTTCTAGTTTATCTGTTACTAATTTGTTGTTACACACAGAGAAACTGGATAATGGAGATTTGTTATCACTGTCAAATGGCTGTGTCGGTAATGGTTAAATGTCAAATGTGTTTATAATTTTTTTTAATAAAATAAATATAAATATATTTTAATTCAAATTTATTATATATATATATATATATATATATATATATTTATTTATTTATTTATTTTGAGGATATAGTTATTTTATTTTTGGATTTATCAAATTTTTAGAGATTTAAATTATTTTTTAAATGTAAAATTTGAATTTTTTTTTTGCATTTGGATAAATTGGATTCCTCTTAATGCTTTACCTTATTTAAATGTAAGATGCTTTTTTAATTTTTTTCCCTTAATAATATTATGTATATTATATATAAATTTTACATTTCTATATCTTTTTAATTTTATTTTTATTAAAACCATGATAATGTATATTTATCATTGATATATGGTTGACACTTTTCTTTAACATAGTTTATAATTTAATTTTTTAATGTGATATCTATATATATATATATATATATATATATATATATATGCACTGATGTTAATCTCAGTGATGACAATCATAAGATGAGCTCATTGTTAATATTGGCATTGATTGAACATGTTGGCAACGGCAATTGAATGTCTTGCCTCCTCAGTTGGAGTTGGGGCTTGGTTGAGCCATGGTAAGAATACTGATGGGTGTCGCTACCTAGCTAAGGCCAAGAATGCACCCGGTTTTTGGAGGCATTTTAGTTACAAAGGATCAGCTTAGGAGCTTTTGCATAGTGCATGGTTGGATAATCATCTGAAAGACCTTTCCAAAAATATAAGGAACTTCCATAAAAAGATAAGGAACTATGACATTTTGAAGGTTGGCAAGGTTCCATAGATTGACAAAAGGTACAAGATGGGCTTTTTCCTGTTATTTGATTGATAATCTGGCAACCCACTGCAAAAATCTCCATTAGAGATCTTTTATGAGCCATGGGCCTGCGGTCGATAGAACTTACAGAACGAGAATTTTCCTGAGAAGCGACAAACATTGCGCACCGTTAAGGTTGAGGCAAACTCTGGTAAATTTTTGTGCGTGAGATACAAGGCACGATGACAGAATCCATGGGTGTAACACCCTCCTCCCACATTTACCCAAGCTAACCAGCCCACTGGGGTAAACATGTGACGAAGAGTTATTCCAATGTGATTCAACTCCCCATGTACAATTAAGGAAGTGGAACCAACAAAACAAAACCAATCTGACCTCTCTCAGGAGCTACAAAACCTTTAGGAGACAACCAACCCTTCCAGGTTCCCAACCCATGAGACAACTTGTCATTTTGCTTAGCTATACCCCCAATCACTCCCACAATAAGCCATGCATGTGACTGAAACCCTTCAATCGTTCACACAACAAGGCATGCATGCGATTGTGACCTTTTCCAGACACTTTTGAGCCAACGACCCTAGATTATGCGCCACTTTTTCAGGGCTAGGTCTCAAGCCTCTACCCAGAACTTCACAAAACTTCTAAAAATTGTAAATAAGAATGAATTAATGCTACTAATGCAAACATTGGTACAAGGACTTGACCTGACCCCTTTTAGCCATAACAGGGATTTCATCAAACATATTATAAACATGTAATCTATAGGTCATAACCACAAATCTGAGCATAGGGGTCTCATACTTATCTAAAAATTACCAAGAAGGACTAGTGCCTTCGCATAATAACTACAATAACATCTATTAAGTCATGCGTTCAATAGCCATTCATTTACCAATCAAAACACGTTAAGATCCATAACTAAAATCTGTCATGAAAACATTCTTATAACCAACATATAACCAAAATAATACCAGTGATAGAATAGCCATTAAAGAAACATAATAAAAAGTACATTTACACATAGAACACAAGAGGAAAGAAGCTCTTATTAATATATTTAAAATCCAACCAAGTTAGTGACTTCCATGTACCACCTGACCATAGATTGAGTTGAACCAAATATTTCTTACATCTAATCACCCTCGTGCCATATTTCAAACATGAATGTGGGAATCACAACAAAACCAACCAAGGCTTTCTCAAGCTTTACCGTATATCCACCAAGGGATGCCTAGGCCCGAAATCCTCATCAATACAATTGAGCTTTACCGGAATCCCACTGGATCACTAGGACCTAAACAAGCATGGATGCCTATGAATCTCTCCACCTAAACCATGAGGAATTTTTTCATCTCCACGTCTCGGCTTTATCGTGTATCCCGCCATTACCGGTCAAGGGATTCCTATGCCTAAGAGGTCTCCACACTCTAGGCTTTACCGTGTATCTTGGCATCACCGTTCAAGGGATTCCTAGGCCCAATCAAGGGTATTCCCAACCATACTTTACCATATATCCCACCAAGGGATTCCTGGGCCTTTTGATTAATCTTGAGACCACCCCACTCAGCTTCGGATCCATCCATTTATCCAGATCAACCAAAACAAGAGAACCCCATCACACCATGGCTATCTGGAAATGGAAAGGCAAGGTTGAAAACCACTGTCACACCTAGCAAGACCCATTCCAATGAAAATAAGAGAATCGACAACACACATGCATGCACCACACATGCCAAAACTAGTAAGGAATCATAAGTGAAACTCGATACTTGCAAGTAATCTCGATATATTCGCTTGAATCACGCTCTTCCTTGCTTGATCCTTACTTCCTCTTGCTTTGTTGTCCTTCCTTTGCCTTTCTTTCTCAATGCTACAATGCTCCAGGAATAATCTAAGTGTCCAAGAGTATGAGTGCGAGAGAGAATAGAGAGATAGCTCCAAAGCTGAACTGACAAAAGGCCATGAACTGATCATAAAAAGCCTTTTTCTCAATGAGGCCTCTATTTTCTTCAGTTTCCATTATTTTCATAAATACAATGCCAATTAATGCCAACTTTTTCTTTCCAAATCCTTTTCCATTTCCTTTGCCAATTTATCTAGCCATAATAAACCAAATGAACACCCACACTAGGATGTTTTTCAAACATTCAACTTGGAATACGTTTCCCATGACATTGGTCTTATTTTTTCCTTTATTAACTTTATTACATGGATTTTTTGACCAGGGCTATTACATGACCCTCCCCCTAGGGGGAACACCATCCTCAGTGTTCAATGACACCTATAACTAGCAAGACCGCTGAAAAACAAAACATATTTCCAATGGAGATTTATAACACAACTCGTGGCAGTATTTACAATGACTTTTTCTTAAGATATGACAATCATACCGTTCATTGGAGCTTTATAACACAACCCACTACGATATTTACAATAATAAACACAAATACACTTATACACATTTTCTTCATCCAAAAAATAAAAGGATATGATGCCCTTATCAACAACAAGGGAATCCAGAGGCTCACACCTCCACCCTCAAAGTAGTACCAGGATTCACCTCATTCCCAAGAAGTACAGAATCCACTGCCAAAGTCAAAGTTGCATCCAATGTCTAGTGCCACAATCCTGCACTACTTGTCCCTTAGTGAACAGTTACCAACTCATTGTTTCAGGGCACACTCCCAATGTGAATATGATTCCATCTGGAAATGCTAATGACAAAACCAAATCCACCCCCAACCTTACCTTTTCTGCTACACAGTCCCTCGTACAATCTAGTCACCCCCTTCCATGTAGTTACTCACCTTCCAAGTTCCTCAACATCCCCTATCCTGGGCGATCCGTCCCTTGGCAAGGCTTCCTCACATCGGAAGGTTCAAAAACTAAGGCATATCCCTACCTCAAAACCATCATACCGGTCATAACATGCTCATGGAAATCAATGGACACTATTGGGTACCAGTGTCCCATGATGGCCCTGCTCCTAAAGTCCTTTACCAACATACTGTTGCATGTTCCAATTCCTTTTGTTGTTGTTTCTAATGCTTGCAATCAGTTTCAACCACCCAAACTGAGAATTTTCCATGCTTTTCTGTTCCAAGCACATAATGTCCATTAGATTAAAAATGAATTGAAATAAATTCAAATCATACCTCATTGATAGCATGTCAATAAGGTACACTTGCAATTATGTTCACTTCCTCTCACAACACATCAGACTATTTGTTTGATCAAATCATCATTAATAAAGATATCACATCCAGTTAGCTCAAAACACAACCATCATAATCAAAATCATATATCACATGTAACTATCATAAACCAGAATCATAGATCACATGTAACCATCATAAACCAGAATCATAGATCACATGCATAATTAAAATTGAAATAAAATACTCGTACTTATCCTTCAATCAGTCAGTTGCTTCTACCTTTGTCCTTTTTCCTTTTCATATACACAACAGATCAGTTGCCACACCTGGAAAGAAACCAATGCCTTTGCTTCTCTTCAAACATGTACACATACACATAATGTACATTGCACTCATACACCCACACACGATGTACTACCCAACAGATACACCTACTCTTAGTGTATGCCACAACACAATACATATGCCTACACCTAGTGTATAACACAACACATACACTTGCACCTGGTGTACAACACAACACATACACTTACACCCAATGTACAACACAATACAATACATACACCTACACCTAGTGTACAACACAATACACATACATACATAGAGTACAACACAACAAATACACATGTCATGATACCACGACTACATAATGCATGTACAAAGTAACACATATACACAACACTATGTATGACATGCACAGTGTACCACAACATGTACGACATGCACATAATACCACATGTACAACATGTACACAATATTACCTGTACACAACACTACCTACATAATATGGACACAACACCACACGTACACAACACCACTTGCACAACGTGTACACAACACCACTTGCACGACATGTACATAGCACCACATGTACACAACACCATTTGTACAACATGTACACAACACCGTATGCACACAACACCACATGTATGACATGTACATAGCACCACATGCACGCAACATCACATGTACAATCATGCACGCCACACCATATGTACATAACACCGCATGTACAACCTGTAGACTGCACCATATGTACACAACACCACATATACAACATGTACACTACACCAAATGTACATATCACTGCATTTACAACATCTACATAGCACCATCTGTACATAGCACCGCATATACGACATGTACTTAACACCGTCGGTACCAAGCACTGCATATGCAACATGCACACCACACTATATATACAACATGCGCACAATAATGCGTATGCTACATGTACACAACACCAGTAATGCACATCCTAAGACCACACTATCCTTACCAAACAACCTTTCTTCTAGTGTCTTATCCATTATGACTGCTTGTCCCAACATGTCGCAGATCACACTCCTTCCATTTTGCTAATGTATCCCTCAACATTACCTGCCATAGTGTAAACATAGACATAGTATAATCACATATCATCAATTCATATCCATATGATACTGGCCTTAGAGATCTTTCAAGGCTACTCATCCCACTTGATTCCTCATAAACCACGAACCTCTTCATGCCATTCACGTCCATAAACAATCATTCCTCCATAATAATGATCCCTGACAACCCTGTTAAACAACAACATACATACATACATATATACATATAAACATTAGCATAAAAAATCACACTCCCTAAAGACCCTGTCAGACAACGAAATACATGCATATATATACATGTAAACATATATAGACACCATCATAATCATGATCACAACATAATTACCAGATATCATAAAGTATAGGTTAAGATAACTTCCTTTATCCGTGGACAACAGACAAAACGTTGAGAAAAATAGTTCTCAGCTTGGCCAAGGCATTTGATGAATCAAATCTATTTAGCTTACTTTTCCTATTACCTTTCTCATAATTGTCCTTCCACCATCCATTTACCTCCATGGACCCAACCAATCCAACTAGTTGTCATACTATTTCCTTCAACTTCCCTTATACATACTTCGGGCTTCATCCAGGCCTTACATTACTTTTTGGGCTCCACACAGTTCTCCATAAGCTCCATTAACTTTCTTATTTCACAAATTGGTTCCCAAGACCCTCAAAAAATAAAAGGCAAGAATAAAAAATAAACAATAAGAAAACCATGAAAACAAATAGCAATATGACGCCACAAACAAAGTGGCAAGGCCTTGCACTAGACATAAAAAAAACTACAGATCATATGCAAACAAATAAAAAAAGGTTGAAGCACAAAACTAGGAATAGACACAATGACTCAATCCCCATGGGTTCCCAATGAATCCAAGGGAAATCTCAACTCGAGCCTTCTTCAAGATTTCATGGGAGTCTCTTTACCACACAATCCCCTACATCATACTATCATAAACACACAAATGTTAGTGTATAAATAAACATAACAGTATACTTGTTACCTCACCTTGTTGTGCCAAGCACATTTCCTTTTAACTAAACACATCCATGTCATCTTTCAAGGGACTCCAATTCCTCGGTGGATCCAGTTATAACTTGAAACGAATTTTTATACCTAGTTCATTTCCTTTACCCCTTTCCCTTGCCATAATGACACTTATAATATACTATCACATCACCCAACTGTTAGTTATATAAAAAAATCAACCATTACCTTGTCATGATGATACCAACAAGTTTCCCTGCAACTGTTCACACATGTCAGTCACACATTCCAAATATCAAGAAATCATATCTATTGATTTGAAATCAACATTTACCAAGACTAACAACCATGTCATAATCAACTCACAATCATGAATCATAATACTACAACTAGCGCTAACTTACACTTGTGTACATATCAGCTGTCTCAACACATATTGTGTTAGTACAACCATCTTAAAACAAGATAATTCCTTCAAGCAATCTCATAGACACATACTCATATCATGCAATAAATCAAACATTCAAATGACTTGTAAACACACCATGTCAGATAAGCCAAATAGACGACATAATCAAACAAATACCTCAATGTATCTTAGGGGAGGCTAACAAATCTACACAAGTCAGTCTCGATCAATATGACACAATATCACAAATATATCGATTCGTACGTGAATACCATAACCATAACCATCTACATAGACCAATATAGATTAACACGATACATATAACATCAAGATCCTAAGTACAGTGACCATAACCATCATGCATATGACCACAATGCATATAACAACAAGTTACTATCTTTCATGACTTACTAATGCATGTACATATTATCACACCGATTAACTAACATCTCTCATACACATAACCACAACAACCATAGACTAAAAAACATGTACATAAACCTAATGCTTATAACAACCATTAACCAACATACCTGCATACCCACCATACAAACCTATATGACAATCTGCTCTTACCCCAAGATCTAGAGCTGCAACTTCACACTAATAACTTGCATTTCATGCTCTATCTTAGCCAACATATCAACAACATCATGATGACATAACTACATACAATGACCTCACGATGCATATGTAGACTGTTATGCATGCATAACCATAACCATAACAATGCATGCACACTCACCTATAAACATTGACATGCATAACAAATTCATATACAACTGACATTCATTTATGACAAGCACATCCCAGTGACAACATCTTCAACTCCTACATGGAAACACAAATGTAACAATGACTACCGCCATGCATACATAACAAGCACATATACATCATACATGCATGTATGACAACCACATTTGGTCCATACAGTCCAAGGGTTGAACCATGCTCTGATACGACTCCGTGGTATTAGATATCACCCAAAAATAACAAAAACTATACATCACCCAAAGAGAATGGAACCTACTCTGATACCACTCTGTAACACCCTCCTCCCACATTTACCCAAGATAACCGGTCCACTAGGGTAAACATGTGACGAAGAGTTACTCTGATGTGATTCAACTCCCCATGTATTGTTAAGGAAGTGAAATAGACAAAAGAAAACCAATATTACTTTTATGAGGAGTTACAAAACCTTCAAGAGACAACCAACCCTTCCAAGTGCCCCACCCTTGAGACAACTTGTCATTTTGCTGAGCTAGAGCCCCAGTCATTCCAATGACAAGCCATGCATGAGAATGAGACCCTCGAGTCACTCCCACAGGAAGGAATTCATGTGACTGTGGCCTTTTTCAGGCAATTCTAAGCTAACAACCTCAAATTCTATGCCACCTTTTAAGGGCTAGGTCTCAAGCCTCTGCCTAGAACTTCATGAAACTTCCAGAAATGATAAATAATAATAAATTAAAGCTACTAATGTAAACATTGGCATAAGGAATTGACCTGGCCCCTACTAACCATGACAAGAGTTTTGCCAAACATATCACAAACATGTAATCTATAGGTCATAACCACATATTTACACATAAGGGTATAATACCTATCTCAAAATCACTAAGAAGGACTAGTGCCTTCTCATAATAGCTACAGTAAAATCTATTAGGTCATGCATTCAATAGCCATTCATCTACCAATAAAAACATGTTAATATCCATAACTAAAATCTTTCATGAAACCATGATTATTACCCATCCATAATCAAGATAATATCAGTGATAGAATAACCATTAAAGCCACATAATAACATTTAAATTTACACATAGAACATAAGGGGAGAGGAGATCTTGTTAACATATGCAAACGCCAACCAAGTCAGGGACTTACATGTACCACCTGACCATAGATTGGGCTGAACCAAATCTTTCTTTTAGCCAATCACCCCCATGCCATATTCCAACATGAATGTGGGACTCACAATAGAACCAATAAAAGATTACTCAGGATTTTTTGTATATCCACCAACGGATTCCTAGGCCTGAAACTCTTATCAATACAACCAGGATTTACCAGAATCTCATTCAATCACTAGGCCCTAAACAAGCATGGATGCCTCTTGATCTCTCCACCTTAACCATGAGTAATTTGTCCATATCCACCTCTCAGCTTTACCATGTATCCCTCTATTACCATTCAAGGGATTCCTAGGCCTACGAGGTCTCCACCCTCTAGGATTTATAGTGTATCCTACCATTACCGAAAAATGGATTCCTAGGCCCAATCAAGGGTATTCACAACTAAGATTTACGGTATATCCCACCAAGGCATTCCTAGGCCTTGTGATTAATCTCGAGACCACCCCACTTAGCTATGAATTCATCCCGCAATTTAGCTCAACCAAAACAAGAGAACACCATCACACCATGGCTATTCAAAATTGGAAAGGCAAGGATGAAAACAATTGTCACACCTAGCAAGACCCATGCCAATGAAAACAAGAGAACCGAACAACACATGCATGTACCATGTATTCCAAAACTAGCAAGGAACCATACATGCAACTTGATACCTGCAAGTAATTCCACTATAGTCACTTGAATCCCGCTCTTCCTTGCTTGATCCTTGCTTCCTCTTGCTTTCTTGTCCTTCCTTTTCCTTTCTTTCCCCAATGCTAGAATGCTCCAAGAATAGTCTAAGTGTCCAAGAGTATGAGAGAGAGGGATAATAGAGAGAGAGTCGCAGGACTGAACACAGAAGACCATGAACTGATCTTCAGAATCGTTTTTATCAAAGAGGCCTATATTTTCTTTAATTTCCATTATTTTCATAAATAAAATGTCAATTAATGCCACTTTTCCTTTCTAAATCCCTTTCCATTGCCTTTGCTAATTTCCCTAGCCATAATAAACCAAATGAACACCCACACTAGGATGTTTTCCCAACATTCAACTTGAAATACATGTCCCATGACCTTGGTCTTATTTTTTCCTGTATTAACTTTATTACATGGATTTTTTACCAGGGTTTTTACAACGAGATCAACAAATGATGGAATCCAACACTCCAAGCCAGTTTCATTAACAAAGGATTTTGGAAAAAACACAGGACCCCAAGACATTTCTTCCATACACATGGTGATGTGGAAGTTGACAAATGGAAGAATCCTATTGTAGGATAGGGATGAGCTAGAAGATAATGTGGCAACCAATTGGAAGGACAACTCAACAAAATGATGGCATGGAAAGACTTGGAAAAAACACCTAGCATGTTGATTTGGCTCTTTCGTGTGTCAAAGTGGCCCTTTTTTGAGTAACATGTGGCACCACTCATAAGGTGAGACGTGTAAATGTGATGACATCTAGAGTAACATTTCATCACGACATGCAATAAAAAGGTTTCTGGAGGTTAATAATGGCATGAAGTTGTAGTTGATGAATCTCAAGAGATGAGAATTCATTAGACGAAAATATTGTGGACAATTAACAAACAACGTAACATGTCATGTTTAGGAAAATGAGGACATAGTAGGTAGCATGATGAGAGTGGTGCAAGCATAGAAACCGCTAGATGGAGTTTAGTTCATTAGTGTAACAAATAACTTTACATCTCGCTACAAAGGGTCGGTTCAAGGCCTTAACATAGACCTGAAAAAGGAGGTCACCTTTGACAGGAGCAATTAGATGAAGAAATCCTTTGGCACATGTGTTTAACATAAAATATTCAGCTTGAGAACTTTTTGAATAAAAAATAAAATGACTCCAAAACATGGAATTGAGGACCCCCCTCCTTGGATGTTAGCTGGCCAATGACTTAGTAAAGAGTTAATGTGGGACAAAAATAAAGTGACATGTGGCAGTTAGTGGTGTTTATGTGGCCCAATGACGAAGGGACACATGGTAGCCACATGATGATGTGGCACCTCCAGAAAATGACACATGGCAAGGGTTTTTAAACTTTTTGGCTGTCCAAGTGGGTTGAATTTGAGCGCCACATGGCACCACTCAAAAACTGCCATGTGGAAATGATGACATCAACAAAAAAATGGCAAGGTATCAAGATTCACACCAAGGGGTTATGTTTGTAATCCATTTCCCGTGTTAATGTTTTTTTGCCTTTAGGGCCAATATGACATAAGGAGAATTTAGAATGATTATCCAAGCACACTTGGCAGAAAGGTGAGGTCCTAGCTCTTAGATGTATAAAGCCCATGAACTAAGAGCTTAAGGGTGCAGAGTTTTGTATACCTTGGTGTGGCTAAGTGCTCTTCGTGCCTAAGTAGTTGACCTTTGCTCCTAATTCATATGTGCAAAGAGCTGAAATTTTAAAGGCGTGGTACAAAATGAAATTTGGCATTATGAGTGCAAAAATTAGTTATAGGACAATTAAAACAAAATGAAAAGGCATGATTGAATCATGTTTTGATACTATCAACATGGTAAGATTACTAGGAGTAAAAATGCAGTATTATAATCATGGTAATTTAGGTGCAAAGACCATAAATGGAAACATGATTTAGGGATTTGGTTGAATACTAGAGGATAAGATAGTGTGCCAAAATGAGTTCTAAGAATTAAAGACAAAACTTTAGTTGATTGCACTTCTTAAAAATTTTCTCCTCGACCCAACTAAGAATAAATTCTATTCACTCCTTCAGCTATAAAATAATTATAAGTACTTCACTGAGCTATGTATGAGTAAATGAAGTTCATCTTTGAGCCATGTGTGTGACACTAAAGTTCAACCTCGAGCCATGTGTGAATACCACAGT
The DNA here is from genome assembly GCA_031772625.1 of Pinus tabuliformis. Taxonomy (NCBI): domain Eukaryota; kingdom Viridiplantae; phylum Streptophyta; class Pinopsida; order Pinales; family Pinaceae; genus Pinus; species Pinus tabuliformis. The sequence goes on along the minus strand of CM062814.1, from coordinate 351,724,078 downwards.
TGAACAAATTTATGTTGCATTAAGAGTGAGATATTGTATGTCCCATTGGTGTATTCAAACCAAGACTAATTATAATCTATTACACTATGAGTGTGTGTGCTAAATGGCTGAAGGACAATTGAAGCAGTGTGTCATTGCAGAAGTGCAAATAAAGACCGGAACTTTAAGATTCTTTGTATGGGTCATGATTGTGACATAATGGAACAAATTTAGAAAGTTCTGATAAATATGAATGTGAGGAGAACTATAGATACTTATTATGTTGTTTCAGATGAAGACCACCTTTCTAAAGAAAAGTCTCATCTCCTTAACGTCTTTGTCCAGAACGGTTATAGTAGGTAGCAAGGTGTTAAAGCTTTCCTAAAAGCTAGTAAGGGTCCTAAGGTTAAGACTGACACTATTGATCATCGTTCAGGAGTTCACCTACCCTTCATCCAAGGGACAATAGACAAGATTGTGAGAATCCTGTAGAAGCATGATGTTACCTCAACCTTTAGACCTCTCAGCACCATTAGAAGCTCCCTAAAGTTTTTTAAATACCTATTGAACCCTATGGATTTGAAAGGTGTTTATGTCATCCCATGTTCATGTGGGACCTCATACATTGGCGAAACGGGTCGGTCTATTAACCAAAGGATTAAGGAACACGCTATTGATATCAAGCATGGGAGGACCAAATCTTCTGCTTTGGCAGAGAATGCAGTGAAGACCAAGAATCATATATGCATTGAGGAGGCTAAGGTCATCACAAAGGCCTCTCATTTTCATCACCGCAAGTTTAGGGAAGTCATCAAAATTGGGAGGTCCTCGAATAATATTAATAGGGATGATTGCTGGAAAATTAGTAGCTATTGGATTCTCGCCCTCTCTTCTTAGTTTTTTCTCCTCTCCTCTTTGTCTGAGTTTTTTTTATCCCCTTTAATTCCCTCTTTTTTCTTCCTTTTATTGATTTTCATCAAAGAGAATTACCCTCTCTTTTTATTCATTTTATTATTTTTTATTAGTAATATTATTCATGTATTCATTATCAGGTTTTATCATCAATATTGTTAAATTTTATACTTTTGTTTGTTTATTTATTATTATTATTATTATTTGAAACCCCCTCTTGTTATATATTTTAGTATATTTTTTGGTACCATTATTTATTTATTCACTTTTTATATTTTTATGTTAGTTTATTTATTTTTATTTTTTATCTATTTATTTATTAATTTTTATTTTTTATTTTTTTAAATTTATTATCCTTGTTTTTTTCCTAGTCAGTTAATCAATTAAATAATTAAAAAATAATAATAATAGGTAAATAAATAATTATTAATTATTTGGACATTTTCTCCCTGCCCTAGTCAAACATAACCGTTTAGTTATATTATTATAATAATATATAAACAAATAAATTAATAAATTAATAAACAATATAATTCTCCCTCTTAGTAAAAAATAATTGTTCTCATCTGACCATTAGGTTAACCTTTCTTCTTATTTAGCTTGCTTGTGAGATTTGTCTCTTCATCTTGTCCTGAAGATGAACTACACTGGCTGGTTTGAAACACGTCGACCAAATATTTTCAATGTGATTTTTTCCAAAAATCTCTATATATTAACAAAATATTTATATATTTTTATTTTTAAATATATTTTTATTACATAAAATGAAATTCTAAATATTATGGTTCAGCCTAGGAAATTGTTTATAGTTTTGATTAATAAAAACAAATAAAATATCATAAACATATTTGATTAATAAAAATAAATAAAAATATCACAAATTAAATTAAATTGGATTAACTTATTATTTTTATTATTTTTCGTTTTTATTATATTCAGTGTATATTATTATAATAATTTCAATCAACCAATTATATATATATATATATATATATATATATATATGTATATATATATTATTTTATTCTAGCCAATATTGTTCTTTTTTTTTTCAAAGGGAAAATCAACATATGGCCGAGGCCAGAAGATTTTTACAACATATGGCCGAAGCCAGCAGATTTTTGCAGCATATGGCCGAAGCCAGTAGAATTTCAGAATATTTACGGCATAGCCGTTACAAATCGTCCATAAGGCCGAAGCCAGCAGATGACCAAAGCACGGTCCACAGATACACTGCCGCAGGAATCGATCCCAGCTGGGAGAGCAAAAGCCATCCGCCCCAGCCGTCTAATCATGCACGTTGCGTGCATCCAATATTGTTCTTATATTTAGTGATTTTCGTAATTTTATTTTAAAAGTAACATCTCGTATCTTTAAATTGAGTCTTAAAAAAAATACACATATCACTTTAAACATGGTCTAATACACCTTTAAAAGAAAAAAATAATAACAAAATTACAGAAATTAAATTTTACAATTTTAAAATTTTAATTAATATTAGTTTAAAAGAAAAAAATAATTCATTTTCATTTTAAAATATTTTTAGTGGTTGATAAATATAAAATGAAGATAGATTTAACCTTAAATAAAATTAATCTAAATAAGCATACATGAGAATCCAAACTTTTGGATCGTGAGAATGTTTGCGATTAAGATCAATCTTCATTATCTTTCGATTATAATTAAAAATAATTATTCATTTATATCTATTTTTCATTTATAAAACACATGAGAATTCAAACTTTTGGATCGTGAGAATGTTTGAGATTAAGATCAATCTTAATTACCTTTCGATTATAATTAAAATAATTATTCATTTATATCTATTTTTTATTTATAAAACATTTGAATTGATTCAGATTATTCATTTATTTCTATTTTTTATTTATAAAACATTTGAATTGATTCAGTTTTATGTTTGATTTCATTTTATTGCCAAAACAAAAATCGATTATTTATTATTATTTTATTCATATTGAATTGTATTCTAAAGTTTATTTAGCTTTTTAGCTTTTTGTCAAATAATTTAAACTTAGTATTGGTATATATTTAACTTAGTTATGGATTTAATATGCACCACGAGTGTTAGGTCCCTATACTACTAGCGTAACCCCTTATTGTTATTAGTGCAACCCCCTTATTATATTGTTGTGCCCATGTAGTCCCCATATTGTTATTATTGTTCCCATAGAAGCCCACTATTGTTATTGTTGTTCCCTTACATTATTATTATTATGTCGGCTCTAATTATATTATGACCCCTTAGGCTCTTATATATAGAAAGGAAGTCCTGTCATTTGTAGCATCCAAGAATTGTTCATTTGTGTAATGTAAAGGAGGTTTCCCCCTCGAAGATCCTCATTTCTAAGGCGTTGATCTTTCTTTTGTATCTTTTTGTGAGTTGGTTTCATAACATTTGGTATCAAAGCTTTGGATTCTAGGGTTTCGTTGCTCCAAATAGGTCATCGTGGAATTTTCGATATAACTATTTTTGTACGAAGTTTCAGAAGCTAAACACAAAACCCATTTGAGCCTAGATCGGTATGAACCTTGAGTGTGAATTTTAGATCTTGTATCGCTATATTTTCAAAGATATGATTTGAGGAAGTTAGGGATTTTTCAAGATCTAGAATTTCATCTCAAACAGGTTAGCGTGGCATGTTCACTATAATTTTTTTCTACGAAGGTTCAGACTCTAAAATTAAAAACCATTTGAGTCAAAATCATGATACTCGATTCTGAATTTCAGATCTTGTTTCGCTATATTTTCAAAGATACAGTCCAAGACATTTAGGCTTTCAGTAGGCTCCTTAATTAGATCCTAGACAGGTGACCTTGGGAAAATCATCATAACTCTCTTTCTGAGCATTAGATTCAAATTTCGTAAAAATTGACAAAAGACAGACAAACTTTAGTTTATTGGATATCATTTTCAGAACCTAAGGTAGAAACAGTGACACATGGCATGTTTTACAAGTTCGTTATATTGAACGATTCTATAATTAGGTCATCACAGGAGATTGGGCATAACTCTTTCTTCAGGAATCCAATTGTGATCAGGCTTGCAGGGTTAGAAAGAGGACTCAGAGGGCTATCACAGGCCAAAATTTCAGAACTTAAAGATCCAAAATTACAGAGTTACAGTCATTTCAAGATCGAGCTCCTAAAATCAAGAAAAAGCGATATGAGGAAGTTTGATGGCAAGGATCTGGTAAATTGGATACTACAAAATGGAGAAATGTTTTGATCTACATGAGGTGAAATTGTTACAAAAGGTACGTATTGCATTTTTATATCTAGAACCAAATCAATTTTTATGGTATAAAGGGCTTTGTTCTCGTAAACCACTTGTCATGTGGCCAATTTTCACGGAGGAAATGATAGCACATTATGAGGATACAAATAGCAACACCTTCTTTAGCCAATTGATAAATCTCAAACAAAAGGGTTCAATGGCAGAGAACGTTGAAGACTTCCAAAATTTGAATATAAGGGTAAATGATATTCTAGAGAAGCAAATGATTGATGTCTTCATAGGGACTTTAAAGGATAACATTCAACATGAGGTACATCTTTGGGAACCCGATTCATTGGAGAAGGCATTCAGGTTCGCAAGAAAAATTGAAAGTGGAATTATGGAAACAAGGAATCCTACAGCTCACAACTATAAATATGGAAGTGTTTTCTCTCATAGCCTTCCACAACCTACAAGGTTTACATGACAAAAATTGGAAGAAAAAATAAAAAAAAAGGGCTTTGTTAGAGTTTGGATAACAAATACACTAAAGGTCATAAGTGTGCTGAGAATAAATTATTTTACATAGATTGTGAAGAAGAGGAAGAAAAGGATCATGAAACATTAAAATAAGAGGATATACATCAGGAACCATCCCTAGAGCATCAAGAAATGAATTCGACCATATCTTGTAATGCACTCGCAAGAATTATAACTCCTGAAACTCTCAAGATAGAATGACATTTCAAGGAGAAAAAGGTTCAAGTGAAAGATCACATCGAGCATCAACAACAAGTTCTCCAACTTTTAAAGGATAACCTCACTTTGGCGCATAATCGAATGAAACAACAGGCAGAGCAATATCATAGCGAAAGAAGTTTTGATGTAGATGACTGGATATTTCTACGACTACAACCATACAAACAAATGCCACTCAAGGAAGCTAAGAAGGACAATAAATTATCACAAAATTACTATGGTCCTTACAAGATGATGCAAAAGATTAGTACTATGGCATACAAATTGGAACTTCGTGCATCTTCCCGGGTTCCCCTAGTTTTCCATGTTTCATGCTTAAAGAAGGTTATAGGTGACAAGCTCCGAGTTCAAACAATATTTTCGGAACTTGACGAAGAAGGAAAAAGCATATTGGAACCTAAAGCAGTCACAGAAAAAAGAACCCGAAAGCTACAAAATCAATCAATTTTAGAGTATCTCATCAAGTAGAAGAACTTATCTGTTGAAGATTCCACATGGGAGGACGATAATTTTATACAGAAGCATCCATAACTACTCAAGCGTTGAGGACAACACATTTTGAAGGAGAGGGGCATGTTAGGTCCCTATACTACTAGCGTAACCCCTTATTGTTATTAGTGCAACCCCCTTATTATATATGTTGTGTCCATGTAGTCCCCATATTGTTATTATTGTTCCCATAGAAGCCCACTGTTTTTACTGTTGTGCCCTTAAATTATTATTGTTATGTCGGCTCTGATTATATTATGACCCCTTAGATTGTTCTGTATAGAAAGGAGGCCTTGTCATTTGTATCATCCAAAAATTGTTCATTTGTGTAATGTAAAGGAGGTTGCCCCCTCGAAAAGGTTGATTTCTAAGGCATTGATCTTTTTTTCTATCTTTTTGTGAGCTGGTTTCATAACAAACAGAGACCTAATATACCTAATGTGTATTTAAAAATAGACCAAAGTATTAAATAATATGACAACTTCAAACATTTTAACCATACAAACTTCTTTTCCAATAATGTTATATGTTATATATATATTTTTAAACAATATATAATATATAAATAATTGTCATTTAAAAATATTTTACAAAACATGTGTATAGACAGATTTATATTTATATTGTTTTTTATTAATATTAATTAAATATATGTCAATATTAATTTATATTAAAATATTTTATTGATAGCACATTAAAGATTTTCTTTTAACAATTTTTTTATATATAGATATATATGAAGTTGATATCAACATAAATTAGCAAATAATGTATTTAAATTCCGTGTTGAAATATTTTTGAAAAGTAAAAGGTTTTAACATCTTACTCACACATTTTTTTCCTCCTAATTAAGTTACATGAAATTATATTACTTCATATGGACAACTAACTAACATGCACACTTAACATGGACAACTAACTAAACATGCACAAATTATATTACTTCATATGGACGACTAATTGAACATGCACACTTAACATGGACAACTCACTGAACATACACAATCCCAGCAAAAAAAAAAATCTCACTATAATTGACATTGTTTTTCTATTTAGAAAACATTTTATTTTTATTTTAACAACTATAAGATAGGTACCCATACTAAACTAAACTGTACAATAAATCTTTCTACTCAATAAATTCATCATTAACACTAGTCTATTAATAAATTCTATTAATAAATTAGAATTTATGCTAACATTTTTCAATTATACGAAAGTTTAATATATGCTGGTTAAAAATAAATAAATCTCTCTTACTGCAGGGGTATGGCACCTGCACTCCCGTTGTCATATCCATTTAACTTGGGGATTGAGCATGGCTTTTCTGGTGGAAAATGAGCCGAATATATCGACGAAACTGGAGCCTCCTCCAACAGACCTTCCCAAGTTTTGACGAGTACCGTTTCTCAGACCAAACTATTTATGTTATTGAGTTTCTGAGACGAGTTTCTATTTCAAATTATTATTTTGCTCTTTTTCTTAATCATTTGCATCATTTTTTTTATAATACATTATATTACGGTAAGTGTAGTATGATTGAATCGTAGGAATAGTTATACCCATAAATTGGATCTATTTAAATATATCTCAGTTTAATGTGTGGATCCATTTTGCTACACCCATATTATATAATTTTCTTTAGAGTTTCATTTTCTCCCCTTCCCTTTGATATTAATTCATAAAAGTTTTAGATTTTGCTTTCTTTTAACTATAATGTTTCATGCTTGGTCAAAATTTAAAGATTTTTACAGAGATTTATTTTCCTGAATTAACTTTCCATGGTTTACACATTACTTATCTTCTCACTACTCTTATACTTGGTTAATTTTTCATATATCAAAGCACATTGGAAGGATGAGAAGAGTGGCAATTAAAAGAAAGAGAGAGGAATTTTGAGGGGATATTGTTAATTCCCTTGAATTTTGAGGGGATATTGTTAATTCCCTTGTCCACCTGGACAAGAAATTTCATTGGTCAAATGTGTATCACTTTTGTTTCAAATTTAACTTGAGAATAGAATTTGGACTATTAATTTGGTGAATAATAGATATGCATTTGAAGTATTTGATTTCAGGGAGCTAGTCTCTTAGCGTTCTTAGCACTTTGATGCAAAGAGCTCAATACAAGTTATTTTTAAAGGGAATAACCTAGTCCTTTGCACACAATTTTCTTAGATGGATGATACGATTACTTGACCCAAACAAAATCATCAAGCTTTCTTAGGTAAATTCTTTCCTTGACTCCCAAGGTGTTAGTGTAATTTTGCTAAAGCATTTCATGATTCACTTTTCTCAAATGCTTGCTAATTTCGTGGCAATTGATCTCTCTAAAAAGCCTCATAATGATTTCTCTTGGATATTCTCATGGTTAATAGGGCGAAACTCAATGTCTCACTTACCTAAATTAGTTCTATATATTCCATGCTTCTCTTTTAAGAAAGAAACCATGTTCAACTAGGAAAAAATTATTTCACATGAAATTTCTTTCGAATTGGCCAATTATATGAAAACCTAGATGTTCTTCATGATGACTTATTTCATTTTGGAGCTAGTTTTTTGTAATTTGTTTAATGATATTCCATTAAGAAATAATGTGAATGTTGAAGTTGAACCAATTCAATTATGATCCTATTATCTAAAACAAAAGGTTCCCTTCCTTTTTTTAGTCATTTGAAATAATTCCATTAGGAAATTTAGATATATGTTAGTTGGAGGCGAACATCAAATAATAAATTATGAAGCACAAGACTTCCTTAAAGGAAAAGGAGTTTGTGTACAGGAGGCCGATTATTCTTATATCAAGCTATATGGGTATGAAGAAAACTCTTTATTGCTTCATGTGTTTGTTTGTGACGGATATTTTGTTGTTGAAATTTGTAGGAAATATTTTTCATGGTTTGTCCATTTTTACAAAAAGAAAAAGAACCAATTTATTCCATTACCCTTTAATATATATTTTGTTATTATAAATAATTCTTCTCATTTACGTGAAGTATCTGAAACTCTCAAGGAATTCAACTTAAAGGAAGTTAAAACTATCAAATGTTTTAACCCTCAAGGGGTATTTCCAAAACATTTAACATCTATGAGATATGGTAATTATTCTCTAGAACTACAAAGGAAATAAGAAATAATGACCCTAACACACCAAATTAAAAGGAAAAAGTGATGAGTAAATCATTGAATACCTTGGAGTTACACAAATAATAAGAGATTCTATGTTGATACCTAAAGATCAATTAGAAGAATAATTGAGTGTAATAAGAGCATCATGAGCCAATGAATTCATTAATCTCAGCAATCTTCCAGAAGATGGTATTAGGAGGTGGTTAGTTACTTTTGTTGATGATAATGATGACCACTTAGGAACTATTGATCAATTATGCTTAGATTTTAAAGAAAATGTGGAAGAATTCTTTACACTTAATGAAAAGAAGGATATTACAATTCCACATATGAAGGAATATATATGAGACTAGCTTAAAATATCCTTAACACAAATTGCTAATCCTAAATAACTGTCGAATGTAAATATATGAACAAGGTTTGAAAGCCCAAGATATATATTCCAACCTTCAACACTAAAGAGAGAGGTCATTCCATTTATCATTCCTTTGCAAATATTGTGAGTATATTTTATTTTCGAAAACAATTTTCCTTCTTTGTTTCAATTATTTGATCATTCAACTTTATTAAGTGTGTTTTCCATTTGTAAACCTAGTCCTTGACTACATTTCTTTTTTCTACCATGTTACTATACTATTTTATTTGTTCACTAGGAGCTCCATCCCAATCTATTTAGAATGCCTCTCTTTCATTATTTAAGTATCGAAAACATTGTGTAGTATGATAGGAACATACTTTATTTGAGCTTAAACTTCACTTTCCTATATTTGTTATTCTATAGAGAGTTATTCTAGGAGTTCATGTCATTTATGGTTTCAAAGAATTTTTATAAGGGATGAGATATCATGAATTTCCCCTTGTGCACCATTCTATTTGACGACTATCTTTCTTCCTAGCAATCTTCCATGCTCCTAAGAACCAATTATAGTCCCAACTTTGAGAAGCCATTTGTTGGTTGATTCCTACACCTATATATGTGGTCAAAAGAGTATTGAAATGTGTAGTTCGGGGGTACTCCCACAACCCTTGGGGTATTAGTTTTGTGAGGAGTCAATCCACATAATGCGGTTTGTGGGTTGTGTACCCAAGTGATCAACTTTGTAGCCAAAGTTCTGGGTGAAATACCAAAGGAGAAAATTATTTTTCTATTCATTGGATGCAGAGCGGAACCATTGATGGGATAAGGGGCATCTATGGTTGAAATGGTGTGGGCAAAGATATATGAAAGAAATTTAATCTCACGATTTATTTATATTTAAGCATGATTTGCTTAGGTCTAGTTGGGCATAAGTGGTGACCCTTGGTGGCTAATGAACTCCACCAGAAACATTATAAAAGGAGATAAGGTTGAGTTCATTTGTGGCATCCAAGCAAGCATCTCTTAAGTATTTTTTGACCAAGATAAGTTTGAACTACCTCAGGGAGCCATATGCCTTAAGGAGGGACAAATTGGAGCATGTATGGTATGTTTAATGTTTGAAATGGAGGCCGAGTATGACCAGTTGTGAGGATCAGGTATGTATGAATTATTTGTGCCCTTCTCAAGTTTTGTTTGCGCAGGTTGAGGTATATATTATGTGTGTTTTTTTCCCTAGTTAGTGATTCTTTCTATGGTATGTAGTCGATGAAATTCAACCCTAAAGTTCTATGTGAATGAGCTAAAGTTTTTGTGCATGTTGGAGAGGGTCAACACCCTTAAAGAGGAAGATTTCTCTCTTTTTTGAAGGCCACGAGACCTCAGTGAATGCACACTAGGTGTGATAGTATGGAAATTTATGGAAGGTGTATCAAAAATCTCCACTTTAGCTACCAGTGATAAATAACCCTAACAACGAAAAGAAAAGAAAGTTTTATAGTCTTTATCTACAAACTCTGGATATGCAAAAATTAGTTAGATAAAACCCTACAAAACATGACCAATGAAACTAAAAATGAAAGATAAAAGCTACACAGATATACCCAATGTAATGGCTGAATTTTTATTAATAAAAAGGTGATACACCTAATGGAGCAAGACTAGTGAGACTTAGGGCTTGTAACTCCTCCTCCATAGGAGGGTTCTTTATGTTCCTTCATTGTTGCAGACTGACTTCTCTCTTCTCCTTTTCAAGTGGGAAAAAATGAAAAGAAAATTAGAGCTCAAAAGTGGGAGTTCAAAATGCTTGAAATGATAATGACGATGATGAAATGGTCATGCATGTAAAGTGAGGAAAAAACCTTTCTATTTATAATAAAATGTTAGGATACATTTAGATCTAGTCAAACAATAAAATATTATTAAAACAAATCAAGATCTAACTGTTAGGAGTATTTTATTATATTTGAGAGAGGAAAAGATTAATGAAATGGTCAGAATTATTTATTTAGTGAACTAACTCAAATAATTAGGTTAATTAAGAAAAATGGTTAAAGTAATTAGTAAATAAATTGATTTACTATTTACTTTAAGGAGATATGGTTAAAGTGAGTTAGAAATAATTACTAAATAATAATTTAATCATTATTTCATGAGAGTAATGTGTGATTATTAAGGAATAATAAATAAATAGTGATTTATTTAATTATTCCTAGTAATGTGGTTAGAAATAATTAATAAATAGTGATTTAATAATTATTTCAAGGGAATAATAAATAAATAGTGGTTTATTTAATTAGTCCTATGGGTTTTTGGGTTATTTTCATAAATAATTTAGGAAAAATGGCTCTCTAAATTATTTCCTAATGTGAAAGTGGGTTTTAATGTGTAAAAACCTATAGTACATAGCTTATTTCGATCATCCTAGTGGAAAAAGGCTAGGTGATCACTATTTAGGTGATAACAAGGTCTGACATAAAGTGTGACCCTAGGAGGGCTATAATTCTTGTATTTTGTGGATAAAGGAGGGTGGAGAAGGGACAAAGAGAAGAGGCATTGTTACAGCGAAGGAAGAAGGGTGAAGGAGGGCAGATTTGCTAGAGTTTGGGTGATGGAGGTGATGTGAGTAGGTCTATCCAATAAATCGTGTTGGATAGAGGTTCATAGTAGCCCTAGCTATTGTGATTTTGAGTGACAAACCACTGTGTGAGGGTTGTACATGTGTTCCCTATATTCAGTAATTTTTGGAGAAAAAGGAGACAACTAGAGGGACGCTTATGAAGACCCTAAGTGTAGCAAACTTTGGACTAGTTAAGGCATAATTAGAGGGAAGTCGTGTCGAACCTAATGTACTATGACCTTGGAGTAGCACAACCATAATTGAGAATGCATATTTTGAAGGCCTAAGTTTAGTGACATTGGATAAATAGTGCCATTGATAGAAGGCAATTTGTTGAATTTGATACATACAAAATAATATGGTGTTGTAGACTTCCTTACAAGTAGTAGTGGAAGAGGTGTTGGATTAGGAGGGTCTCTATGTTTATAGGAGGAAAAGGACCTACGAAATGTTCAAGGCAAGTGGACCAAAAGGGTAGAAGTAAGCACTTCTTCAACAAGTAAGTCAAGTTTGTTGTTGTTCGAGCGAATATTAAGGATCATATGTTGTTGATCTCAGGCCCTAGTTTTCCTTGTATCAAGGTTAATTGTAAGGGCCATGATCTATGGTATGTGTTATAGCTCCAAATATCACCCTTGGCATATTTTATGCTTGGTTTATGGCCTAGGGCAACCCCTCCTTCCAGACTTGGTCCAGATATTTTAAAGAACAATGTTTTACTCCCTGTACGCTACTTTTCCCTATGATAAAAGCATGTAAACGCAGGGTAGTCAATACCCAACCCACATATATGTGTTAAAACACTTAAAAAAATTAAATTTCCTTAACTATGGGTGGAGTTCATGGGTTTTACTTGTTGATTACCTCCTAGAACCCATGGCCCAACTATTTCCCAACTAAAAAACTAATTGGGAGAAGTATAAATAGACTTCTATGGGAAAGCCTTAAGGAGGAGAAGAGATAGAGTTATTATACTGAGATTATCCCCTGACTGAGTCTGAAGTATCCCTATGCTTCAAGCACTTCCCCAAGTTCCAAGAAATCCTTGTTTCCTTGAGTGTTGATATTCTCCCACTTGCTTGAGATATCATGGTATTGGTTATGGAAGGAGGTTGTTGAAGGCTGGGACTGGATGAACCTGGAGGATGGTTCCACTTGGAGCTGGAAGAAGAAGACTCAGGTGAATTCTCTCCATGTTTATTATAGTTTTCTACAATAAAAATAAACATTGTCTTGTTCTTGAGATTGACCTTGTTTATGCATCAGATGTTGTTGTAATTCATGTATGAATGTCATTTGAATGTATAACTAATCATCTTACTTATATGACATAAAGTTCATTCCATTAAAATGATTTATCTATATGCTGGTATGTATGTGCAAATTGATTGATTTTGCAGATTCAGAGATCATCGGGAGTTGCAGAGGGTCTGAACCCTGTTGGAACTACCCAACGAAGGACATCCAGGTATGTTCATCCTTACATACTTTGTTTATTTAAGCATGTTGCCTGAGTTGTATGCATGTTTCTTGCTGTAGATTACTCTTGCTCTGTTGGAGTTCTAACCCAAAGCCTCAGGATACTTATTCCCATAACAGAATTGGTGACTCCGCTGGGGATAACAATCTTTTTATTCCTAGTTTGGGTTGTTTAGTGTCAATTGGGGCTCAGTTCTTGGTTTGCTTGTTGTGACAGTATTGCCTGCTCCTATAGGAACTCAAACCTCAAGTCTGATCTTTTTTATCAAGCCTTGTTTTTTTATTTTTCTTGCAAAACTTAGTATACGCACCTTTGTCTATTTACAATAGCGTACACACGCTTGTTTCTGTGAAGTGAAACCGCGTATACGCGAGTTTCTTTTGTTAGAAGCGCGTGTACACGCACTTGTGCTGGAACATAGTCACGTATACCATTTTTGCATGCTTTTTTCAAATCTTTCTGCCCAGAAAGATTTATTCTTGGTCTATTTGGTTTTTGAGTGGTCAGTTTCTGTCTTTAGAATTTTCAGTGAGCTTACTGTTTTGAATTCTCTTCTGCTTTGAAAAGTTTTGGCCTAGGTTTGCTTTTGAGTGAGTTTTATGATTTGTGTTTGAACACACAAGACTTCTCATCGAAGTTCTTGATTGTTCTGGTCTTCCAGAACAACGGATTGCTTTCAATCTTTGTGTTAAGCTTGATTATTGGTCTACTTACTTTTCTTTCCATCATTTCGTGGCCTTACACCTTTTCTTTCTTTTTGAAAGTTTCTTTTTGATGAATTTGAAAGTGTTTCTTCCTTGACTTCTTGGTCAGTTTCTCAAAGCTCTTTCACTGCTTTTGGATAGTTTAGTGCAAGTGAATCCATTTTTGTTCAAGTTTTCATTCATATTGAATTGGTAACTTACAAAGTTTCCTTGTGCTTTACTTTCGGTCTTTGAGTCTTTGGTGGCATTTTGAGTGATTTTGAAAAGTTGTTTTCATTGCTTCTTGAAAAAGAAAAGTTCTTAAAAAACATTGTTTTTACTTTCTTTTGCTGAGTTTGATTTTGTTTCTTTGGTTTTTTGAAAGTGAATTGTGATTTTTTGAGATTTGCCTTTCTTATTTGGAGGAAAATTTGTATTTGAAACTTGCATTCTTTTCAAATGCTTAAGTTGGCTTATTAAAAATTATAAACAATTGCTTTCATTTCTTTTTAGAGTAATCTAGAATCTTGCATTATCATGTACACCTTGCATTAGGGTAGTTTTTCATTATTAAAGCATCAATAGTTATTTTAGTTTTTGTGAGTGTGAAGTATGTTATAAGAAAAGAAAGGAAAAAGTTTTTTTTCTTTATAGAAGTTTCTTATAACCCGAGTAGAAATTTATTTTCATCGAAGAACAAACAATTTCATTTCATATAAGTTAGTTTTTCATTAATTTCTTTTGCGTCATACAAACACCATCGGTTTCATTTCCATATTGTCCCTTTGACTTAAAAAGAACAACCACTTAAAATCAAGCGCTTAATAAAATAAACTAGAACTTTTTTATTGTCATCATAATACACCAGCAAGTTTTAGGTTTATTTAGGGCCTTGGATTAGGCGAGAAGAGAGTAAAATCTCCAAGGCCACTTGATGGGACCAGACCGTAACTCCACTTTATTATGTTAACAATGATATAACAAAGCCTTAATCAATGATTGAATGATTAGTAAATGATTTGGGGTTTAATACATGTAATTAGGTGTTAATCATATGATTGTTCTCGATATTTGTTGGATGGCATTTATGTTGAACTTTAATGATGTTGTGTTGGTTTTACTCGCCTCGGTTATTGTTTTCTCGCTCTTAGTTAACGCCAAAAACCTGAGTTCTTTGTCATTTCTTCATTTTGCACTTGTGTTTTCACTGCGCCGAGGGTTTGGATTGGAAGTGAGGGTTTGTACTGCGACTGCATGGGGTTTGGCAGTAGCATCTACACGCACCCATCTATGGTTTCTGTTGTTTGTTGGTGTGACACCTTCCCTGGTTCTTGTGATTTTGTTGCTCGGTTACTTGGGCATGATATGGAGGTTCTCCTCATCTGTATAAGAGGGATACTGTTGTTTTTGTCTACTTGATTACTATACTTTCCCCTGCTCCAATGTTTTCCTTTCGTTATAGTTCTTCTGGTTATTAGCTTTGATTAATGGATGCCTATTCTGCATTCTATAGGTCACGGTCATGGTGGCCTCCTCAGCTTCGCAGTTCTGTTAAGGTAAGCTATTACTCCATGATTTGCTTACCTTCTTCATTTTCCTTTGGCTCTAACAATGTCTGCTCCTTGGTCTCAGGGTTTCACTATTGGCTGTGGCTTAGTGGGGTTTCAGTCCTCCCACGCGAATACTCTCCAAGTAAAACTAATTTAATAATTGTGTGTTCAGTTCTCTCCTTCTTAGGTCACTTCTTGTCTTTACTCTGCTTGCATATGGCTAACAACACTCCATTGGCTTGCTTGTGCAGGTGGGAGTTCATTCACCGGCGTGGTCGATGAAACTGCTACGAGATTTGCTCCAGTAGGCTCATTCTCTGCTACTGTTGTCAATTTGTTTTTGTTAGGTGGCCTCTATCAGTTTACTGGGCAGAGTCCCAGTTCTCCTCCATTCGATTTTCCTTGTTGTTATGCGACCCGGTTCAATCTTGTATAAGAACCCTCATTTGTATCCTGGGCAATTTGTAATTATGAACCACCTTTTGGACGGTGGCTGACCAAACCCTCACCCTTAGGGTTCTGCTGTTTCGTAATATTCTTTCCACCGTTTTAATGGGTATCTCAGGACTGTTGAATGTATACAAATATTTTTTTTTGTAATGAAAAATAATTAACAAGAAATTTTGTTTATATTTCATTTACCTCTGTCTTGGGGTTGTTTCTCAGCGTTTGCATTCTCGTTCCTTTTCAAACTTCCCGTACTGTGGTTGGCTTTCATTTGTGGAACTCCTTTATGTTTGCTACCAGACTCCGTGCTAGGAATGCTCATTTAATTTCCATGTTCGCTCTCTGTTCTATAGAAAGGAAACAAAATGTAATAGGTATGAACACACAGTATTTGCTTAGCTTTCTTACTCAATGACTAAGGGAATAAGTAAATAACTGTTACAACAAACTGTTACAGATGGACTCAGGTATTTTGGATGAAAGAAATTTCTCTTCGTATTGTGTTTCTCTTCTCATGTATTGAACCCCTCCAGAATGTATTACATTGGTTTTTATGTTGTGTTTAAACAGTTACTCAAAATGTTCTCAGTTACCATACAGTTACTCTTCGTAGTTACACAATCGATAATCATGTTGGATTTTCTTGTGCTATAGGGTTTACAATATTATACTTTTGTTTATGAACAGACATATGTTAGATGGACTAAGAAAATGACAAAACCATGTAACTGCTATGACACTATCGTAACTATACTGAACCTAATATTCCTTAACTAATAATAGTAAAATAAAACTACTTTCTAGACACTGTTTTATTCATTAAACGTAAATGAAATTAAAAGACATTGAACATGTCCTCCTTGGCTGAGACCAATACCCAGTCATGCTGCCCTTAGCTGGATGCTCTTGTATCAGGCTCTCGGGGTAAGAAAAGTTCATGACTCTGATCCATGAGCTTCTCGATTGAATAACCCGCCTGCTTTATCTGTTTAGCATTAAGCCATGAACTGTCCTCAATAGGACGGTTCTTCCACTTGACGAGATATTGCAGATACTCTTTCCACCAAGGTCGCTTGGCCACCTGAGTGTCGAGGATCCTATCGATCTTGAGGGGTTGAGCGTAAGGTAGTTGTCTCATCCAAGTATCACTCCCTTCCTATGTGTCTTGTGTAGGCCATGTGGTACTGTCTTCCTCTGGATCAGCAATGTATGGAAATAGGTCTGCCACATTAAAAATGGGCGAGATGCCTATTCCTGGTGGTAGCTGCAATTCATAAGCATTTGCTAAAAATTTCTGGAGAACTTTGTAGGGGCCTATCTTTTTGTAGTTCAGCTTGTTATATGTGCCTTTAGGAAAACACTCCTTACGAAAATGTGTGAGGACTTCATCCCCCACATTAAACTACACCTCTCTCCATTTGAAATCTCCTCACTGCTTATATTTTTTACAGTTGTCCTGCAACTCTATTTTCACTTGCTCATGTAAATCATTCACCGCTTTAGTGAAATCTTCCCCATCTGCACTCTGTCTTTCCTGCTATCCTAGATCTCGTAACTCATGTACTCCGTGAGGATGCATGCCATATAAGATATGAAAAGGACTATAACCTGTGCTATGATTGGGAGAGTCCTTATAAGAGAACTCCACCTGGGAAAGTACTGGATCCCACATTTGCAAATTTTCACTGATCAAATTTCGTAGCAGGTTCCCCAGACTCTTGTTTACCACCTCTGTTTACCTATTGGTCTGCGGGTGATAAGCAGAGCTGAAACATAACTGCGTGTCCATCTTCTTCCACAAGGTGCGCCAAAAGCACCCTGTAAACTTCACATCCCTGTCAGAGAGAATGGACTTAGGTAGACTGTGTAGCCTGACGATCTCTGTAAAGAACAAGTGGGCCACGTGAGTGGCATCGCTGGTTTTTCTGCAAGGGATGAAATGTGCCATTTTTGAAAACCATTCTACTACTAACATCACTGAATCATAACCTCGATGTGTCCTTGGTAGACCCAAGACGAAGTCCACGTTGACTGAGTCCCACGGTCTACTTGGAATGGGAAATAGTGTGTAGAGTCCCATATTTTGACTGTGTCCTTTTGCCAATTGACACACTTTACATCTGGTCAGAAATCTCTGCACATCCCTTCGCATTCTTGGCCAAAAATAAAAATGGTTGAGTTGCTCTAATGTTTTGTCTATGCTGAAATGTCCAGCTAGACCTCCACTGTGCTTCTCCCAAATGATATTCTCTCTCATTGAGCAATTAGGAATACATAACTATCCCCCTCTAAACAATAGCTTATCCTCCAAATTATATTCCAAACACGGACTATTTTTTCTCAACAAAGGATTCTGACAGGCTTCATAAGTCTCTTTGAAATCTGTGTCGGTCTGATACAAGTCTTTCAAATGCTCAAAGCTCAACACTTGTATTGTAATATCCTTTAGGAGAAAAGCTCTTCTGCTCAACACATCCGCCACCTTGTTGGCCTACCCGCTAATGTGTTTCGACACAAAGGTGAAACTCTACAAATATTCAACCCACTTTGCATGCTTGTGATTCAACTGATGTTGTTGCATCACGCATTGCAATGAAGAATTATCCGAAAATAAAACAAACTCATTCCCCAGCAGATAGTGTCTCCAATGCTTCAGTGCTTGGAAAACAACATAGAATTATTTGTCGTAGAATGAATACTTCTACTTGCTCTCATTCAACTTCTCGCTGGAAAATGCAACAGGCTTGTCTTCTTGGCTAGTTACAACTCCAATGGCCGCACCGCTTGCATCACAACGAACTTGCAAAAGCTTTTTATAGTCTAGAGATCTCAGGATCGGTATTTCTATGATCTTCTTCTTCAGTAGCTAAAAAATCCTCTCTGCTGCCTCAGTCCAATGAAAGGATGACTTGTCTTCTTTATAGTGTCCAACATAGGTGTGCAGATTTTGCTTAAAGTTCTTATAAATTTAAGGTAAAAACTTGCTAGCCCATGAAAACTACGTACCTCAAACAAACTATTTGGGGATGGCCAGTTGACAATTGCTACAATCTTCTCTAGGTCCATCTTCAACTCGTTTTCTGCAATTACAAAGCCCAAATAAACCAATTATTTTTGCAGAAAAGTGCATTTTTTTAGATTTATCAGCAGCTTATTCTGCTGAGATTTTTCCAGCACACTTCGAACATGTCAAAAGTGTTCCTCCCTCGTCTTGCTGAAAATTAATATATCATCCAGGTACACTATTACAAACTTTCCAATGAATTCTTTCAGCATTTCGTTCATCAGTCGGATAAAGGTACTGGGTGCATTACTCAGTCCGAATGGCATTACCAGCCACTCATACAGTCCTTCATTGGTCTTGAAGGTTGTCTTCCACTCATCCCCTTCACTGATTCGAATCCGATGATACCCACTCTTTAAATCAATCTTTGAAAAATATGTTGGCCCACTCAGGCAGTCCATCATGTCGTCCATCCATGGCAGTGGAAATTTGTACCTAATGGTAATCTTATTGATGGCCCTCGAATCTGTGGAAATTCGCCATTCTCGTCCTTTCTTAGGAGCAAGAACTGTTGGAACTGCGCAAGGGCTCAAACTCTCCCTTATCAACCCTTTATCTAGCAATTCCTACACCTGTTTTCTAATCTCCTCATTGTCTTTGGGGCTCATCCCATACGCTACCTTATTCAGTAGACTTGCGTTGGGTATAAATTAAATATGATGACTTATACTTCTCTTGGGAGGCAATTTATCGGGTAATTCGTCCACTACTATATCACTAAATTCCTACAGCATCTGTTGAACTTCTGCAGGCAAATCTGATACCTCTGTGTGTAATAACACCATCTTTTCTCTTCTAACAACAACATAGTTCACATCACTATCTTAAATCTCCTTCAAAAACTGTTTTCAACCCATTAGTAACACTCTCGTCCTGCTTGTTTCCTCTGTCTCTTCTTCCTTGATGGGCACAAGCGTGTGCTTGATCCCATCTTTGACAAACTTATAACAGTTTGTCTTCCCATCATGCACTACTTTCCTGTCATACTGCCATGGCCTTCCTAGCAGTATATGACATACATCCATTAGCATTATATCACAAATAACCTTATCCTTATATCTTCCAATATGGAACTTAACTTCGCATTGTTCATCCACCAATAGTTGATGGCCTTTCTGCAGCCATGATACCTTGTAAGGAGTGGGGTGCTTCAACCGCTTCAACCCCAATTTCTCTACCATCTCCATGGCAACCAGATTATTTGTGTTACCACTATCGATAATCAGCTTACAACATTTTCTGTGTGACTTACACACTGTCCAGAACAATGCTTTCCTTTGAGTTTGTTCAACTGTTTCTTTGGCTATTTTCACCAACACTTTGTTCAAAACTAAGGCTTCCCCTGTTTCCAGCACATTTTCTGCTTCCTGGGGGGGTGCCTCTACTTCCTCTAGTTGCGCAACATATGCACCTCTTTGTCCAACTTTTTTTGCTTTAGGACACTCAAAAGATCTGTGCCCCCACTTGTGGCACCTATAACACTGATAGTTAGCTCCTCTACCTCGGCCATTTCCTCTCCCTCGCAGTATGGCCTGCCACCTCTAATGTTGTCACCTTTTTTTGTTGTCCCAGAAGTTTTGGAACTGCTGCCTTCTTCACTATTGCTGGAAGTTCGCCCTCTGCCATAAGACTGTCCTCTTCCTCTGCTGGTTCCCCATCCTCTCCTAGCATTTTGTTTTCTGGTGATCTTCTCCTCTGCCTTCATAGCACTCTGGTATGCTTCTTCTATATTTTTCGGGGAAAGAATGTTGATTTCATCTAATATTTCTAATCTCAAACCATTTACATACCTTGTTGTTTTCTTCGGGGTGTCCTTTGTATAACCAACTCTTAAATTTACCTGGTAGAATTCTTCCGTGTACTCTCTTACTATCATCCATTTTTGTTTCAAATTTTGCACTTGCCGATGCAGTGCAATCTGGTAATCCTTGGGAAGAAATTTGCCTTTCAACTTGGCCACCATCCTGGGCCATTTCTTTATTGGCAACTTGTTCATCCTTCTTCTCTCTACTTGGACACTGTCCCACCACAGGGCTACATCCCCCTTCAACTTTGTTGCAGCAAACTTAACTCTCTGATCTTCACTGACCTCTTCACACTCAAAATATTTGTCCAATTTGTTTATCCAGTCCAACAGAACTTCTGTGGACAAGCTACCATCAAAATTTGGAATTTCTGGTTTAGGCTTGCTACTCACCAATAGGACTAACCTCAACAATCTCATTTCCAGCCCTTCTTCATCCGACCCATCTATTGTCACTACAGCTTCTTCGTCACTATCATCTCGTACCTCTAGATCCCTTCTCCTTCCTGCTTCAACTACCTCCAAACGGGTAGTAAGGATCCTGATTTACTCCCACAATCCTTCATCTGCTACTCTTCGAGCACCTTGTCCATGTCCTTGTCTTCCAACTTCCATTTCTCAAGAAAAATCTAAATCCTTCTCTGATACCACTATGACGGGACTAGCTTGTAACTCCACTTTATTATGTTAACAATGATATAACAAAGCCTTAATCAGCGATTCAATGATTAGTAAATGATTTGGGCTTTAACACATGTAATTAGGTGCTAATCATAGGATTGTTTTGGATATTTGTTGGATGGCATTTATGTCGGACTTTAATGATGTTGTGTTGGTTGTACTTGCCTCGGTTACTGATTCCCCATTCTTGGTTAACGCCAAAAACCTGAGTTCTTTGTCATTTCTTCATTTTGCACTTGTGTTTTCGCTGTGCTGAGGGTTTGGATTGGTATTGAGGTTTTGTGCGGTGACTGCATGGGGTTTGGCAGTAGGATCTGCACGCGCCCAGCTATGGTTTCTGTTGTTTTTTGGCATGACAGCTTCGATAGTTCTTGTGATTTTGTTGCCTAATTAATTGGGCATGGTATGGAGGTTCTCCTCGTCTATATAAGAGGGATACAGTTGTTTTTGTCTACTCGGTTACTATACTTTCCCCTGCTCCACTATTTTCCTTTCATTATAGTTCTTCTGGTTATTAGCTTTGATTAATGGATGCCTATTTTGCGTTCTATAGGTCACGGTCACGGTGGCCTCCTCAGCTTCGCAGTTTTGTTAAGGTAAGCATTCCTCCATGATTTTCTTACCCTCTTCGTTTTCCTCCGGCTCTAACAATGTCTGCTCCTTGGTCTAAGGGTTTCACCGTTGGTTGTGGCTCAGTGGGGTTTCAGTCCTCCCACACAAATACTCTCCAGGTAAAACTAATTTAATAACTGTGCGTTCAGTTCTCTCCTTCTTAGGTCACTTCTTGTCTTTACTCTGCTTGCATATGGCTAACAACACTCCATTGGCTTGCTTGTGTAGGTGGGAGTTTGTTCACCGGCGTGGTCGATGAAACTGCTATGAGCTTTGCTCTGGTAGGCTCGTTCTTTGCTACTGTTGTCAATTTGTTTTTGTTAGGTGGCCTCTATTAGTTTACTGGGCAGAGTCCCAGTTCTCCTCCATTCGATTTTCCTTGTTGTTATGTGACCCGGTTCAATCTTGTATAAGAACCCTTGTTTGTATCCTGGGCAATTTGTAATTATGAACCACCTTTTGGACGGTGGCCGACCAAACCCTCACCCTTAGGGTTATGCTGTTTTGTAATATTCTTTCCACCATTTTAATGGGTATCTCAAGGCTATTGAATGTATACAAATATTTTTTTTTGTAATGAAAAAGAATTAATAGGAAATTTTGTTTATATTTCGTTTACCTTTGTCCTGGGGTCATTGCTCAGCGTTTGCATTCTCGTTCCTTTTCAAACTATCTGTACTGTGGTTGGCTTTCATTTGTGGAACTCCTTTATGTTTGCTGCCAGACTCCGTGCTGGGAATGCTCGTTTAATTTCTCTGTTCACTCTCTATTCTATAGAAAGGAAACAAAATGTAATAGGTAGGAACGCACAGTATTTGCTTAGTTTGCTTACTCAATGACTAAGGGAAAAAGTAAATAAATGTTACAACAAACTGTTACAGATGGACTCAGATATTTCAGATGAAAGAAATTACTCTTTGTATTGTATTTCTCTTCTCATGTACTGAACCCCTCCAGAATGTATTACATTGGTTTTTATGTTGTGTTTAAACAGTTACTCAAACTGTTCTCGGTTACCATACAGTTACTCTTTGTAGTTACACAATCGATAATCATGCTGGGTTTTCTTGTGTTGTAGGATTTACAATATTATACTTTTGTTTATGAATAGACATCTATAAGATGGACTAAGAAAATGACAAAACCATGTAACTGCTATGACACTATCCTAACTGTACTGTTCCTAATATTCCTTAACTAATAATAATAAAATAAAACTAGTTTCTAGATAGTGTTTTATTCATTAAACAAATGAAATTAAAATACATTGAACCTGTCCTCCTTAGTTGAGACCAACACCCGGTCATGCTGCCCTTAGCTGGATGCTCCTGCATCACCACTCTAAATTGTAAAGCATAGAAGTCTAATTAAAGATTGAAATCCAATAGCATTAGGGAGACTGGGAAAGCTTCGTGACTAGGAGTTAAGCACAAGGGTTCATGAAGATAAGGACTAGAGATACCCCCTCTCTTACTTGTTGGATCCTACCTCACAACTGTTCCACCTGGCTTCTGATATGAGTTGGTGTCTTTAGTTGCCTATCCTAGGGATCTACACAGGTGGCTGTGGAGGGGAATCCCATGGCACTTGAGGTTGACGTTGCATCATGTTTAGCAGTACTTTTGGAGGGTACCCTTGCGAAGCTTGGGGGCTTACACCGGCAAAGGCTATTGTCTGGAGGTTAGCGTAACTACTCTGATACCTTCGCTAGTAGACATGGGGCGTAATTACCCCAGTCTATTTTAGAAAGGCCCTTATTAATAACTTTCTTGTATTTTGGTGTTCGGTCCTAATCACCCGAAGCGGAAATACTTGGAAGTTGTTTGATTACTGATCTCTTTAGGGACATTTTTAGTGTATGTTCTGTGCTCCTAGTTGACCCAAATTTTAATTTTCTTGAGTATTTAAGTAGATATTATAAAAAATAGTTAAAAGTGGTTGACCGACCATCTCGATGGTCTCGGAGACTTCATGGGCTTTCACCTACGAGTCCAGAGCCTTCTCCTAAAAGGCGTGGGAGTGATTCTGCAAGTGGTTTTCAACGAGTGGTAGTAGGAGCATCGAAGATTAATCCTCCGCTTGGGGGCATTAGTTCACAAGATAGACCTGGTACTACAACAAAGTTAGAGAGGAGCAGACTAGTTCTTTCTAGAGTACTCTTCCAGTCGAAAGATAGTATTGAAGTAGAAGAGATTTCAAAGTCAGTTGTGGCTTTGAATTCTCCTCTCCCTCATGATCATCTAGACGTATTGTTATATGTTGGAACTCCGAATCACAGGCCTTCGAGCCCAGGTCCACACACATATATCCCTTCAATGACCACTGTTGGAAGCATGGCATCCACTATGAGTGTTGCGAGCATCAGACTCCCATATCTGTGCAAGGGGGAGGAACTATTCCCATCCCTTCTAACACTCTGAGCACATCCTTATTTGGGTCTACTTCCATTCCGTCGATGAGTGGAAGTTCTCAAGCTAATGCATCCAGTTTTGGATTTTTCCCTTTTGTGATGCCCTCTCAAGGTATTCCTTCAGTTCCGTTGAATATACCATCAACCGCCTCCACATCCATGATGAGTGGATCAACTTATTTTAAGGGTTTCCCATTTGGAAGTAGTCATATACCACATTCCAATCTGATAGTAGGGTCTATGCCTTTTCATTTCACAAGTCAAGGTAGAAACCCCTTTCAGAGTTAGACAAACCTTACGGTTAGTGGGATGGGGGCTGGGAATCCGTTTTTCGGCCTAAAGTAATGTGCCATATTCCTCAGTTAATTCATTTCAAAGTTTTCCATAGCTAATGCTTGGAACCCTTACGAGGGGCTATCAACTCCTTACAATACTTCGTTAGGGGGTAACTTTACCGGTTACGGAGGATTTTCAGCTGGAGTTGGTCAAACCCTGAATTTTGCTAGACCACAAGGGTCACCTTTTGGTCCAGTAGGTTCTACCTGTTACTTCAGGAAACCTACTGCCTTCCAAAATCTAGGTCATTATTTTCAAACTTTTGGGAACCCCACCCAATATTGGTGGAATCCCCAAGGTCCTCCATGACTTCCTTTTCTGGCCACGCTTAATCTGCCAAACTTAACTAAGTTGACAAACAATCCAATTAGGTAAAATCCAGCTTGGCCTCTGGTCCCAACAAAAATTCCATCAGATATTCCAAAATTCGAAGGGAAGATTGGTGAAGACCTAGGTGACCATGTAACCACATTCCATTTATGGTGCTCATCCAACTCCTTGATCGATGATTCGATTAGGTTGAGGTTACTTCAGCACACCTTAACCAGGAAGGTGGCTAAGTGGTATATATAGTTGCCAGGGGTCACCATTATTTCTTTCACTAATTTGGCTAACATTTCTTAAACCATTTTCAGTTGCATGTCTGTTATGAAGCCAAAACTGAGCTTCTGGCCAATTTTCATCAAGACACGACTACTCACATTTTAGATCATATCTAGGAATGGAGACGGAGAAAAAGGCTTATCAAAGCCGAAATTCCACCAGAATTCTATCTCAAATTGTTTCTAAAATCATTACAACCCGAGATCTCCAAGGATGTTTCTCTTTCCAGCATTTATTCAAAAGAGCAGGCTATCTTTCGCGCCCAACAGTTAGAACTGATATATTCTCAGTCTAGGACTCTTCAAAAAATCTTACTTGATGTTCCTAGATGCACGATTGATGTAGCCAAACTGAAGCCAAGTCCTCACACTAATGGTATAGTTGGATTGGTTGATGAAAATATGGTGAACCTTTTGAACCAATTGCAGCAGTTGCCTCTACAAATTGCTTCTTCTAACCAGGTTGCACTGTTTACTCCTTCGCCTTCCCCACCTTCTTCTTTAAACATCATTTAGGCCTCTAACCTCAAAGGAAATCAACAATGTGATTGGAAGAAGAAGGGACAAGGTAAAAAGAAGAATCAGGAAGGGAAGGGTAATGCAAACAAGCCCAGCAACAGTGCTGGTGAGGGTAAAAAAGAGTTTAAGAAAAAGGTTAAATTTTCATGCAAGTTATGCAGTGGAGATCATTTGAATCATCTCTGCTAAAAAATTCAAGATGATTAGCACTTTTTAGTACAACAAGGGTCTTCTAGCTCCCAAGCTATCTTAACTAACCCTTTCCCCCAAGGGCAGCAATTGCTTGCTGGCGCGAACTCAAACCCTGGTACCTCTGCATGGGGCAACCAGGAAGGGGACAATTTATCAAATGTTTTCATGATGAGTTCTCATGTCAATGTGGCTACACGAGCATGTGATTATGGTGAAGAAAAAGCATCTAAGGATAAATCTATTCCCGAAACTATCGACCCACTTCATATTGAGCGACCCTATGTCGAGTCTATACCTCGGATACTAAAAGGTTTCGCCAAGCACGTGACTATTAACCCTAATGCTAGGGTAGCCCAGAACTACTCGATTGTAGGAGATCTGGCTCAAAGTTCTTGTGCTCTGACTGCTTTAGAGGTACTCCGGTTGTGTCTTGCTCAACGAAGTGTTTTTCTTTCAGTGATTGGGGCAGTAGATCCAAAAAATTCTTTAGTGCTCAGTTTTGATATGCTCAATGTCAAAAAGAGACTTCCTCACCATATGGATTTTCAAATAAAGTATACCTACTAGAAAACTAATATTTTTCGAACAGTTATAGATGAGGGACCTTCCACATGCATAATTACTATGTCATGTTGGAAGGCCATTGGAACACCTTCAGTTGTTCCTTCACCCACTCTCTTGATAGCATTTGACGGACATTCTCATAGGCCACACGAGATTATCTCAGCCTTTCCTATATGTGTTGGAGGAAAGTTCGTCAATATCGAAGTAGAAATCATTGATGCTAACCTGGAATACAATCTCCTCTTAGGAAGGAATTGGATTTATGAAATGGATGCCATAGTGTCGTCTTGATTCCGCTTCCTCTGTTTTCCTCATGAAGGGAGAATTGTTAAAGTTGATCAATTGGATTATTCTCTAGGTAACCCTCCTGCAACTTCAAATTCTACGGTTCCATTGGTCGATAACCCCCATCAACCTATAGAGAATTTAGGAGTTGGTCTTCCCACTCCTATAGCTAGAATCAATGCCATTTCATCCTCCAAGAAGTCTTCACAAGAAGATTTCTTTCAAACTCATTATTTTTCAGACCCTTAGAACTTACCTTTGCCTACAAACACATTAGATGAAGGGCAAGATAGTGGAATGGCATTCCCTATGTCTGCAGCAGAGCTTAGATATCAATCAATCGTTAAATCTACAAACAACCATTTGACTCCTTTTTCAGAGGAGGAGTTAGATGGTGATGTGTCTCAGCTTGGATGCTTGACTCTACTTCTGCTATGGATTTCTTAGATATGGTTTTACCATTTGAGGAAGCAATTTTAGAAGCAATGACAGGTGTAGATAGACCGTGGGAAGATTTAGATCATCATTCATATTTTCTTCCTCCATTGCAAGAAGTCGAATCCAGGTTCTCCAATCTACTTACTAAGATGTTTGTACGGTTTCAAACCCTTTGGCTCCAGCAGACATACGTGCCGAAGGTAATATGTCAGTTATTTCAAAAACCGTACTGATAAACATATCTAGGAACCCTAACATGATAGAAAATGTCTTCATTAGAGCTAATTGTTCTCCTGAAGAGATTCAAATTTACACTGACCTATTTAAAGAGTTTTGCGATGTATTTTCTTGGTCTTATGAGGAAATGCCTGGTATTGATCCATCCATCATTCAGCATGAGATCAAGACGTATGAAAATGCCAAGCCGATTCGTCAGAAGTTTCAGCTAGTCAATCCTAGGAAAGCAACAACTATTAAAGCTAAAGTAGAAAAGCTGCTCAAGGCGGGTTTCATATACCTCGTCCCTCTAACGGAGTGGGTTTCTAATCTAGTCCCAGTTGATAAAAAACAAGGAATGATCTAAGTGTGCATTGACTCTAGGGATTTGAACAAAGCTTGTCTGAAAGACAATTACCCCACATCATTTATCAATCAGATAGTTGATGAATGTGCGGGTAATGATATTTTCTCATTCATGGACAGATTCTCTAGTTATAATAAAATATTTATCCGTCCAGAAGACCAGCATAAGACAACTTTCATTTGTCCCTTCGGTACCTTTGCATACAAAAATATGCCTTTTGGTCTTAAAAATGCTGGAGCTACATTTCAGCGGGCCATGTATTACGCTTTCCACGACATCAAGCATGTCATCAAAGCATACTTGGATGATTTAGTTGCTCATTCTCGAAAGAGAATCGATCATCCCAGTCACCTTTGGTTAGTTTTTGAGAGATGTCAATTTTACAAGATCTGTTTGAATCCAAATAAGTGCATTTTCGCGGTTACATCTGGTCGGTTATTAGGGTTCGTTGTATCAACTGAAGGGATTCGAGTTGATCCCCCATCTTCCATCTGACAACTTCAAAGTCTCCAAGGAAAGGAAGTTTTCTTGAGACGGTTTATAGCAAACTATGTCGAGATAACTAAAGGATTTATGCATTTGTTGAAGAAAGGAGCTCCATTTTTATGGGACGACTTTGCGCAACCATCTTTTGATGCCTTGAAGTAGGCGTTAATATTTGCCCCACTTTTGAGTCCACCAGATTATGGTAGAGATTTCCTTTTATATCTTGCAGTGGCAGAATCAACCATAGGTATGGTTCTGGTTTAGGAAGATGATGCTCTCATGGTGCATGTGATTTACTACTTGAGTTGAGGCTTTGTAGGCTCTAAAGTACGCCATTCTTCGGTTGAGAAATTGGCCTTGGAAGCTATCCATGTTGTCCAGCAGCTTCATCATTATATTCTTCTACGTAAAACATTCATCTTAGCGGTGGTCAATCCTTTTCAATTTGTCCTTAGTAGGCGAGTGATTGGGGGCAAATACAATTGATGGATTGTTATTTTACAAGAATTTGATCTCGAGTTCTTGTCAGCCAAGTCTATGAATTCATTGGTTTTTGCGGAATTAATTTCCGAGCTGCCTTGTGAAGAAGATATTGTTAATGAGGAAAGTTTCCTAGACAAATATCTATTCCTCGTCTCTTCACAAGATCCCTGGTATGGAGATATCATCATCTATCTCTAGACTTCGAACTTTCCCCTGCTTCCTCCAAGGATGAACATTGAAAATTACGTCACCTTGCTAAGAACTATGTTATTGTTTGTGATACATTATATCATCGAGGGGTTGATTCATTCCTTAGGCGTTGTTTAACTTCGGAAGAAGCAAAATCTATACTCAATGATTTCCATAGTGGATCTTGTGGTGATCATCTATCAGGGCTTGCAACAACCCAAAAAATCTTGTATGTCGGCTACCTTTGGCCTTCAATTTTCAAAGATTGTATTGAGGCGGTCAAATGTTGCCACCCTTGTCAATTCTATACTCAGAAGATGTGGGCGCATCTCGCTCCTTTTTACCATGTTATCACTGTCGGTCCTTTTACAAAGTGGGGCATTGACTTTACCACTTGTAATCTGCCTTTAGCGGCGAATCACAATTACATTATAGTGGCCGTAGATTTCTTTATGAAGTGGGCTGAGGATATGCCTACTTATAAAAATGATAGTGAAACAACAACATTATTCCTCTTCAATCAGATTATTTCTGCATTGTCACTGACCATGGTAGTCATTTCTAGAACCAACTGATGACTGAATTGGCTCTTAAGTTGGCTTCCGGCTAGAGAATTCGTCTCCATATTATCCTCAAGCTAATGAGAAAGTTGAAGCCGTGAATAAGTCCCTCAAGACAATCCTGCAAAGGACAATCAACAAAAATCACTCCAATTGGCACATCATGTTGTACCTGGCTCTCTCGGCATACCAAACCTCGGTAAAGACTACGACTGGTTTTACACCTTTTCAGTTAGTTTACGGGCTGGAATCTATTTTTCCTATTGAATGTGAAATTCCAGAGACCTCTAGTTTCGAAGAGTGCCTCGTTCATTTGAAAAATCTTGATGAGAAATGTCGAGATGTCACCATAATAAACGAGGCCCATAAGAAAACAATTAAAACCCAGTATGATAAAGTTGTCTGTTCTTAGGTCTTTTCTGAAGGCGACCTTGTCTTGGTTTATGACCAAGATAAAGATGCCTTGGGGGCAGGCAAATTCAAGCCTATGTGGTATGGTCCCTTTATAGTAAAATGAGTTTTAGGAAAGGGGACTTATGAATTAGTCGATTTTGAAGGGAACAACTTGGCGGAGCCTGAAATGGGCTCTACCTCAAGAAGTATTTTTCGTAGGTTACGACCGAGCAATGTCTTCTTTGTATTTTTGTACATATTTTGTCGAGAATTTTTGTGATATTGACACTTTTTTTATCTGCTTTGGCAGGTGTTGATGGATGACTTGGTCTATTTTGGATTCACTGATGATGCTAGTCGGCACACTCAGAATCTTGCTTGGGTGATTTACTATCCATCTGGTAAGTTGATGGTGTCAAGGGGAGTATGTATTGGTTCTGATTCAAATAATATTGTCGAATATATTGTCGTTATTAATTTACTATCTGAAGCTATTTCTTATGGAATTGATTCGTTGGTAGTGTATCTTGACTCACAGCTGGTAGTGTCATAATTAAATAACATTTATCGGGTTCAGGATCCTTATTTATATCACCAATTTTTGAGAGTGAGGGTGTTGCAATGATAATTTGTTTATATTACTTATTTGCACATTCCACGATCTGAAAATTCATTAGCAGATTCTATCGCTAATCAAGCATTATATTGGCATATCAATCATTCATCAAGTTAAAAACAAACATAAAAAATTTGGAACTATCTATCTATATATCTATATATCTATATATATATATATATATATATATATATATATATATATATATATATATATATATATATATATATATATATATATATATATATATATATATATATATATATATATATATATATATATATATATATATATATGTCATAAAATTGTCCATGTGTACATAAAGTGTTCAAAAATAATATACAAAATCGGGACTAAATGCCCATAATCATGTCCAGTCTATCTATCGACCCAGCTCAGGATGAACGGCTAAGAAAGTAATTACATCATTGGCCACACATCGAAGTATGTGGACCCAGTCCTGTGGTACTCCTACCACGTGATGCTACATCTCCTCAGGTAGGTCCTCTATGGCTACCATCGGTACCTGGTGATTCAATCTCACCAAGTTTCTTTGGACTGCATATAAGACCCTCTTTGTCTCAGCAGCCGCTTATTCGGCACCTCTTCCACGACACCTGTGCTGTGGGAATTCATCTGGTCATACTAGACTCACATCTGGAACATGATCATTATGTCAGTATTTTAACCCCATCAAAATATTTCTAAGTTCATATTCATATTTAAAAAAACATAAAAAAATCTTAAAAATTTGATAAAAACTTAAAAAATTGTTACCGATGTCTCCCCACTTTGCGTTTGGTGGCAACACCAAGTCTAGATCTCCTCAGAAATCCATACCAGCATAGGGGTAATCATCAACTGTCATGATTTGTTATTCCCACGAGGCGAAGAACTCATCATCAAAAGTAGTCCTTGGCAAGTCCCCGCCTCCAAGGCATTTCATCAAATTGGTCCACTTACCCATCCGAGGATCTTGGGGGCTGCTGATAGAGATAGATACCTTGGGATGTAGCCCAGGCACCTTCTTGAAGAAGGAGCATAAAATTGTCCCATATCCGAAATTTTTGGTCTTCCCTTTCTGAATAGAGGACAATTGGCTCTTCATATTGGTAAGAAGAGGTGTACACCAGTCAAAAACAGTCGTGAGGCACTTCACTACCAAGCTCATGGACACTCATGAAGCTTGGTGCAGTGAAGCTGATCTGTTTATCCTGACTGTGGTAAACAGTAAAATCTTCAAGGATAAGCTCTCCACATGTTTTATTGGATCTGACTTCCAATTTTTTCTAGATGCCTAGGACAACATATGTGTACATAGTCTTCTACTGAAAGACTACCTCATGTTCGGCCCATCGAATGCACAACTTCTCCTCCCCGAGAGAGGCTAGTGATAAAGTAAATATCCCACACCTCTATCCGCAAAGGCATTTTATCAATCATAAATGCATCATCCTCGACACTCCAATAGTGGATTAGCATTTCAACTACACGAGTATTGGCTTTCATGTTGGGCATTTTGAAAAATTTCAACAAGCCACATCCCCTCAATGCATCTAATGCCTGTTGGTCATTCATAACTTCATTATCAATTGTGGTATGCTCCCTCTCTCTCCATGTGATTTTCATCCTGAAAAAAAATATTGTTTCAACCATTAGATTTTTGTATTTAAATTTCAAACCACGTATACGTGGGTTCCTTTTACATGCAGTCGCATGTAGGGCCATCGTATATGTGGATTGATTACATCCAACCCGCGTGTACACTGAGTTGAAATTTTTAACATAAATTCCTACATTCAAACATTAATAAAAGTTTCTAAAAATAGTCACAAAGTAATGCAAGCTTGAATTGAGGGTTACCTGATGATTGTGATCCAATTTGAATGGTCCAATTTTTTGGGGGGAAAGTTTGCTCTTTTTTCTCCACAACTTTTTCTCTCAACACAAATGACAGAAATGGTGAGTAAAAAGGTCATTTTATAGCTTTGAAATTGTCAAAAATTTTCAAAACATGATTTTTGTCATCTCATGAATCTTTTAACTTGTGAGCTTGGATTGTCGGGAATAGGTTTATTTTTTTTCAGGGTATTTTGGACACTTCTTCGAGATATTTTTATCATGGCAGGTATTGTTCGCTCACTGGCATATAGGTTAGGGAAACCATTTTTTCTATCACATCTTGCATACTAGCCTCCATTTTTCGATACACTTGCCATAGGGTTGACCCCATTGTGTCTTGGTTAGCAAACCATGTTCACTCGCCGATTTTTAAATCATGATACGATGGTAGAGCCATCCTTTACATGGGCATCGTAGTTAGCACCTCACTAACATTGGTTACCCATGCTATTATATTGAGTAGGCTCGGGAGTCCTCTTTAGTCTCGCCATGAATTTGCATAGGAGACTCATTTCTCTTTGCTTCTTCGCTTCGTTCTGGCCTTATACCCTAGAGGCTCCTTTGTGTTGAGTTGTACTGCTACATTGCATTTTGACTATTTGCACCTTTTGGCCTTGAGCCATCTTCACTTGCACTCATGTTTAAGCCACTTATTAGACCATGTCTTCTGCAAGCTCAAACTTGCAATTGCTTAGCTTTTACAACTTGACACAACCCTTTGATTTGTGGAAGGAACAACCCTTTGAGTGTACTTGACCAGTTTCACCTCCCTGCATTGAGCATAGGATTGTTCCCATCCCAAGAACTAGATCATCTATTTCACTGACACTCGTTCTTTCCACTATACTATAGCATTCTTTTGTTCCTTTTACAGCTTAAAGAAAAAGACAAAAAAATTATATATTTCAAAAAGAGTGGGAATGGGACAACATTTCCATATATTGTTGGTAGCTATAGTCAGTCGTGTCGCCCTTGAACAAAGCACTTAAAAGAAAATCTCTCCTCCATTTTGGGTGGGATTTAGTTTGACTTAGGTATGCCTTAACCTTGTTATTGATTCAGTTCTCCTCCGATTGGTTATTTCTTCCAATCGTATGGAGATTTTACTCATGCCTCCTACATGACGAACTTATACAGAGTTATCATATGCTGCCACATAGTCATCACTGATTCGTGCTTTTTTTCAATGGAATTAAACCTGAGTCGGCCTCTCTACGATGTCTCTTGACCTATTTTTTAGTCAGCCATCCCTAGTTGTCAGTGTCATGTTTGTCATCATATCAGTTATATTGGTCCTTTGCTCATGCCAGTTCGAGAAGGTCTCCACTGAATTCTTGCTAGCGGGTCTTGTCCTTATCAATGACGACATATTGCTCTGAGGGTAGGCTTAGACCCGCACCCTAGCCCTAATTTAATTATTTATAGGTCGCCTTATGCTTAGCATCGATCAGTATCATGGGTCTTTGACTAACTGGTTTCCCTTCTGTTCGGCATCAGCTTTCATTATCACACATTGGGATTCATGTAGTGCCTTGGTTTCCATTTGACCCTACTGGTGGATTCCTCACCTCTATGTTAGCTTTCATTATTCGTTGGTTCAGAGGGTTTCTATCGTGCGATAGTTACATCTCGTGTACGCTGGAAACGTGCTTCGGTTGGGTTACTACATCTTTTTCGTCCGATTCCTTCCACATTATTGGCCTAAGAGTTACACTCATGCTAGATTGATGAAGGATGCCTTAATGTCTTCCTTCTAGTGGATCATTTCCTATAAACTATGGCTCATTGCTCTGGGACAAAGATCTAGAGTCCATTTGGTAGTACCTTGGGGTTTGCAGTCATCAGTGGCAGATTCCTTCGCTATCGATAGTGGGAAACCATAATTGTCCCCTGATTGATAGATTCTTCCAGGTGTTCAACTTCAGCTCATTTATTCACACTTGTTAGATTGTACTGGGTACCTTGACTCTCATTATCATTATCGATGATTGGTCTCGCATTTTTTAACGGTATACATCAATGACTGGTAATCAAACGATTTCTCACATGGTCGACTTCAAATCATTTATTCCCATTGTGTAGAAATGTACCACGGTGTTCAGTGAAGACCTCGAGTTGCATCAACATTCTTTTGTTCACTTGTCGGTTACTCCTGTTGCTGCTAGTCGACACCATTCCACATTATCTGTTGCAGTCCTTCACAACAACATCTTATATGCTGGCATCCAAGTTGTGATGTAGAATCATCTTATTCCATCATCTTCATTTGGTACTATTGGGATCAGTTTTTGACATTAGTGATCAGCTTCATCCTTCATCTTCATTGATCATCTTCTTATATGTGATATTCAAACATGTGCTTGTTCGATCATGATCAGATGATCCATTATGTACTTTCAGTTCTTTATACTTGTATACATAGTGGATCCACTTGTACTTGATATGCGGACAAGATTTACTTTCTCTGAGCATGGGTATGCCCACCTCAAATAGCTATTTCTTTCTCATATTCTTTTGATGGCTTGGTAGGTTGAAATTTGGTGAAGTCCTTCTCAATTTCAATAGGTTTCCTTTCCATATACTTAATACATTTCGGCCATCATGTACCCCTTCTGACCTCATATATTAGGGGGCATTTGTTATAGCTCCAAATATCACCCTTAGTATTTGTAATTCTTGGTTTATGGCCTAGGGAAACCTCTCCTTCCAGACTTGTTCCAGATAATTTAAAAAACAATGTTTTACTCCCTGTACGCTACTTTTCCCTGTGATAAAATCATGTACACGTGGGTTATTCAATACCCAACCTGTGTATATGTGTTAAAACACTTAAAAAAATTAAATTTCCTTAAATATGGGCGGAGTTCATGGGTTTTACCTGTTGATTACCTCCTAGTGCTCATGGCCCAACTGTTTCCCAACTAAAAAACTAATTGGGAGAAGTATAAGTAGACTTCTATGCGAAGGCATTAAGGAGGAGAAGAGATAGAGTTATTATACTGAGATTATCCCTTGACTTAGTCTGAAGTATACCTATGCTTCAAGCACTTCCCCAAGTTCAAGGAAACCCTTTTTTTCTTGAGTGTTGATATTCTCCCACTTGCTTGAGATATCATGGCATTGGTTATGGAAGGAGGTTGTTGAAGGCTAGGACTGGACAGACCTGGAGGACGGTTCCACTTGGAGTTGGAAGAAGAAGACTCAGGTGAATTCTCTCCATGTTTATTATAGTTTTCTACAATAAAAAGAAACATTGCCTTGTTCTTGAGATTGACCTTGTTTATGCATCAGATGTTGTTGTAATTCATGTATGAATGTCATTTTAATGTATAACTAATAATCTTACTTATATGATATAAATTTGATTTCATTAAAATGCTTTATCTATATGCTGCTTGTATGTGAAAATTAGTTTATTTTTCAAATTCGAAGATCGTCAGGATTTGCAGAGGGTCTGAACCCTACTGGAACTACCCAAATGAAGGACATCTGGGTATGTTCATCCTTACATAGTTTGTTTATTTAAGCATGTTGCCTGAGTTGTATGCGTGTTCCTTGTTGTAGATTACTCTTGCTTTGTTGGGGTTCTAACCCAAAGCCCCAAGGTACTTATTCCCGTAACAGTATGGGAACCCTATATTTGTTCTATTAAAGTTGTAATACAAGTTTTGGGTTGTACAAAATTTCTTGTGTACTTTATTGATTTAGTGTTGTACATTTCCACTGTGTAAAGTGCTTGTGTTGTGGCATTTTAGTGTGTTTGTAATAATGTTTTAGACATAGACCTGATTCTGAATTGCAAAGGAAAAATAAACATGGTATCAAAGCTACTTTTAAGGGAGGAGTGAATCAGAGCATGCACAACATACAACTCAAGAGGGAGTTGGTTTCCTTGTTGTTGAAGGGCTAGCAGCATGGAATTGTTGGTCACTAATATGAGGTATGAAGATATATTGGATGGATTGTGCAACTATTGTCCTTGGAAGGAAAGGATCAAGCTGGTATTGGTGGTGAACGAGATATGGGAGTTTGTGTAAAAGGAGATTAAGAAACCAATAGGCCCTAAGGGGTTGTAATTATTTGAAGAGTTAGATGTGAAGGCTAACATGATCATCCTAGATGGTGTTACATATCACTTGTTACCTCATTTGACTAGGAAGAACACTTCCCATGAGATGTGGAAATATCTTCAGGATTTTTTCTAGAATAAGAGTGAGAACCAATTATTGGTATTAAGAGAGAAGTTGAAGAACACTAAGATGTTGGATGGTAAAGGTGTGCCTCTGTATCTGATAAGACTTTATCAAGTTCGTGATGATTTTTTTCCATAAAATATAATGTTCCTGATACTGAGTTGTTGAGGATTACTTTGAAGGGATTTTTCAAGGAATGGAAGCCATTTATCAGAGGGATTTTATCTTGTGATAAGCTTCTAGACTGGAGCAATTTATGGGATGAATTAACCCAGGAAGAACTCTGGGACAACGATCTTCACAAGAAGAAGAAGTCTTTTGATGATAACTTGGCTCTTGTAGGTAAGATGAAGTGAAAAGAAAATAAGGACTTGAGCAAGTTGAAGTGTTATACATGTGGAAAATATGGTCATTATGTGAGAAAGTGTCCAAGGAAGAAGAAAGGAGACAATGAGAAGAGGAAGGAGATAGTTGTTGCTACTATATCTTCTAAGCTAGATGACTTCTTAGGAAGATTAGAGGAGGACTTTACTCTAGTTTCTCATTTCTTTGAGGGTGTCATTGACGAGGCTACATGGTATGTAGATAGTAGAGAATTAGATCATATGACATGTTTGTGTGAAGTTTTTGAGACTCTAAGTTAATGGGACTCGAAGTTTCACATGGAGGTTGGTGACAAGAGAAAAAAATATGAAACGGTTAGGTGTTGTTCAATTTAGGATGGGTTTAGGTGGGTTGTTATGAGTTAAAGATGTATTGTGGGTATCAGAGCTCAGGTACAATGTGTTTTCTATCTCAATGATTGAGGCAAAGCGGTTTGGGGTGATATTTTAAGATGGTAAAGAAATTCTCAGGCCCAAAGGCTCTAACTTTGCTCGAGCTATCATTCGAGTTAGGGAGTTCTTGATACCTAATTTTGACCCTCTGGTGGGTCGTTATTTTTTGTATAACTTTCGATTATAAAAAAGTTGCATGAATGGTTAGCACAAGAAAAAAAGTTAATTTTTAAACCAGCTAGAAGCCCACAACAGAAAAAGGATAGTGGTAAGTAAGAGTTGAAAGCGATTATCTCGAGACTTGGAGAATCCGTAAAATACAAACCTACACTGTATTTTGAAAAGATCAAAGAGACTTGGACCAAAGCACTAGGTTTTTTCGTAATGGACCAAATCAAGCAAGCGGGATCAAAGTGATCAAGATGGATCAAATCAAGTGAGTGAGATTGAAGGGAAATATATAGAGGTTGCAACGATTAAGTATGAGATATATAGAGATGCCAAGATGTTGTTGAACTTAAGAATGAGACTCTATTTTTATTTTAGGTTGTAATTTGGTCTCATTGTAGCTTCATTATGATATGTATTCTAAATTACCTTAAGAGCTATCACCAGTTTTTAATGTAATGGTCCATTTATATGAATTAATGACTTGTGATATAATTATGATTATCTGTGTATGAAATTATTACAGCTTATATGGCCCTTTAAAATTTTCTTTTGATGTGTTGTCATCTATTCCATTATTCACGATTGCAATTAATTTTATCTTGCATGTATATTTGATAATCTCGGAGTATTTTTGCAAATGATGATCCCATGCCTACACAATGAATGGTTATTCTATTAATTTTCTCCTCGACATTGTTCGTTTATCTCTTCAATTCATTTCATGTCTCGACACACCTTGCGTGAGATCCTTCTCCCTTGCGGAGGAGTGAAACTGTGGCGATGTGTTAGACTATAGCAGAAATATCTGTTGACAAGTAGTGGTAAAATCATGGGTCTTTGATTCCAAATTTAGTGCCGACAAATGGTTCTATTGCTGGGACCTTTGTATTTTAAGGGGATCTACATCATGATGTCAAGGAATCTCAAAGGATATATTCAACAATGGTGGTATGATAAGATAGACTTGTTCATTTTACAACAAGCTCAATTAATATAGAAGAATTTAGAGTGGGTTAAGGATGAAATTTATATGCAAAACTCACATGTGATTAATACAAAATCTTCTGGTTAAAGTTTCCTAAATAACTAACAAATGGTTTCATAGATTGCAAATTAAAGTGGGAGTTTTGAACCATATGATATTCCGTCGAACCTGGCCTACCACTGATTTAGCTTGGTTGCATCGGTTAGATACTGAGCTAACCAAAGTTGTTGACTTCTCGGTGCAGGCAACCCCAGAAAGTTATATCATTGAATTCACTACAAAATATCACCAATCTTTCTCCAAAGCTTAAGAGAATTTTAAGTAGGGGTTGTTAGGAAGATTTTTTAAATAAATACCCCTGTGGATTAAAGTCTGATGGTAAAAGAAAACTTACTATCATTTCAAAGAAATAATACGGAAACTTAAAACCGTAGGTATTGGGGGTAGGATTTAGGAGAGATAGGCTACTAATATGTGGAAGATGAAGGCCTATCACGATGGATGAAGATGAGTCGGAGAGGGATCAAGACATAAAAGAAAATAGAAGAGTGGAGATAGTGAATGAGTAGAAAGAAAAGAAGTTGCAAGAAATTCATAGATGACAAAGAGAATTACACCAAATAGGGGAGCTGTTGAGTAGTATGAAGTTGTTGATAGAAGCACTAGGTATCTTAGATTTGTGAAGTGAAAAATTCAACAGTGAAGTAAATTCTAGCCAAATAGGAGGTGTTGGAAGTAGTTTCGTAAGAAAAATGAATGGAAGTAATGGATCCCACTATGAGTTAGATGGATTTAAGACACTAGAAGTGCCTAGATAGCCAATTGAAGTCATAGACCAAAGTACTCCTATTGATGACGGACTACATTTTGTGATGCAAAGACTATTTTATGAAGATGATATATCTCTTGCAAGTAACAATATGTCAATTAATAACATAGGTAGTTTTTCCCCTAACCTTCCCCTATACTTTATCATAATCTTGCTTGTTTTGTTTCAAAACTAGTTAAGAATTTAAAATTCTAGAAAGTCCACAATGCATATGTAGCCAGTACTTCCAGTAATTTTGGTTGTGGCTTTCGGACAAGTTCCTCAGGATCTTCGCAACTTGGTTCACAAGGATTTATATTGGTTTCATCTGGTTAGTATGTAATGGTTATAAATGTAGAAATTCCTTGTATATTCAAACTACAAATTGTAATATGCTAAAACAATTGACTTGAATCTACTCTAGTCATCAGCGGAAACAATAAACGAAATACAAGAAAAAAGGTCATTGGTGAGGGTCATGCCTGTGATGAACCTTTAAGTTCCATCACCAATGTCACATATGGTGACGGTATTTAAAAAAGCATTGTTGTAAGTGTATATAGTGATGGCCCTTTAAGATTTGTCACCAAAGCCATTTTCAATGACACTTTTGTTGAGGGTTGTTAAAGGCCCATCACTAATTCTCTCCTTGGTGACACTTTTGGTGAGGTTCGTTAAAGGCCCGTCACTAATTCTCTCTTTGGTGACACTTCTAGTGACGAAATTTTATTGACTGTCACCAGTGATCTTTTTGGTTACTTTTGGTGACAGTCAATAAATGTTCGTCATCATTGAGCATTCCAATGAGTTTTTGATGATGCTTCATCCCTATGACAGACCTTTAAGGCCCGTCACCAATGTCGCATATGATGACGGTCTTTAAAAAATCGTTGTTGTAAGTGTATATAATGATGGTCCTTTAAGGTTTGTCACCAAAGCCATTTTGAATGACAATTTTGGTGAGGGTCGTTAAATGCTCGTCACTAATTCTCTCTTTGGTAACACTTTTGGTGAGGGTTGTTAAAGGCCCATCACTAATTCTCTCTTTGGTGACACTTCTAGTGATGATCTTTTATTGACACTCACCAATGCTATTTTTGGTTACTTTTGGTGACGATCAAAAAATTTTCGACATCATTGATCATTCCAATGAGTTTTTGATGACACTATGTACCTGTTACTATATTTTTTGTCAAAAGATAATAATTAGGACCATTGTTGTGGAGTATTTTTCATTATGTGTCCAAGGTCATAGTGGTTATAATAGTTATTCAATTTTTTAAGAAGTAATTAGTATGTATCATTTACCTCAAGTCATAAGAATATAGTTTTCCTATGAGTAAACACATGATTAATCTCTATTAGGTTTATTATCTAGCAACTTTCCTTTAAATAAAGTTCCACTAGTGTGTGTAGGAACTATATTATTTAATACATAATCAAGCCCTCTCAATTATATTAATGGGAGAGACCTAGTGCTCCTCAACACTCATGGCACACCTTAACATGATTTGGAACAATACACTAACATTATTTAGCACCTCACATGTCTTGGAACATCTTTGTACCTGGAACATGTTTGTACCTAGAACATCTTGCCATGAATAGGACACCCAAGCACATGCTGGCATGCCCTAGCATAGCATAGCACTCCCCTATCATGTGTTAGCATGTCTTGTAGTCCCTAGCATGCCATGGAACTGTTATCACCCCAAGAAACTCTCCTAGGTTGTATATCAGAGATGCTCGGGAACATTACAAACCTCAACCAAATGTTGGATAAATGGTGGATGAATGAAATAAATGTTGCATATTCAAGCCAGATAACCACTTCTACTATGATTGACCCCAGACATGGGTGAACACCCCCATACTACAAGGCTTTAGACCACCAATTACTCACAGTTTAAGAAAAATGTGATGATAGAGAAGAC
Source organism: Pinus tabuliformis (assembly GCA_031772625.1). Taxonomy (NCBI): domain Eukaryota; kingdom Viridiplantae; phylum Streptophyta; class Pinopsida; order Pinales; family Pinaceae; genus Pinus; species Pinus tabuliformis. The sequence goes on along the minus strand of CM062814.1, from coordinate 351,682,855 downwards.
TGATCACACCAGAAGATGCACAGGACCCTGTGATGGACAACTGCAACCAGTAAAGGTCTGTAAATCTGTCTTCTAATACACAGACAGGATGACAGCTCTCTGGTATTAAAATAATAGAAACCTGCAAACAAATTCAATGATGCATGCTAGATCCTAACACAGAAGTGGGATGACAGCCCCTCTAATGCTAACCATTAACAACACATGAATAACTACAAAACAGGCACAGCCTGGAACAAGAAGAATAAGTGGAAAGTGAGCAATTAATAGCAAAAGAAGCTTGTATTAGCTGGAAATTAAGACCAGAAGCTACAGGTTACACAGTAGTTACAGTCTCTAGAAGTTGAAGCTTACAACAGAATAACACTCATGAATTTGATTACATCATTTTTCTGGGTATATATAGAATTTGTTTACAAAATTACTCTACTAGGTTATGCATGGAGGTGTCTTAATTGACCACCAACTGCATTTACAGTTAGATATGGGCTCCTGATACAATCTTAATGTTTTAATAAACAAAATGGCTCTTTCTGTACTCTGGTGTACTCCTTGAATAGGTGAAGTATTATCTGCATGACTTTCAATAACTGCTGCAGTCATTTATCTGCTCAAGGTGGTCCTTTTTCTCCTTCGGAGGTACACAACGTTGAATACAGTAGCTGAGGGCTTTAATGTGCAGGTCGTTGGATCGTGGCTTCCCTCCTTCTCTGTGTGCACAAGACAACCTGAAAACACTGAAAATTGCATGAAAATGGACGATGGCCTGTGAATGAATACTGACTATTGGATAGATCAGATGGACAAACGAGATCTATTGGCGGGCAACTTTGGGAGAAAACAGGAGCGCGATCGATTATAGGTTGTCGGATCTGACAAATCAGACGGTGGAGATCAGATCTAGGGGCTTTCGGGAGGCATGTGAACAGATGAATGATGGTCATTGGATCACGGTGGGGATGATCCAATGACTGACAGGAGACGGATATGGAGACAGGTTAACGGCGGGGAACCAGGTACAGTGGCGGGAAGTGGTTTCCCCACACCACTTTATGGCCAAGGGTGGTTTACGTACACATGAGCGCGATCCAGTTATATGTCGACACGTGGCTGACGGGATAGCGAGGAAACCACCTTCCCCGCTGACTAACGGACACACGGTTTATGGGAGCGGGGAAAGCGTATGGCATTGGATCAACAGGCGGAGGATCGGGCGGACAGGATTTAACGCACATGTCTCGGGGTGTTGTGACATGTACGGGCCCGCTGGGTTATGAATTATATTATATGAGCGGTGTTATAAGGGTTAAAACTTTAGCGCCCGGGAATCACTGCAACATGGGTCATATGGGTTTTAAATGGGTTATAAACGGATTATGAGGGTTTTATTAGAATTATAAACAAAATGCACAGAGAAGCCATTACAAAGGTTTATGCGGGGCTTTTAAAGGTTTTAAAACAAAAATGAGCCCGGGAGCCCGAAAAGGGTTTATAAGGGGTTTTGATGCAAAAACAGGGGTACAAGAGGAATAAGGAAAATGAAGGGAAATGATAAAATAAACAGCTGCCAACCCTCTGCAACACAAACCAGCACTGCTTGACCTACTTTAATCCATCAAATGCCGCAAACTGTAGCAGAGCTAACACTGGCTCCTTCTGGGGATGAGATCCTCCCTGTGAGGTATCAAGAACCTGCAGACCAATTCCTCTCTAGCTGCAAACAAATTAACCAAGATTCCTAGTGTTCCATTGGGAATGGACTCTACTTTTCCTGCAAAAAAAATGATAAAAACAAAATATTTACAGCCTTTAAGGCCAAAATACCTTAAACAACATAAACTTTCAAAAATCGCCCATTAAATGGGCCACCAAAAACTGCTTCTCCTCCAATACTTTTTAGTATGAAGGTGTTGTTCCCTTGAACCTATGAAATGATGAAAGGCCCTGTCCAGAAAGCATCAAATTTCCCATGATTTCCTTTCTTCTCCTTTAGTGCATCCCATTTCAAAACCAAGTCACCAATATGAAAATTATTTGTTTTTTCCTTCTTGTCAAAGGCTTCCTTGACCTTTCTCTGATGTGTTGTAGCCTTTTCAATCAGTTGTTCTCTAATCTGAAGTATTTCTGCTAGATCAGTTATCCTCTTTGCCATGTCCTCTTGTTCATCTTGTTTTGTTTGAAGGAATTTTTCCACATGGAGAGTTAGTTGAATTGGAAATATAGCCTCAGTGCCATATACCAGCATGAAAGGAGAATTGCCTGTGGATTTTTTTTAATGGTAACCCTGTTAGCCCACAGTGCATACTTGAGCTTTGAATCCCAATTCTTTTTATTGTCCTCTAACAGCTTTTTAATTATCCTGATCAGACTTTTATTAGAGGATTCTTCCAAACCATTTCCTTGAGGATAATATGAGGTGGAATGAACAAGTTTGATACCCATTGAATTACACATTTCCACCAGCTCTCTTGCCCTGAAGGCTGCTGCATTATCTGTGATTAGTTTGTGTGGACAACCAAATCTGCTAAAGATATTTTCTGACAAAAACTTCATGACTACATTATGATCAGCCTTCCTTGTAGGGATTGCTTCAATCCACTTGGTGAAATAATTAGTGGCTACTAGTATCCACCTGTGCTAGCCACTAGTATCCACCTGTGCTGGCCACTAGAATGTGGATTGATTTCTCCAATAAAATCCAAGCCCCACTGCTGAAAAGGTCCTTTTTCCCGAATTGGTTTTAGGGGCAGGGATTTCAACTATTGTTTTCCTTCAAATCTTTGGCACTTGTCATAGGATTTAACAAAAGAAAATACATCAAAAAATAAAGTGGGCCAATAGTACCCAGCTCTGAGAATCTTGTGGGCTGTAGTTTTCCAATAATGGTGCCCTCCACACATGCTGTTATGAAACTGCTACATAACTTCTTTTGACTGTTCCTTGTCCAGACACCTTAAAAATATTCTAGATGGATCCCTCCAGTAGAGCAGATTTTCCATAATGCAAAATTTTGTTGTTTTAAGTTTTAAAGTTCTAGCTTGAATTTGAGTAAATCCTGAAGGGATCTCTAGCTTCAGAAAGAAATTAATTATTTCAGCATACCAGTTACATAAAGCTAGATTTTCGGCCACTGACTGCTTTCGGTCTGGTTCAACTGCTTCCTCTTCTTCATCTGTTTGACCAATTTCTGCAATTGTGCACAGGAAATCAATATCTAAAGACCTGCAATTTTCTTCAGCCAATAGCTTGGCAAGCCCCTAACCTCTGACGAGCTTGGTGGGCTTCAGCTCAGTATTAAATTCTATCAGTTTTGCAATCCATTTAGCCCTTCTTCCATCAACATCAGGTTGTGTTAAGACATCTTTTATTGCAGCAGAAGGCACATATGCAATTATTTTTGAATGCAAGATATAAACTCTGAAAGCCTTTAAGGATTTAATAAGAGCATATGCCTGTTTTTCCATAATATCATACCTTAGTTCAACATCCCTCAAGTTCTTGCTGAAAAATGCTACTGGATGTTCTGAACCTTCTTCATCTTGCTGCAATAAAACTGCTGCAATAGTACCTTCAGAGGCAAATGATAATATATGAAACTCCTTGCTGTAATCTGGACTTAATAATGTGGGAGCCTCCATAATAGCTTTTTTGATGGAATCAAATGACTTTCTTGCTATTCAATCCATCTTACCTCTGACCCTTTCTTCAACATGGAGCTCACGTGCTTAACCAATTTTGCAAAATTTGGAATAAACCTCCTGAAAAAATTAATTTTTCCCAAAAAAGATTGAATATCCTTCTTAGACCTAGGGATAGACAAAGACTGAATTGTTTTGATTCTTTCTGGGTCAATCTGAACACCTGCAGCAGACACAATATGTCCTAACAGCTTGCCTTCATGTAAAGAAAATTGAGATTTTTTGGGATTGACTGAGATTCCAAACCTCCTGCACTTCAAGAATACTTTTTTCAAATGCTCTAAATGATTTTGATGGCTGTTGGAGTAAACTGTTATATCATCAAGGTAGATGAGGACAAATTTATCCTTCTCTCCCACAAATGCTATATCCATAGCTCTCTAAAAGGTGGCTCTAGCATTCATCAATCCAAAAGGCATTTTGGTTTACATAAAAGTGCCCCAAGGAGTGGTAAATGCAGTCTTTTCTTAATCATCTAGGTGCACAACAATCTAATTAAAGCCTGTAAATCCATCCAAGAAAGACATCACTTTGGCTCCTGAGAACTTTTGCAGCAAATGCTCCATCTTTGGTAGAGGATAGTTATCTCTCTTGGAGCATTTGTTTAAATTTTGGAAATCAACACATAGTCTGATTTCTCCACTTTTCTTCCTCATGACCACTAAGTTGGCTACCCATTTTGAATACCTGAGAGGTACAATAATCTTTTCAGCCACAAATTTTTAATTTCTTTTTCAGTTAGAGGAAGAAACATGGGATTAATTGGTCTCAGATTCTATTTAAAAGGAATAGTGTCTTTCTCCAGAGGAATTTTATACTGAATTATGCTCTTGTCATAAGTTTTCAGGTCACTATACTCCCAGGAAAACACATCAGCAAATTTCCTCATTAAATTGCAACTGTATTCAGCACTTTGATCAGTAGACAAATGAGTGGAAAGATTCACATATCTAGGCTGACCTGAACTTCCTATATCATGCTTACAAACTGCAGACTGGTCTTCTTTTTGGGTAGCCTTCAAGGAACATCATTCTGGTCAAACAGTCTTTCAAGAGGAATTAGACCCTTAGGAATATGGTTGCTAGGAAGCTGGACAATGTTGTTTTTACCAATTTTATTCCTAAGCTGGGACTGGGGATTTTCTTCCAAGGCATCATTCTCTTGGTCAATTTTCATTTTAGAAAATTCATCAATGACTTGAAGGAGCCTATTCAACTCATTATCATCTTCAATTACTTTCCAATGGTGGACATTGTCAGGCAAGGACAGTCTCTACTTCATTTGGACTTCATAAACTAGTCTGGGAGGCATGGGAGGTATAAATACACTAGCAGAAACAGCAAGGGAATCAACAAGCTGATTTTGGGCTCTAGAAATATATGAAATACAGTAATAATCAAAGGAATCTTTGATTCTCCATACCTCACCTCTGTAAGCCTTTAGCCCTGGGTTCTTTGCTTGAAATGTCTTATTTACTTGCTGAATAATCAAATCAACATCTCCAAACACCTTTAGATTCTTGATTCCTCTGCCTTTTGCTAAATTAAGGCCCAACATCAAAGCCTCATACTCTGTTACGCTGTTTATCACTTGAAAAACCAGCTTAAAAGACAGCTGAATGCTTTCTTGTTGTGGAGATACTAGCACCACCCCTCCTCCTACAGTTTCCCTGGAACATGCTCCATCAAAAAACATTTCCCAAACCTGACCTCCTTGCTCTTGCTCAGCCTGAACTGTTGGTTTTTTGAGCTGCATTACGACCTTTTGAGACTCTTCTATTTGAAGAATGCATGCTCCAAAATCAGTTTCCACTGCATATATAGGATGATTTGTAGGATTCTTCTCATCACTGATGATGTATGCCAACTATGCTTCTCTAGATAACCTCCTACTTTCTCCTCCAAATATTGGGACAGTAGCATAAGACAGATCATTCTGAAGTGTCCCACCTAGTCTCTTAATCCACCCTCTGGACAGCAGCATGCCAAACTTGGGAGGGACATCTGCTACCACAATATCCATCATCATACTCTTCATGGGTAGCTGAGTTAAGGTAATGGCCAGATCTTTAATCAATCCAAGACATTCACTTTCTTTGAATCAAAAGAAAATAAATCATGATAGGGTCTAGTGATATCAAGGCCTAACTCTTCCATGACAACTTTAGGCATCAAATTGTGGCTGGCCCATGTGTCTAGCAGGAAATTGTGGAGGTTTTCTTCATGAATGGTCAAGGAAACATAAAAAGATGGAGAATTATTATTAGCAGGTTCAATCATAGGGCTGAGCACAATGGCAGGCTTGTCATCTTGCAAATTGACAGAGTCAGTGGAGGTTTGTTTGGTTTCTAGCTCAAAGGCTTCAAGGATAGGCTTTCTAAATACTTCACTCTTCACCAACTCAACCAGAGGCATAGATATTTTCAATTTCTGAACTTTTGACTCAAATCTGAAAGAAGAAGGTGATTTATCAGAACTTTTTACCTCTTGAATTGGAGCCTTGAGGATGACTGGATCAGCTGCTGGCTTTCTCTGCTTGACATTTTGTGATTCTGCTTGGACAACAGCTCTTTGGGCAGGATTCTCCTTGGCATATTTTGCACTAGACCTCAGATTATATCTCTGTTCGTCACCAGTTTGTAGAATAGTTCCTCTATCCCATTCTTGATTGTCTTGTTCCTGCAGCGATGATTGTTCATACTCGGCCAATGTTAAAAATGTAGCACTGCCTTTATCTTCCATGCAGCGAATTTCATCCTCATCTTCTTCAGATTGTTCTTCCTCCATGACTACATTTTGGAAAGGAGATTTTACATTGTGTTCTTCCTTTGTTTCTTCACCCCTCTGAATTATTTGTAACTGCTCATTTTCTCTTCTGAAAGGATTTGGATTTCTTCGAGCAAATGTGTTTTGCTGCCTTGTTTTCCCTTAATTTTGTTCCACTTTCAACTTAGAAATTTCAGCAGCCAATGACTCTATCATCTTAGTCATTTTGTCCAATTTAGGCTCTGAAGATGATTGTTATCGGGAAATCTAGTGTTTATGCAGAGCTGCTAGTCCCACTAAGTTTGGTAGTTACCTTAGAAACAAACAAACTAAAACCACTTTCGTTTTCCTTTATGAGAAGTAGATAAGAGGGGAAAGAAGGAGACCAACCTCTGTCTTGCGCTTGGTTCCTTTCTTGATCCCTCTCCCTTCTGATAGATCTTTGCCACTCGCTTCCTCATCTACCTAGCTTCAAAGAGCACCTGTAGAATCAAAGCAACATAACACTATCCGAGAACATAGATCTACTATCATAAACAATATAGGACCAGATATATATTGACCACACAAATGCATATATCATCAACCATACAAGAATGTGGAGGAAAACTTGAATAGCTTTATTAATAATCAAGAACAGCAAAGAGGATTACAACCAATTTTTCTGACCCAGCATCATCCTCTCAGCAAGAAAGCCCTTCTTCACCTCATGAAAATCTTAGATCACCCAACACTATGATGTTACACCAAGAAACCAGCAACACTTCCTTACAAGATACAAAATTCCAGCCTCTGGATCTCTGGGATGAGGGATCCATATATAGATGTTTGCAAGGGGGGTGAGTCAGCTTTTGAGATTTTATTAGTGTCCTCTCTCTGATAATTCTTGATTCCACTTGGAGATTGATGATCTCTTACTCATCCCTGGGTGAATGCAGAGAGGCAAGTGTCACAGGAGAAGTTTTTGGAAGATTCCATGATCCTCCACCTTGCAGATTGACCCTGCCATTTGTCCACTCTCGCCCATCACACCCAATAGAAGGGATTTTCAATATGCATCGCACTTCCCATGTGTATTTAGGTGGGATGCAGTGCAATTTGACCATGGACCAGGTGAGATGGTCCAGTTTTGACCAGTTCTGAGTAGTTTTTCATGGAGAACTTCTGGGAGAAGATGTAATCAGTTGACCTTGTCCTTTTAGAGTTTGGAACAACACTTTTATGGACTTAAGATCCTTTGGTTTATGGACATTTATGATTGGGGTTGCAGTGCCCAGAAATGTCTATAACAGTTGCCCCTAAAGCATGAGGTCGTTAATCTGTTGATGTTGGGTGAAATGCTTTATCATGAGGATCTGAAGTTTTTTCGAGCCGGAAGGTGACCTGTAATAAGATACAATACAATACATTATCTTCATAATATTTTCATGATCTAGCTGAGGCGGGAATTCCCATGCTCAGCTTTATAAATTAATTTTCATGTACATAGGACAGACAATCATCTGAGTGTAGACTGATGATTCTAGTAGAGCCATCGTCCCTTAGGATGATTACCTGTGCAGTAATGATGTACATTTGATGTCTTTATTTTCCTGAATATATATTGTAGCCCGAATGGATGAAACTAGATCTGGGGTCTTCAATCTCGTTCGATCTTCACTCAAAGTATAAGTTGATCCATGTGAGAGATGTTCTGGAGTCGAACATGGAAAGACATTACCTAATTGCCAGCCAATGATGTAAGCTGTTAACAGGCGCGAGAGGAATCACCGATAATGACGATGACCCTCAAGGTACTACAGTACAATTCACGTGGTGTGAATAAAGGGACTTGGCGTCGAACACCACGCAAAATATTTCAGTCGAAGGCCATTGATGTAAACCTGTCACGGAAGTGAGAAACTTGCCATTGAGGCATGCAAGCTTCAAAGTACTGAAAGGGTTGTTCCTAGATTGACTTCCTGGATAATGAGCTGATGTCGACAAGAAGCGATCCGTCATAGGAGGGCCTTAGTGAATCCCACATCAATGACACGGAATGGAGCAAATGATTTTAATGGAGGTGAAAACGATCTGATGATATAACGTTCAGGGTGGCGGTCATGAAAGAATGGAGCATAAATGTATTGCAGTGGATGAGACACAGGTGAATTCTCTGAGCGACTTCTCTTGAACATATTGGTGACACTGACATGATGGATTAGTAGCGTTAACCCCAAATATGGATGGTGTGATGGACCCATGGTGATATGACCAGTCAATGGAACAACCCAACCAAACTCGGATGCGGAGTGAAAGTGTCATGTTCAAGAGCGACTTGCTACCAATAAAGTTTCTTCAAGTTTTCTTCCCAATTTTTCCCCAGTCATTGCTGACCAGTACCTCTTTATTTTTGTCAAGCTTGAGGAGGATAACATATGCTTGTTCTATAATTTTCCCTTCAGGCAAACCCATTGCTATGTTTTAACGAGCCTAGCGATAGTGAAACTCGTTCTTGTCTGTATAGACAAGTTTGTCGCTATTCGGTTTTAATGAGTTTAACGACAAGGATAACTCGGTCCTTTTCTATTTTAGAGAGTCTAAAAAAGGGATGTAAAGAAAACTCCAATAATCCTTTTTCGTCATATAATCCCTTGAGTCTGAAAAAGTATAAAACAATGAAAAAGGGATGAATTTTCGGTAATTTTAACGAGCCGAACGACACAAGCACTCGATATTTTTGTGTAATAATCCCTCAAGTCCAAAAATATTAAAATCTAAAGGAGGGATAACACTTCAGGTCACTTTAACGAGCTGGAGAGGCCAATTGCTCGGCAGTCTTTTGATATTTTACGAGTCAGTTGAAAAGTGCTTAAAGGAGACTCGTTTTTTGAGGAACGAGTGGTAAATTCAGGTAGCAGCTGATTCCAGGTAAGGTTTGGAATTTTCCAATCACGACAGTGTCACGAGTATGGCTAACAAGATCACTCTTCGCAGTTGTTCCTCAAAAAGGGTAAACAATCAAATGGAGGTGAATGATCGACAAATACAGAGTGGAGCTGATGATGAGAACATGACCAAGGCTTCAAAGGCTGATGATAATACATTCACGATGGTTATTTACCGGAAATTGGTTCATTTTTTAATGAGCTTAAACTCTGGGGGAACATTTGCTCATTTCTTATGTTTATTTTTTAACGAGCTTGAATTCCATATTAAAACTGCTCGATCCAGTCGCATAATAAGGATGTCTCATATAATTGGCATTTTTCAAAGCTTTTCCCCACATCCTTTCTTTATGCAAGTTAGGAAATGACCAATCCTACGAGTTTAAAGAGTTAGAGGACCTACAAATTTAAAAAATAAATGGTCGCTCTTCGCTTGCATGCCAAAAGGTTTGCATGCCCCCAGGTATAGTGAAGTAGAGTTTCCCAGGTTACCCCTCAATTTGCAGACAAAACATTTGTTTTATCGGGAAAGGCCTATCTTTTCCAGGTTACCCTTCAATTTGCAGACAAAATATTTGTTCTATTGGGAAAGGCCTACCTTCTAATGGGGTTATCTTATTCCGGTCTAATTTCATAAACCAGTCATATATCCTCCGCGGAAACCTACCCTATACCCAAAGTTTTCCTGCCGAAATAGACCAGGGTGCATGCCCCCTGGGTTTCAGTCATATCCTCCGAATCACTCGTGCTCATCAGGAGGACAGACTGGGGATTGATGAGACATTGCTTGCGTGAAAAGACCATTCAGGGATGGTATATGACTATTTGCTATGTGTGAACCGGGGAATGAAAGCTGGTCTACGAGCTTGACCACTCTTCCTTCATGCGGAAAACACATTACTCTAAAGAGTGAAGAGACAATGGCTCCCATGCAATAAATATAGTCACGTCCAAGGAGTATATTATAATCCAGGGGTCCTTGGACTACCATTATGTTCATGTGAATGGTTTTCCTTCTCAATGTTATTGGCACATTGGGAAGGATCCCTAACGGTCAACTGGTTCCTTTGTCAAATCCTGTTAGATTTCTCATTTCAGGTAAAAGCAATGGCGAACCAAGCGCTTTCCAAGCAGTTGAGGAAAGGATACTCACAGAAGCCCCTTCATCTATGATGGTACCAGCCATGACCATTCTATATATTTGAGCAATGATTCGAAATGGCACACTAGCTGGTAAGCGGGGTTTGCCTAGTAGATTCCAATCGAAGGAAACAACTAGGTTGCTTGGAGGTGGGACCGAATAGACGGCCGGATACGACTCTGACGAACTTCCTTCCTACGGTAAAGGAACGGGTAGACTACCCCCATGTTCATCGGAGTCTGTGCTTACGAAGAGAATTTGGACGGTGTCATTTTTGTTCTCTCCGTTGACTGTATCATCTGAAGATGGATCCTATGAAGTCAAGACCAGGTCAACTGCTGCCTCGACCTTTTGACTTTCGTCTGGTGTGGATTCATATGGTTTATCTTCAATGATAAATGCTTCGGCTGACCACAATGGCGTGTCAACCGGATTTTCAACTAGTGACGGACTCGGTAAGAGCTTCTTATATCCAGGAGGAAGCCATAACGGTGAAACCGGACGGTCGTCCAAAACTCTTTTAGCCTCATCTAAGAAGGGACAACGGTGGATGACATGATCGCCTTCACACAGTTTACAAGGAAATTTACATTTTCCTTTTTGTCCAGGGGCTTCACTTTCACTAGTCGACGGTGTATTTTCAACATGATCATCAGAGGTTGATGACACCAGATTGTGCAAACGAGGAGACCAGTCCCTTAAGATCTGAGGGATGCAAGGACAATCTCGATGATAGTGGTCTCCTTTGCAAATGACACATGGCGATTTAGGCCTGGACGGTGCAGTGTGTGGATTTTCGCTAGATGATGCCTGGTCGCCCCTTTTCACCTTTGGCTCCTTCTTCTTCTTCTCTTTCTTCTTCTTCTCCTTCTTCTTCTTAGTTACTTGATTTTTGGCTTTACCAGCTTGATCAAGCGAAGAGGAAGGAGGAGAGGGAGAACTGGACGAAGTAGAAGGTTGGGGGGTAACTTTGGTATCGTTTAGTTGCTGACTTGATTGTTCAGGAATCACTGTGTTCTGAATGATGGAGGTCGAGAAGAGCCATACAGGAAAGCCGATTGTCAATCCTTGAAGCGACAATGTGGCCATATGGGGTGCACCAACATCTCCCCAAGAGTAGAAAGGACTAGGATTTCCTCCAAGGGGAAATCCTTGGTTGGTGGACTACATTTTTCTCAACCTAAGACCAATGCAGGAAAGTTGATGTTTATTTCGATTAAAATAAATTTTAGATGCTTTGACACAACTTGTTTTTTCAATTTTTAAGAGTCGAGGAAAAACAAAAGATGACTCTAGTCGCCTTCTATTTTTAATGAGCTTGAAGTGACAAGTGCTCATATGGACCTTTTCCTTTAAGGAGTCTAAAAAGGAATGAAAGAGACTACTCTGGAAATCTAGACAGAGGGATTACCAAACCAATCGCAAAACTGCAAAATACTTTTTACGTTACGGCAGTCAATCTTCCCAAATGCTATGTTCAGTGCATTGCGATCGATAGGGCGGCAGACATGGCTTCCTATGGATAAAGGATAAAGCCTATTGTGGTCTCCTAATATATACTCGACGGTACGTGGGAGCACAAGTCCGTACTGGCACTTATAGTCTCAAAGTGGAGGAATCACCCAACCAACAATGAAAACAACAGTTACCAAGCTTTTGCGACGCTGGAATATGTCTCTAGCCTAGACTTCTAAATGTTGTGTGTTAGGTTCCAAAGCGTTTTTAGATTCATTAAATTTATTTTACAGTTGATCTTGCTTAAGAAATTTTCCTTTCAGGTTCACCGCGTGATGTAGATGTACAATTCCTAATATGCAATCTAAGATGATAAACAATCGTTTAATCTTCTTTTTGCAATGAAAATCCTAGCTACTAAGGAAAGAGAGATGATATTCTTTCAACATAGAGCAGAGAGCACACACTATATGCACTGTCCTAAATCAAACCAACAAACAGTCTAAATTCAAATGCACATGCATGTATTTGTTTTCAGCCTTCTTAATGTGTGAATGATAAAAAGAAAGTTAAGCGCAAATATGAATTATTTTTCAAAGCGACATTACTAACAAGTTTCTTTTCAAGACAAAATGAATACAATGACGACACTTTGCGATTTGGAATTGAGAACTTGCTTTCGACACTTGAAAAACTACTAATTCAAATCAAATACAAGAGTAACAGTGTAATCGACTATCAAGAACAATCAGATTCTCTTCTCTGACTGAAAACGACACTTGCGACACTTTCAAATCAAGAAACGACAGTTTAATTACGCTACTTCTTTGTAAAAGAGAACTGAAAATGGATCACAATACATAAAAAAATTTACAGTTCTTTTCACAATGGAGGTGAAATAATGGTAAGGAAGGGGGTTTCAACAGAGGTATACTGACTACAGACAGCAAAACTCCTGAATAGAGCTGAAAAGAGTGAACACAGAAACCAAAATCTAAGAGCAGAAGAGGTCTTGTCTGATCAGCGCACCTCTAACATAGGGAAAGTGAGATGCATCGCACCTACTACACTCGGGAAGTGTTATGCATCCAGATTCCAAAGAAGAGACAGTGCGATGGTCTAGGGACGAGACTTCAACTGGGTTTCGGTTCACAGTTTGCAGCTCAGTTCAAGGATTTAGGCCGAGCAAGTGGTAATCAGTAAATAAATCACAGGGGTAGATCTAAGGAGGTTACTAGAGCCACCATAAGGGCAATTAGAGAGTTTGTAAATCGATTTTTCATTTTATAAACAAAACCTGGAGATAGATTGAAGCAACATTGATATACTTTGCACTTGCATAGCAAATGCAGTTTGAAGGCTAGCTGGCTTGACTTTAGGCTCCATCTGTAAGTTTATAAAGTAAACAAATATAGACAAACAAACAATCTATTCGCTCCCCAGTGAGTCACCATTTTGGTATCAGGAAATCTAGTGTCTATCCAGAGCTGCTAGTCCCACTAAGGCTGGTAGCTACCTTACAAACAAACAAACTAAAACCACTTTCGTTTTCCTTTATGAGAAGTAGATAAGAGGGGAAGAAGGAGACCAACCTCTGTCTTGCGCTTGGTTCCTTTCTTGATCCCTCTCCCTTTTGATAGATCTTTGCCACTCGCTTCCTCATCTACCCAGCTTCAAAGAGCACATGTAGAATCAAAGCAACATAACACTATCCGAGAACATAGATCTACTATCATAAACAATATAGGACCAGATATATATTGACCACACAAATGCATATATCATCAATCATACAAGAATGTGGAGGAAAACTTGAATAACTTTATTAATAATCAAGAATAAGAAAGAGTATTACAACCAATTTTTCTGACCCAGCATCATCCTCTCAACAAGAAAGCCCTTCTTCACCTCATGAAAAGCTTAGATCACCCAACACTATGATGTTACACCAACAAACTAGCAGCACTTCCTTACAAGATACAAAATTCCAGCCTCTGGATCTCTGGGATGAGGGATCCATATATAGATGTTTGCAAGGGGGTTGAGTCAGCTTTTGATATTTGATTAGTGTCCTCTCTCTAATAGTTCTTGATTCCACTTGGAGATTGATGATCTCTTACTCATCCTTGGGCGAATGCAGAGAGGCAAGTGTCACAGGAGAAGTTCCTGGAAGATTCCATGATCCTCCACCTTGTAGATTGACCCTGCCATTTGTCCACTCTCGCCCATCGCACCCCATGGAAGGGCTTTTCAGTATGCATCGTACCTCCCGTGTGTATTTAGGTGGGATGCAGCGCACTTTGACCATGGATCAGGTGAGATGGTCCAGTTTTGACCAGTTCTGAGTAGTTTTTCATGGAGAACTTCTAGGAGAAGATGTAATCAGTTGACCTTGTTCTTTTAGAGGTTGGAACAACACTTTTAGGGACTTAAGAGCCCTTGGTTTATGGACATTTATGATTGGGGTTGCAGTGCCCAAAAATGTCTATAAAAATGATGTAGAAGAAGTAGAATCCAAATTTCTCTGCCTTCTTCTATCAGCATGATTTTTCAGCTTCTCTGCAGCCATGATATTAGACTCTACTTCTAGTGTTGCATCTTGCATGTTTGCCAGCGTAGCACATCTCCTTTCTCTCAATAACAGGCAGAGATCAGAGTCAAAAGCATTGGCATAATTGAGTTTGGCAGAGGTAGGAGTAGGCTTTACTTCATCTGGTATCTTACTATACATATGATTGCATCTTTTATTAAAATCAGGTAAAGATTCACCGTTTTCCCTTTTCAGATTACCAAACTCAGTATGATAATACAACAAGTCTTTTTTATCTCCCCATTGCTTCAAAAATGCATCATCTAATGCTTCAATATCTGTTATAGATCTCTGGGGTAATTCTCTAAACCATTTCCTAGCCTCTCCATCAAGGCTCTGGACAAAAACTCTCATCCACACATCATTTTCACTTATATCTAAATTATCAAAATAACTGTAAAAAGCTTCTAGGTGTTCTTCTGCTATTACTCCCTCTGTTCTAGTGAATTTGGGCATATATTTTTGATATTCTCCCACAAGCATAGGATTTAAAGGCACAGGCAATACCAATGGTCCATATCTGGCAGCTACAATTCTTTCTATCCTCGTTGGTGCTTGTTGTCCTGCCATGTTTGGAATATTTGGAAGAATACTAGCATATTGAATGGTAGGGAGTAATGAGATGGATGGTAGAGGTAAAGGGGTGTTTTGTACTGAATGGGAAGCTTTCTTTGGACTAGGATTCAAAGGGAAACTAACTGAACAAGGGGCTAGACTTATCTCTGAAGGAATTTCTTTATCAATAGTGTTGTGCTCTAAATATTCAAACTGTAACTCTTCAGCAATAACTTTGTCCTTCAGAGATGCATGAGACTTTTTAGGCTTACCTGATCCTGATGCCCCTTTCTGTGAATCTTTCTTCGATTTAACAGTCCTCTCAGGTTCAGGCAATGATTCAGCTGGAGATTTCTGAGGATTTCTTCGAGTGTGTCTCACAAATTGAGCCAGAACTTCAATGTGGAGTCGCCAAATGATGGTCTTCCTCCAGTGGAGTCGCCAGACAGATGATTACAACCAGAAACTGTGTTCAAACCTTGTCTATTATCAAAGCTTGAAGCTATGTCATTCTCCCAAGGAAGCTGAGCTTCAATTATCCTCTCCCCGGCAACGACACCAATTAATGTTATCACCCCAAGAAACTCTCCTAGGTTGTATATCAGAGATGCTCGAGAACATTACAAACTCAACCAAATGTTTGATAAATGGTGGATGAATGGAAGAAATGCTGCATATTCAAACCAGATAACCAATTCTACTATGATTGACCCTAGACATGGGTGAACACCCCCAGACTACAAGGCTTTAGACCACCAATTACTCACAGTTTAAGAAAAATGTGATGATGGAGAAGACTGATCACACCAGCAGATGCACAAGACCCTGTGATGGCCAGCTGCAACTAGTAAAGGTATGTAAATCTATCTTCTAATACATAGATAGGATGACAGTTCTCTGGTATTAAAAGAACAGAAACCTACAAACAAATTCAATGATGCATGCTAAATCCTAACACAAAGGTGGGATGACGGCCCCTCTAATGCTAACCATTAACAGCACATGAATAACTGCAAAACAGGCACAGCCTCGAACAAGAAGAAGAAGAGGAATGTGAGCAATTAACAACAAAATAAGCTTGTATTAGCTAGAAATGAAGACCAGAAGCTGCAGGTTACACAGTAGTTACAGTCTCCAGAAGTTGAAGCTTACAACAGAATAACACTCATCAATATGATTACATCGTTTTTCTGGGTATATAGAATTTGTTTACAAAATTACTTTGCTAGGTTATGCATGGAGGTGTCTTAATTAACCACCAACTGCATTTACAGTTAGATATGGGCTTCTACTACAATCTAAATGTTTTAATGAAAAAAATGGCTCTTTCTATACTCTAGTGTACTCCTTGAACATGTGAAGTATTATCTGCATGAATTTCAATAACTGCTGTAGTCATTTATTTGCTCAAGGTAGTACTTTTTGTCCTTCGGAGGTACACAGCATTGAATAAATAGCTAAGGGATTTAATGCGGAGGTTGTTGGATCGTGGCTTCCCTCCTTCTCTGTGTGCACACGACAAGCCAAAAACACTGAAAATTGCAAGAAAATGGACAATGGCCTGTGAATGAATACTGACAGTTGGATAGATCAAATGGATGAACAAGATCTATTGGCGGGTAGCTTTAGGAGAGAATAGGAGCGCGATCGATTATAGGCCGTCGGATCTAACAAATCGGATGGTGGGGATCAGATCTAGGGGGCTTCTGGGAGGCATGTGAACAGATGAACGATGGTCGTTGGATCGCAGTGGCGATGATCCAACGACTGACAGGAGACGGATATGGAGACAGGTTAATGGGTGGGGAGCTGGTTACAGTGGCGAGAAGTGGTATCCCCACACTGCTTTATGGCCAAGGGTGGTTTACGTACACATGAACATGATCGAGTTATATGTTGACACGTGGCCTACGGGATAGCGGGGAAACTGCCTTCCCTGTTGACTAATGAACGCGCGGTTTATGGGAGCAGGGAAAGCATATGGCATTGGATCAATAGGCAGAGGATCAGGTGGACAGGATTTAATGCACATGTCTCAGGGTGATGTGACATGTATGGGCCCACCGGGTTATGAATTATATTATATGCGCGGTGTTATAAGAGTTAAAACTTTTGCGCTTGGGAATAACTACAACATGGGTTATATGGGTTTTAAATGGGTTATAAATGGACTATGAGGGTTTTATTAGAATTATAAACAAAAAGCACCGAGAAGCCATTACGAAGGTTTATGCAGGGCTTTTAAAGGTTTTAAAACAAAAATGAGCCCGGGAGCCCGAAAAGGGTTTATAAGGGGTTTTGATGCAAAAACAGGGGTACAAGAGGAATAAGGCAAATGAAGGGAAAGGATAAAATAAATAGTTTCCAACCCTATGCAACACAAAGCAGCACTGATTGACCTTCTTTAATCCATCAAATGCTGCAAACTGTAGCAGAGCTAACAGGGAACACCTTGGCATAATATTGTATTGATAAACATTAGCACTTGGCACACATTGGCACTTGGCATGTATTGGAACATATTATTAGTGTGCCTAGCATGACCCTTTTGAAAAATATAAAGTCCCGACTTATTAACCCTCTTATGTGTTCATTTCCTTGCATTTTAGCTTAGTTATTCCTTTTGTTGCCTTGAGACTCCTTGACGCATATTGGCATACTTTGGCACCCTACACATCCTAGCATGTCTTTGCACCTAGCATGCCTTGGCACTATTTGGCACATGTTAGCACACCCCAGAACTACCTATCATAGTCTAGCACTTCTTGACATTCCCTGATATTCCCTGGCATGCCTTACCCATGCTTAGCATACCTTGTCACTCCCTCCTTGGCATGACAGGTAGCACTCATTGACACTCCCTAACAAACCTTCATATTCATTCACTTCCACTCATTTTTACCTAGTGCTCCCTTGTTTTATCCTACACTACAAGAAAAAAGGACATTGGTGAGGGGTAAAAAATGTTGCCATAAGCTCATTGGTGACAGTCAAAATAGCCTTTGTCACCAAAAACTGAACGTCACCAAAGGCAACGTCGCCAAAAGTATAGGTGTTGTAGTGACATTCAAAGTCCATCACCAATAATTATTTATAATGATGGATAGTGATCATCACCATTTCATATGAGCAATGGTGATGGACCATAGCCTTCATCACCAAAAACTAAACATCACCAAAGGTGTTGTCGCGAAAAGTATAGGTATTGTAGTGACATTCAAAGTCTGTCACCAATAATGATTTATAATGATGAATAGTGACCGTCACCATTTCATATGAGCAATGGTGATGGACCATAGCCTCCATCACCAAAAATTGAACATCACCAAAGGTAGCATCGCCAAAAGTATAGGTGTTATGGTGACATTCGAGGTCCATCACGAATATTAATTATAATGATGGATAACGACCGTCATCATTCCATATGAACAACAATGATTTATTGTGATGGATTTTTAATGACCATTACTATTGATGCATATTTATGGTGACGTTCGATGACGTCACCAAAAGACGCATTTCCAAAAGTATAGGTGTTGTGGTGACATTCAAGGTTCGTCACGAATAATAACTATAATGACGGATAGAAACCATCACCATTTCATATCAACAACAACGATTTATGGTTACAGATTTTTGAGGGTCATCAATATTGATATGTATATATGGTGGCATTCATTAACCATCACCATTTCATATTTTGGTAAGGGTCAAAAAATGTCACCAAAGCTCATTGGTGATGGTCAAAAGAGCCTTCATCACCAAAAATTGATCATCGTCATTCCATATGGATGTCAGGGCATGATGGAATCGAACCACCAACCTCTTGCTTGTAAAGTAGGTGCTCTTCCATTGAGTTAGCACCCTTTAAAGAATTATACTTTTAAAATTAGACCTTGAAACTTCATAAATTGTAAATTCTACATCTTTCAATAAATTAAAGTCTCAACAATATTTTACTAAAAAAGCAAAGCAACATCAAAGTTGCAGGTCCCTACCTAATGGTTATTTAAATTATGAAAAGTGGGTGAAGGGAAGATAGTTATGTCTACGAGAATCAATATGTTTAGTTGAATACTCAATTAGAAGTGAAACTCTAAAGAGATTTATAACCTATAAATGACCTATAACTAGCAAATGCACCAAATATTGCAAAGGTAATGTCATAAGTGGATAGCATATGGAAGAAGAGGAGGCAGGAACTTGGAACCCTTGTACATCTTAGCATGCCTTAGCAATTGGCACATCTTAGCTTGTTTGAAATGTCTTCGTATTATCTAGCACATGTTAGCATGCCCTAGCATTCCCTAACACACCTTGGCAGTCATGACCTCACAACTAGCATTACATTTTTCCATGACTTGGGAACCTTACATTCACTAGAACACCTTGGCACTCCCTAGTTTTCATGCCCTCTGTTATCCTCCACAATGTTCCACGTTGATGAGGAGATCGATGGAGGTAACCATAGACCAAGCTTTTAGTTTGGTATCTAGCCCTACCAAACCAAAGAGGGATCTCTCTATGAAATCACAGCCAAGAGATTATTGGAATGTAAAGGATTTTAGGCTAGATAGCTAGGCTCAGGTGGGTTTTTGGAAAATTTAGGGACTTGGAACTCTGTCCACCAGTGTCTTGTCTAGCAGAGACTTTGTCAAGGTGACAGGGACTTAGAACTCTATCTAGGATAAAGCACCTAACATGCATGATAGAAGCTCCCTAGAATAGAGTACCTCCTACCTAGAAGAGTGTCCCCTGCTCAAAATATAGAACCCTTCTCTACTGTGCAATTTTCTTAAAGATAAATCTATGCATAAAATAGTACTAGAAAAACACCTAAATTAAGAAAAGTGAGCATCTAAGTCAAACTATAAAAGTATACTAAATATGGCTCTATATAAGTTTGGGAAACATTAGACAAGCATGCTTGCATAAAAAAACCATAAGATGCCTAAAATTGAACCATAAGTTTTGAACTTTGTTTTGAAGTTTGCCAAACTTTGAACCTCATGTTCAAGTTCAACGAACCCTATGAATTAAGATAACTTTATAAGAAAATTCATTCCAATCAATTGTCCAAACCTGTAGTAGTCTTGCTAGGACATAGCTGTGCTGATAATTCTATGCCCTACTTGTGCTTCGATGTGTACTAGTCTCCTAATTCCCCCACTCATTGTGCGTAGAAAACTTTTGTTGGATAGTATAGAACCCAACTTTGAAAACCGAGGGAGAAAACATATGAAATAGACAATGAAATTACTATATTGGTCTTTTATAAACTTCTTATGCAAGTTGACCAATTAGGCTTGGGTGGGTTTGATTGATTTTTCCAAGCATTAGTTGGTTCAAAAATCAATTGACCTAAGTTGACCTATTTTGGTTGGTTCCAAATGAAATTGACTCAGTTAAGGGGTATGGTCATGTTGACTCGGTGATTTCGAGTCAACTTGGATGATTCGTGATACTGTGTTTGTAGTGACTTCTATCATTGTTAAGTCATTCTCTAAGGATCCATATCTTGTAGATTGCTAATATATTGTTGAACATCTAATGGTTTTGTGTCATTCAAAAAATGGTTGCAGTAAGTGCCTATGGAATGTACCCATGTGTCTTTTGTTGATAGATTTTTCTTGCATTACAATGCGGCAATAATTTGGGTGTAAATTTAAGGAAGCTAATTTTGCTTACAACATTCAGTTACTCAAAGCTTCTTAATCTAAGAATCCATGGCTGGGGGCATCTATTTTACCAAAGTTTCCCTAGACTTGGACCTGGTCCCAATTACAATGAATGACATACATAGTCCCACTTCTCCATGAGGGGTAAATGGTTTGTGGGAATTAAACTTTAATGGGGAGATTATCAACCCCCTTGTTTTATCAACCAACCAATCCTCTGTGGACTTCTGTAATGATCTTGAAAATGTTTATGAAATTAGCTGGTTATTTGATGAAATGAAGTATCTACAAAAACTAAGGGTTCAAGAAGATGGAGAGTATAATTTAATAGAAGCTTGAGTTGTTGGATTAAGTTCTCAAACAAATTATGATTTTATGTCCTGTTGTTCTTTTATTGGAGCAAAGTTGCATAAAAGTTGGTTTCCTTCTATGGTTCTTTGTACAATGTAAAAGTGGGGTGTCCTATAACCCCTACTAAGGCTAAAATCTCCCATAGACATGTTTTGGCTGTCGTGGGCCATCTTGCCTGCATAAGAAGGCCTCTAGGGGAGTTTTGTAAGTTCAAGCCTAGGATATATTCGGCAGAGTAGATTTAGCTGAGTCTTAGCTTTTAGCTAACAAATTCTTTTGACGGTTGTAAGTAGTCTACATCTCATTTTCATATTTTCATATTGTGAAGCTTGTTGCCAATTCAATATGAAGAATTTCAATTAGTTAAGTGGTTGTTTTCATTTCCCCATTTCTTTCTGGTGGTTGGTTTCATTCTGAAGAATTTTTTTTACATATTTTTGGTATATTTACTCTATGTCAATATCTATTATTTTGTGATTGTGTAACAATTATCAGTCCTAACATATCTTTTATATGTTTTAATATCTTTATTATCGTTGTTCAATATATCATGATGCAAACATGATATCATTTAGGGATACAAGCCAAAGGCTTTTGCCAAGTTATATTAGAGCTCATGTTCTGATCAAAACTACGTTGGGACCTGTTTCTATCATGCTCTACTATTTTTCCTATTTTTCTTCATCCTAGAAATCATACCGTTCTTTACATCTGTCACGGATAAGTGTTATAATAATATGAAAAGGTTAATAATTTTTTTTTTCTGTTCATTCTTGTAGAAAAGTTGAATTTTTTATGCCTGCATCTTCATTATACTATGTGTGTCGTACTAATTGTTGTTGCTATCTCTGATTCTTTGAATCTCTTTTTGCTTTTAACATTGTAACTAAAAATAATAGAAGTAAATAAAGAAATAAACAGTGGATATAATTTCCTTGTGTTCACTTTTTGTTCACCTATTTAAAAATCCTCACAATCCTCATATCCATTCATTATTACTCCCAGATATGTGCACAGTAGTCAACTTCCTCTTTCCTTGTAAAGCATAAAGGGATTGTCAAGAAAAAAACACAGAGCTATGCTATCATGAGGATAAATGTCTATAAACATAATACAGTAGGATCGGCTACAACTCATGAGTAATAGTCATATCCTTATATTTAATAATATACATTATGTTATTTTAGTTTAACAAGTGATATATAAGCTCCTACCCTTGATTTGCATGTAATTTTGTTTTTGTAGCTCCATTATTCAATATTTTTTTGCATCTAGATCCAAACGTTAAATTAGAGTTGGGTGTTAGTATTTTCTTAATTTAACTATGCAACATGGATTAACACACACCTTGTTTTTCTTGAATTTGCGTAATACATTAAACAATAGTGTTCTTCTTCAATGCATTGACAATTTTGAGGTGCTAGAGATGTAAATGTTATTTAGACTTTTTGCTTGAAAGGAAAGCCTCTTTTTTTATCTGCTATACTTTCAAATTTGCATAATTATTTATGCTAGTATATCTAGCTATAATTTTGTTATTACCTTCTTTGATTAGACATTTATTTTTGATCAAAATCAATTATGTAATTTTGGAAGTAAACTGTGTTATTCCAAGTACATAAGGAACATTCTTAGCTTTTTGTAGATATCATCTCCAAGTATAATATTACCAACGTTACAAATTTGAATTTTGCATAACCACTCGTTTCTGTCTGCCATATATTTGGTGGTGCCTCAATTTAGATATCAAACACTTTGGGATGCATCTAAGTGAGAACAACAAAACAAAAAATCATTCTCCTTTTCTTCATTGAACTTATTCCTGTTATTTCCTCTACCTCTTATTTTGTTTGCATTTAATTTGATTCTTTTGCAATTCTCTTTGTTTCTAATGTCAAGGTATTTCAATGTGACCACTTTTTCTGCAATAATTTCAATGTTTCCATGTATTGTTATGTTAGCTAGAATTGTCATAAGACGTACCTTGTACAGGGAGATTATTACTCCTCTATTCATTGTTCCCACCTCTTCTTTCTCAACCTCTTTCTTTTTGTCAAAAGCTTTCTTTGTCAGCTAGTTTTCTCTCACATTCAATCAACATTCCACTAACTGAAGCATCCCTACAACTTCTTCATACAAAGAAATGCTTGTCTTGGAAAATACAGAGTGTGGGTCAAAATTTGCAAATCATTTATACAAGTGAGGGTATGTGTTTGTTGTTATTTCAACATTTGAGATGACTTAATGTAATTCCCTTCTAAGAAATTCAACAATAAATTGATTTAAAAGTGAGGTATATGCCTGACAAGTAGGAGTCTAACTCTACAACTCTAATTTAGTGGCAATGAAATATTCAACTGTAAATGCCTGATCTCCTACAGTGTAAATTTCTAGATAAATGGCTAGCCTAAATCTGTCCATTGTCCACATATCCCAAAAAATCATGTATGTCTGGACTTTGGTTGTGTGTGAGAGAGGGGAGATCACATAAATAATCCATTATCGAAAGAAAAAAGTTAAAGCACAACATTCTATGGAGATTTATTTTTTTTAATTTTATTATATAACTTAGAAAGTTTGAAAGGAAAAAACTGAAGCTTCCCTCTCCTTCCACACTTCATTAAATATGCCCCTTTTCCAATGCAGATGTGGCCTACAGAATCACAATCAGAAAACATAATATGAAAAGTAAGTTTAATGAATTAATGTAGCTTTGTTATAATACCTCAAGAAAATGGACTCTGAGAAATTGGATTCATTCTCTATAAAAGATGATATAGCAAGATTTGATCACATTTTTAACTGAAACAAAGGTAAATTGGATTCATGCTCTGCAATAGACAATACAATGAGATCTAATGACATTTTCAACTCAAACAAAGGTAAGTTGAGTAAGCTCAAGCTCCAAAATGATGGAATCCAACTTCTGAGTGGCAATTACTGTATATATCTAGCTAGAGGCTATAACATAAAGATATTTGTTATATGTGAAGATAAAAAAATTAAAGGAATGTGAAATTTTGACCATCAACTATAAGTTCCTTTCAAAGTCTAGACCAAACCATAACATTGTTATCAAGATAATCAACTCACCCATGCTAGTACGCTTCTAGTAATTTCATGATAAAACTCAAACACAATAAACTTCAAACAACATAAATTAACCAACGATATGTCTGAGGTTGGTTACCTAAGGATTATATCATACTAAATTTAAGGAAGCTTTAGTGGAACCATTGTCGACCTGTTGAGGCTTTTGAATGTTTTGAGGGTGGTATCTACTAATTTTAGTCATCCCAACTCAATGGCCTATAAAAATGACTAGATCTCTATAAATTTTAAGATATATTGAACCACAGAATCGGGAAAGAAAAAATACAAAATAAATAAATCTAAATGATAATGTTGGTGCAGACAAGGGTGGGAGTTTTTATTGGGTAGCCAGACACATTGATGTTTTTGTTTGATTATTTGAAAATTTTCCAGCTATTCATAAGGATAATTATGATATTATGTTTTTTCAAAAAAATTTAAGTGAGGTAAGTGATAATAATGAGATTTTTTTTTGAATGATCTTATTTTCAAGGCTTTTAAGTAAAATATTTATTATTTCAAGGTTTTAAGCTAATTGATATTTTCATTTTCCCAATGTCTATGCATGAAAGAAAGGAATCTTGTTTACAATGTGGATCAAATTTTGATATTTAGTTAGTCTATATCTACTTGATAAAGTTCCATAACCTTTTGGAACACAATTATTCAACTTTTGTCACAAACATGAGTCCTAGTAGATCCAAGTCTAGACTATTTGAATCCATTTCCAATATTTCCTTGCAAATTGAATATAATTATGGATCTGCATGTTGTGATCTTCCTACGAGATCTAGAGACCAACCAATTGCTTGAAGAAATGTTTGAGCTAGGACCATGTCAATTTTCACCCTATGTATCAATACAACTAAGAAATACATTGTACCACACAACATTATAATTGGAGGAACCAAGAGAGATTTAACACCTAATTCTAGCAGATAAATGAACATGAATACACAACCTGCGGCATCATAAACACAATCTCTTTATTTATTAGCTCCTCCTCTAAACTTTAATGCAGCATACAGGTCCAAACCATGGTTTCCAGCCAATAATTAATGCCACATGCATACTAAGGCTCCTATGAGCACATTACCTCTTTGTCTCTGTTACATAGAGGCAGGCTTGTCCCCTTATACACAGAGATTACAATCATTATATCCTAAATTTCTTCAAATAAATATATCTAAACCCCCAAATGCCAATGCTGCCACATTTTTTGGGTGTTAGATACCCACTACACAGTGCATAGGAATATTGCTTCATGGTATTACTGTAATTTCTCTTCTTGCGATTTGGCTCCAAAATCCATCCTTAGCTCCTCATGATTAACATACCCAACAACTCCCATAAATGGGTCAATAAGTTGGAGGTATGTCATGCTCTACTATTCCTGCATCAAGCACAAATCTATATAGACCCTTGTCTAAGATGCCATGCCAAAGAGGGATCTTATCTCATGGAATGCAATAATTTCTTGTTATGTTCATTGAATGGATATTGTGATGAGGTGTTGGGACTCTTTTATCAACTTCAAAATGATAGGTATCAATAGATGTAATTAGTGTGGTCATTGTGAGATATACTCAATTTGGTCATAGTGTTGAATCCTTGAAATTCTTCAATTGAATACAAGTTTCAAAGGTGAAGCCTAACTCTGTTACCATAGAAATTATTTTTCCTTCATGTGCTGACTTAGTGGCTTTCCAGTGTGGGTATTTTATGCATGGGCATGAGGAAGATGCCCTGACACTTATATGAAATAAAATAAGTAGACATTAAGGTAGGCCATATCAGCTTCATTGCTATTTTATCTGCCTATAGCTAGGAAGGACTAGTAGATGAAGGCTAGCATCATTTTGATTGAATTAGCAGAAATTTTGAGGTGAAGCCTAGAGTGGAGCATCATGTGTGCATGGTTGACCTCCTTTGCCACTTGAGAAACTTGAATGGAGAATATGTGATATTTTCAAACATCTATGCTACTTCTATGGGATGATGTACTCAATGTGAGATAACTAATGTTAGATAAGGGAATTATAAAAAAGGAACCAAGTTGTTTTGAAATATATCATGGAAACTCTTCGACATTGTTCTCGAGTTTCAATGATAATACACCCTCTTCATTTGAATGTTGCCTCTCCAAAACCATGGAGAGGAGAGACATGGAGGAGTTACAACTTTGCATACTTCCTCAACAACCCTCAAGGTGGCTGGAAATAGATAATCATGATAAGCTCCAAGCATTGGACAAGTCTTGGTTGAAGACTTATGTTGTAAAAGATGAATTCAGGCAAGTCCCGGGCCAAGTTTGGGACTTCGTTGAGGAGTTTTGTCCAATTTTGAAATTAGCTCAATCTTTTCTATAGTGTTTAGTTATAGAAAATCGGTGGAGCAAAAAAAGAGGCATTTTCAGGGAAACAAGCCAGCCTGACGAAGGCCAAAAGCTGGGTTACTGGTTTGAAAACAAGAATTTCATTGTCAAGAAAATTGGATGGAGGGCCCAGCAAGGGAACATGACAAGTTGTTGCCTCAGGCTTGCATATTTTTGTGGGCTTGTTTGTCAGTATTCAAGGTGGTTTTCTGGTCAGAGAACCCTAGAGGAGTGCATGATTTGGTCCTGCAGCGTATTTTGGGAGGCATTATAATTGTTTTTGGTGAGATTCTTTCTTATTGAATTGAGGATTATGTCATAACAAGACTCAGCTAAGAAGGCGATGAATTCCATGGATGTTATAGGGATTTCACAAGAGGTTGCAAGGCCTGGGAGACTATGGAAGTGTAGATATGCTTTTAGTTGATACTTCAAGTGTGACCAAGCTTAAAAATCAAGATGGTTCTGGTGCAGAAGGTCAAAAAATCAACAACAGAAGAAAAAAATGGAGACCTTGTGCACCTCTAGAAAGCAGTTCTACGCTGCCTCACATCTATTGTAGCTATTGCAAAACTCTCATATATGCCTAAACATGGGAGGAACATGATCACAACATTATTTTCTTTCCCTTTATTCTCTTCATTTATGAATTTCATGGCAAGTAAAATCATCATTTTCTTCTTTTATTTGAGCATTATATGGAAGGCTGAAATTAATTGTTTCACAAGGTGCTAGAATTTATTTTCAAGAGAAAATTATTCAACACGCCCTGATTAATAGGTCCTAACGGATCCTGTTACAACTAATACTTAAATATATCATTCCAGAAATTCTCCTCCTTCCAAATTGTAAATTGAGTAAGTGGGATTTCTATATTTTATTTCCAACCAAAGTTTGTGCCTACCCCTTGGTGCTCTTGTCAATGCGTAAATCTAGGGTCTAAGTGTTTAGTGTCAAGTTCTTGGAGGTATAGATCGATCAAGGAAATTGGGCATGGATCAATCGATATACTCATATGTAAACGACATGCTCAATGTTTTCTGGTGCAAACATGGAACATATTAAATCTCATTCATTGGATTGATGGGGCCTTCTCACCTATTGCATATGAATTCATAGGTGCCTTCTTGGCGGATTTCTATCTCTTCTAGTGGTAACGTTGGAAACTCACATGCCGTTACAGCAAACATAGAAGCGATGTCACAGAAGTTAATGTCGTCATAGAAGCCCTTTCACTGCCTGCACGAAGACATTAACTGCATTACATAGTTGCAATGGTTAACAGTACATAGTTCCTTCCCCAAGGGTTTCTTATCTCTATCTCTCGGTCTAACCGGTATGTGATTCTGTAAGAAAGATATTTGAGATGCTAGGTAGAGCGTCTAGAAAGCTTCAGGTATTGGAAAGGTACTTCCACAATTGAAACAAGGTCGAAAGGGATGCTTGATATACTTGAAGACTTCTTGAACTTCTTAGAATTTGTAAATGAAACGAAAACGTTCGCACCAGAAAACATTGAGCATGTCGTTTACATATGAGTATATCGATTGATCCATGTCGTGGCCTAGATAATGAAATTTTTATTTTTCTTATTTCAACTCAGGCCGGGGGGTTGGAATCAATTTTCCAAGTGCAGATACAGTTATTATAGATTATCTACATTTTGTTTATTTATGATCTCAATAATGATCTCACAGGATAGGCCGAGAAAGAACGTTGATTGTCTATTAGTTGATAAGAAAGTGTTCTATTGAGAAGACAATATTGCAGTAGTGAGGAACAAAAATGGATTTGGAGAATCTGGTAATGAATATTTGTTAAAATGAAAGTTTAAAGAATTATCTAGATCACAAAGAACCTTTGTGTTTGTGGAGACTGCCACAATACCACCAAGTTCATCTCCAGAATTGTCAAGTGAAAAATTATTGTGAGGTATTATGTTCTTTTGCAATTACTAATAATGGTAGACCATGTAGAAATGTTATTTATGATGTGAGCAGAGTTCATTGTATAAAGATCAATGGTTCAAGATTTTTGGTAATACAAGACCCCAACCAGGTTTCATTAGTTTAATCTATTAATCAAAACAGGTTTCATCAATATATGAAGCACATGTGGCATTCTGATAGCTCACTAAGGGTGTTTGTACTACTATTTCTTCTACTCAAGGAAAAAGGTCTATCAAATATAAATATGATAATAGTTCAACGAAGTAGGTGACAGGTCCTCTAATAAGTGAGGAGTCTTTGGGAATAGACACTCATTTACAATAAACAAGCTACAGGAGTCCATTTCCAAAAATGGGAAATAATTCTCTAGCAGGTGCATTGGCCAGAATGTTTGTAAGCATTGCTACATCATTTATTTATACTCCTACTTAGTTTGTTAAACAACATATGCAAAATGGTTTACAATATTGCAACAATTTGTAAGTCTATTAGAACTGGAGTTTCCATTTCCAGAAATAGATCTCCAACAACAAGAAAGTAATGTGAGGACTAGACTAAACTGGACCAGAAGTGAATAAAATTCAATGCCAAGTTCCATAAATTGTTAAGTGGTAAGAAAAAAAATAGGAAGGAATGCTTTTAGCTACTTGAAATCAATATCATCATCTCATGTTAGATGAAGACTTCCATTACATGATCAACTGGGCAAGAGTTGGCACATGTATCAAATTTTGTAGAAGTAGATTGTTGAGAGGCTGGCCTATTGGAAATTGTAAAAAATGTTACAATACCTAAACTTGGTAATTGTAGAGGTGCCAAAATTGTGGACTCCAATAAATTTAGCTCAATGAATTGTCCTAGTTGGATAACCATTCAAATAAAATATGTTATTGGCTCTACTGATAGTTTTCTTGGATGCACATGTACAGGAGCAAAATGCCAGTTTTCCTAATATATATTTTGTTCATCTAGCCATAAAAGAATAATGCTGGAATTGAACTAACCTTATCTGAATGTACATGTGACTATCATTAAATATTTCTGTGGATGGTGCTCAATATGTTTCAAATGGATACATATGGTGTATGGAAACTGTGGTCTCATAACATTCTATTGCTACTCAAAAAAATATGTACCTAGCCACCAGTGTTTCCGAAAGGTGGGATCAAGGTAGCAATGATTTTGAAGAGGCTGCATATTAATTTGATCTGGTTGAATGCATATGAATATGCTCAGTATAGATCAAATAGTTGTGGTTAAATGCAATCTTGACATTGATGGACAGACTTCTGTGTTTGAAAGACATGAATGTCAACAAGGGTGTTCTAGCTTGAGTGTTGTTTAGGGATTGTTAGTTTTAAAATTCTGGATGCACATCAATCTCTCAATGTGAAACCATCACGGTCAGCAATTATTTTGACCAGTCTGCCTGAATGGTGGCCACAACTACATACAAAACTTCCTAAATTGTTTCATCTACCTAAGATGCCAAGTGCTATTTCGTCTTATAGTTTGTTGAAAGGATCAGCCACCCACAGAAACTTCTACCATGAATAGTGATTCATCAATCTACAGGTTGCACAAAAGGCCCATTCATGGAAGGTGCTACAACCTAGTAGGAAGCATGTTGAATCTTTTGAAGAGGTGGGTAATAGAACCACTAGCAATAGAAATTTTAAGCATAAGCAGTAACATATACAATCAACAACAAAATGAAAAGTATTCCTACTTAATAGTTGCATTCATATACTCGCACTCTCTCCAAGTCTTGATGTTACCCACCAAGAAAATTGTGACCAACACCACATGGGGAACTCTGTAAAGAAAGTACGAAGTGATGAGGGGATTGCGATCTCATATATCTTCGTTGGTATGTTGATCTTTAGGAAACACATCCCTCTCAGATTTAACCAAGGTTTCACCTCTAACCTGAAGTTAGTTGAATGTTGAAGTTTACATCAAGGAGGATTATCAATATAGAAGCAACCACTAATGTCTTAGCATAAGAATCATCCCACTTTCCTTGTAAGAGAAAGACTGAGATCCCTCATCCACCTTCTAACCTATAAGTAGGTCATTCAATAAATAGTTTATAACTAAAAAAAGTAAAGACATGAGAAAGGCTTCCTAATTAAGTGGGGCATGCATGTATCTTCATTGGGGACCTCAAAGAAAAATAGGAAGCTTGTGATGCACAGGTAAAAACTCAACAAGATGATGAAGGCACATGTCTTATGGACATGAACCCCTCACAAACATCCATATCAACCATCAGTAGAGGCCAAATCCCTGTTCAAGAGTTGGGAACAAATCTAGCCAAGGCAAGAAAGGTTGTTAACATTAGCTAATTCAAATATGACCAAAACTTAAGTATGATCATTCAATAAATAGGGAGAACAATGCCCATACCTAACTTGGCCCTTCTCTCCATCACAAAAAAAAAAAAAATTGCCATCTCAAATACCTATAAAGATCTAGTAGCTATGGATTCTTCTAGCATAGTGTTGTCACAGGAAAATGAAATATATATATATATATATATCAGAGATAATAGAAATACCAAATAGAAGAATTAGGGAAACAAAATTGGATGCTTATAGCTGAGAATGAGGCATTGAAACTAGAAAAGACCAACCTGTAAGGTTATCAATCCTATATTGTTGAAATGCATTGTTCATAAAAAGAAATGGTGAGGAAACTCTTCCCTTTCCTTCAACAAATGCAGAGAACCTCTACCAAGTTTCTCCCACTAAGGGAGAAGGTGGAGGAAAAAGGGATACAACTAGAAGGAGTATAAAGCATGATTGATCAAATCATAAAGCTCCCAAAAAGAGTATCAGGATGCTACTTCTAAAGAACCTAATATTGGTGAGGAGGAAATTAACTATGATTATGTAGAATTTAAACAAGCCCTCAAAGCTTTAGAAAATGTAGGGAATGATGTAGCCTAGTGCTACGACCTGGTTGGAAGCATGTTGAATCTTTTGAAGAGGTGGGTAATAGCACCACTAACATCAGAAATTTTGAGCATAAGTAATAACATATATAAACAACAAAAAAATGAAAATTATTCCTACTTAACAGTTGCATTCATATACTTGCACTCTCTCCAAGTCTTGATGGTACCCACCGAGAAAGTTGTGATCAACACCACATGGGGAAATCTACAAAGAAAGTACGATGTGATGAGGGGACTTTGATCTCACCTATCTTCATTGGTAAGTTGATCTTTTGAAAACACATCCCTCTCAGATTGAACAAAGGTCTCACCTCTAACCTAAAGCTAGTCAAATGTTGAAATTTCCATCAAGGAGGATTATCAATATAGAAGCAACCAATAATGTCTTAATATAAGAATCATCCCACTTTCCTTGAAAGAGAAAGACTGAAATCCCTCATCCACCTTCTAGCCTATAAGTAGGCCATGCAATAAATAGTTTATAACTACAAAAAGTAGGTAAAGGCTTGAGAAAGGCTTCCTAATTAGGTGGGACATGCATGTATCTTCATTGGTGACCACAAAGAGGGGGAAGTCCATGATGCATAGGTCAAAAATCAACAAGATAATGAAGGTACATGTCTTATGGACATGAAACCATCACAATCATCCATATCAACCATCAGTAGAGGCCAGATATTTGTTCAAGAGTTGGGAACAAATCTAGCCAGGGCATGAAAGGTTGTTAACATTAGCCAATTCAAATATGACCAAAAATTTAGTATGATCATTCAATAAATAGGGTGAAGAATGTGCATACCTAACTTGGCCCTTCCCTCTATCACAACAAAAAGAAAGTTTCCATCTCAAATACCTATAAAGATCTAGTAGCTATGGATTCTTCTAGCATAGTGTTGTCACAGGAAAATGAAAACAAATATCAGAGATAATAGAAATACCAAATAAAAAAATTAGGGAAACAAAATTGGATGCTCATAGCTGAGAATGAGGCATTAAAACTAGAAAATACCAACTTGGAAGGTTACCAATCCTATATTGTTGAAATGCATTGATCATATGAAGAAATGGTGAGGAAAGTCTTCCCTTTCCTTCAACAAATGTAGAGAACCTTTGCCAAGTTGCACCCACTAAGGGAGAATGTGGAGGAAAAAGGGATACAACTAAAAGGAGTATCAAGCATGATTGATCAAATCATAAAGTTCCCAGAAAGAGTATCATGATGTTGCTTCTAAAGAACCTACGATTAGTGAGGAGGAAATTAACTATGATTATGTAGAAGTTAAACAAGCCCTCGAAGCTTTAGAAAATGCAGGAAATGAAGTAGCCTAGTGATACGACCTTATTGGAAGTGTGTTGAATCTTTTGAAGAGGTGGGTAATAGCATCACTAACAGCAGAAATTTTGAGCATAAGAAATAACATATACAAACAACAACAAAATGAAAATTATTCCTACTTAACAATTGCATTCATATACTCGCACTCTCTCCAAGTCTTGATAGTACCCACCAAGAAAATTGTGACCAACACCACATGGGGAACTCTACAAAAGAAAGTACAATGTGATGAGGGGACTTTGATCTCATCTATCTTCGTTGGTATGTTGATATTTAGGAAACACATCCCTCTCATATTGAACCAAGGTATCACCTCTAACCTGAAGTTAGTCAAATGTTGAACTTTTCATCAAGGAGGATTATCAATATAGAAGCAACCAATAATGTCTTAGTATAAGGATCATCCCACTTTCCTTGTAAGAGAAATACTGAGATCCCTCATCCACCTTCTAGCCTATAAGTATACCATTGAAGAAATAGTTTATAACTACAAAAAGTAGGTAAAGGCTTGAGAAAGGCTTCCTAATTAGGTGGGACATGCATGTATCTTCATTGGAGACCTCAAAGAACAATAGGACGCTGGTGATGCACAGGTCAAACTCAAAAATATGATGAAGGTACATGTATTATGGACATAAACCCCTCACAATCATCCATATCAACCATCAGTAGAGGCTAGATCTCTGTTCAAGAGTTGGGAACAAATCTAGCCAGGGCATGATAGGTTGTTAACATTAGCCAATTCAAATATGACCAAAACTTAAGTATCATCATTCAATAAATAGGGAGAACAATGTCCATACCTAACTTGTCCCTTTTCTCTATCACAATAAAAAAAATTGCAATCTCAAATACCTATAAAGATCTAGTAGTTATGGATTCTTCTAGCATAGTGTTGTCATAGGAAAATGAAAAAAGGTATCAGAGATAATAGAAATACCAAATAGAAAGATTAAGGAAACAAAATTGAATGCTCATAGTTGAGAATGAGGTATTAAAACTAGAAAAGACCAACCTGGAAGGTTACTAATCCTATATTGTTGAAATGCATTGATCATATAAAGAAATGGTGAGGAAATTCTTCCCTTTCGTTCAACAAATGCAGAGAACCTCTACCAAATTGCTCCCACTAAGGGAGAAGGTGGAGGAAAAAGGGATACAACAAAAAGGAGTATCAAGAATGATTGATCAACTCATAAAGTTACCAAAAAGTGTATCATGATGCTGCTTCTAAAGAACATAAGATTGCTGAGGAGGAAATTAACTATGATTATGTAGAAGTTAAACAAGCCCTCGAAGCTTTAGAAAATGTAGGAAATGATAAAGCCTAGTGCTATGACCTGGTTGGAAGGCTATTGAATATTTTGAAGAGATGGGTAATAGAACCACTAACAGCAAAAATTTTGAGCATAAGCAATAACATGTACAAACAACAACAAAATGAAAATTATTCCTACTTAAGAGCTGCATTCATATACTTGCACTGTCACCAAGTCTTGATGGTACCCACCAAGAAAATTGTGACCAACACCACATGGGGAAATCTACAAAGAAAGTATAATGTGATGATGGGACTTTGATCTCATCTATCTTCATTGGTATGTTGATCTTTAGGAAACACATCCCTCCCAGATCGAACCAAGGTCTGACCTCTAACCTAAAGCTAGTCAAATGTTGAAATTTCCATCGAGGAGGATTATCAATATAGAAGCAACCAATAATGTCTTAGTATAAGAATCATCCCACTTTCTTTGTAAGAAAAAGTCATAGATCCCTCATCCACCTTCTAGCCTATAGTAGGCCATGCAAGAAATAATTTATAACTACAAAAAGTAGGTAAAGACTTGGGAAAGGCTTCCTAATTAGGTGGGACATGCCTGTATCTTCATTGGGGACCTCAAAGAACAATGGAAAGCCCATGATGCACAGGTCAAAACTAAACAACATGATGAAAGAAAATGTCTTATAGACATGAACCCCTCAGAATCAAACATATCAACCATCAGTCAAGGCCAGATCTCTGTTCAAGAGTTGGGAACAAATCTAGCCAGGGCATGAAAGGTTGTACACATTAGCCAATTCAAATATGACCAAAACTTAAGTCAGATAATTCAATAAATAGGGAGAAAAATGTCCATACCTAACTTGACCCTTCCCTCTATCACAATAAAAAATTTTCCATCTCAAATACCTATAAATATCTAGTAGCTATGGATTCTTCTATCATATTGCTGTCAGAGGAAAATGAAAAAAAATATTAGAGATAATAGAAATACCAAATAGAAAAATTAGGGAAACAAAATTGGATGCTCAGAGCTGAGAATGAGGCATTAAAACTAGAAAAGACCATCCTGGAAGGTTACCAATCCTATATTGTTGAAATGCATTGATCATATAAAGAAATGGTGAGGAAAGTCTTCCCTTTCCTTCAACAAATGCAAAGAAACTCTACCAAGTTGCTCCCACTAAGGGAGAAGGTGGAGGAAAAAGGGATACAACTAAAGGGAGTATCAAGCATGATTGATCAACTCATAAAGTTCCCAAAAGGAGTATCGTGATGCTACTTCTAAAGAACCTAAGATTAGTGAGGAGGAAATTAACTATGATTATGTAGAAGTTAAACAAGCCCTCGAAGCTTTAGAAAATGTAGGAAATGATGTAGCCTAGTGCTACGACCTGGTTGGAAGCATGTTGAACCTTTTGAAGAGGTGGTTAATAACACCACTAACAACAGAAATTTTGAGCGTAAACAATAACATATACAAACAACAACAAAATGAAAATTATTCCTACTTAACAGCTACATTCATGTACTCACACTCTCTCCAAGTCTTGATGGTACCCATCGAGAAAATTGTGACCAACACCACATGGGGAACTCTACAAAGATAGTACGATATGATGAGGGGACATTGATGTCATCTATCTTCATTGGTATGTTGATCTTTAGGATTATTAATATAGAAGCAACCAATAATGTCTTAGTATAAGAATCATCCCACTTTCCTTGTAAGAGAAAGATTGAGATCCCTCATCCACCTTCTAGCCTCTAAGTAGGCCATGCAAGAAATATTTTATAACGTCAAAAAGTAGGTAAAGACTTGGGAAAGGCTTCCTAATTAGGTGGGACATGCATGTATCTTCATTGGGGACCTCAAAGAACAATAGGATGCCCATGATGCACAGGTAAAAACTCAACAAGATGATGAAGGCACATGTCTTATGGACATGAACCCCTCACAATCATCTATATCAACCATCAGTAGAGGCCAGATCCCTGTTCGAGAGTTGGGAACAAATCTAGCCAGGGCATGAAAGGTTGTTAACATTAGCCAATTCAAATATGAACAAACTTAAGTATGATCATTCAATAAGTATGGAGAACAATGTCCATACCTAACTTGACCCTTCCCTCTATCACAATAAAAAAAAATTCCATCTCAAATACCTATAAAGGTCTAGTAGCTATGGATTCTTCTAGCATAGAGCTGTGACAGGAAAATGAAAAAAATATCAAAGATATGGTAAAGTGATTCCGGAAATAGAAATACCAAATAGAAAAATTAGGGAAACAAAATTGGATGCTAATGATGCATTAAAACTTGAAAAGACCAACCTGGAAGCTTACCAATCCTATATTGTTGAATTGCATTGATCATATAAAGAAATGGTGAGGAAAGTCTTCCCTTTCCTTCCACAAATGTAGAGAATCTCTACCAAGTAGCTTCCACTAAGGGAGAAAGTGGAGGAAAAATGGATACAACTAAAAGGGGTATCAAGCATGATTGATCAACTCATAAAATTCCCAAAAAGGGTATTGTTGTAGGGAAAAGTATCCGACTCGGATGACCCTAACCCACTCTAAGGGTGACAGTTCCTTAGCAACAACTGTAAAGCAAACTACTGAAGGTTTTCTTCTTTATGAAAGCAAAAGAGAATGGAGGAAGCACTAACCGTTGCCTTGCGCTTAATGTCGAATCCAAACTCTCCTCTTTGGCCGCTTGCTCCTAGCTCTTTGTCCTTCTGCTCGCCCAGCTACAATGAGATCCTGCACAATGACAAAGAAGGAAACTATAAGAGGTATGCAATCATAACTGGTTCATGGATTAGTGTAAACCAAACATGCAATCATCACAATATATAATTGAACAAAAGCACATAGAAGAACCTCAATAGCTTTTATTAATGAAGAAATAAAGGTTCTGAGAGGATTACAACCATTGCAGGCTCCAACCCAGCAACACCTCCCAGCAGAAAGAATTGCTCTTCTTCACCTCTCTCAAACAATCACCCAATAACTCAAGAATGAAACCAACAGCATATCATTACTTTGCACAAAATTCCAGCCTCCTGAGCTCATAGGAGAGAGCTCAATATATAGATGAATTGAGAAAGGATGAGTCAGCTTGCAACTGATGTGTAGCTGCCTTGTGTCCTCTCTCTCTTCAGTTAATCTTTAGTTGATCTTCAGTTCTTGAGTCCACTTGGTGAACCTTGCTTCCACTTGGAGAAACAAAGCCTCTGACTCATCACAAGGCGAAATACCTGATCCAAGTGTCAATTTTGGAAGATTCCAAAGCTATGACTCACTCTGCCACATGTCCAAACTCGCCCAACGCAGGTGGGCTTTGTTCTGCCTGCTTTGCAACGCAGGTACACCATGGAGCAGTTGTGTTTCAGCGCAGAAACCCAGTGGAGCACCTGCTTTGATTTCAGGATTGCTTGTTTTTGAGTGTTTTCAGGTGGAGAACTGATCTGAGAGCTGTTGGTTTGCTGACCTTGTTCCTCTAGGGGTAGGAACATCATGTTTAGGGAACTTTGGATCCCTTGGATTATTGACAATTCATGCTTGTTGCTGCAAGGCACAAAATTGTCTATAACAGGTATCATGATGCTGCTTCGAAAGAACATAAGCTTAGTGAGGAGGAAATTAACTATGATTATGTAGAAGTTAAACAAGCCCTCGAAGCTTTAGAAAATGTAGGAAATGATGTAGCCTAGTCTATGGCTCTCTACCATAGGGACCACTATTTAAAAAAATGGTTGATTAAAATGAACAATCTACCATCCATTGGAGGTCAAGGGGAAGCAAGGATGAATATTGAAGTTAATAGAGAATTGGATGAATCTTTGGATTCATGGGAACTATCATTAAACATATTCATGAGTAAAGTAACCAAGTATTCCTTGAAAAAACATACTACAAAACTAGTCAAGCAATAGAATATACCAAATTCTTTTATGGTTTCCTTGGAAAAGGATATTGAGAATCTTGTAGAGAGGAAATACGAGTACTATGTAGAGATGGGAGGAATATCACCCACAAAGATCAAGATGATATCCTCTCTACTCAAATCTAGGAAACCTATCTATATGACATCTCAGGGGTTAAAGTAAATGGCCTAGTGATCTTGTAACAGGTGTCATTTTGCTACTTTGAAAATTATAATAATTTTTTATTAAACTGAGATAGAAAAAAATGAAGTGGGGGGGAAGTTGTAACTACTCTTGGGAGAAGTCAAGAATCTTAAATAAACAATTAACTTTGTCTCTATAAGATGTCCTAAACAAGAGAAAATGAATTTTTTGAAATTTCTATAATATGGAATCTTGAGATATAATATTGAGAAGCCCTGAGGGTGAAGAAGGAAGTAGATGAAATTTATACATTTGTACATGAGTTACTAATGACTTTTCTATAGTAATATCCATGTATGTTTATGGTCGTGTGAGATTTTTAACTAGTCACTAGTGGAGTTTTCCGGTTATTAATTGATATATTTCACACATTCAATCTTTGTTTTGTAGTTGTCTTCATATCTAAATTAATAAGTACTAATTGGATTATGTACTAATTCTTTTGTATTTAACCAATTTGGACAATATTGACATTGCTTGCACCAAGAAGAAAACTAACTACTTTCTTCCATTTTTTAGCAATAAAATATGTTCATTTGATAGTTCATTTCTCACCATTTATTTCATTAGATTAGAGTATAGTAGTTTTAATTTGCTATAATTAGGTAATTTACCTTACCATTTTTGGGATCTTATGTGTTGTGTATATTTTTCCAATTCACATAACATTGAATCCTCTTAATCACCACTGAGCTAGAATTCAAATGGGTCTCTCATCTCATCCCAAAGTGTGTGAGGTATAATTTGAACTTCATAACATCTAGAATATCCCTATCACTATTGCTAAGAATTTATCCCTATCAAAAAGCACTACAAGCACCATAAAATAATTCTAAAAAAACCTCTTCCCAACCCAGACTTTTTACTTACAGTGAAAATTCATCTAGACTACTACAAATTCCTTCAATACAAATGATAGAGGTTATGGTGGAGGTTTTATTTGAAAATTTTTGCCAACCTATAACACAAAAGCCACATAAAACTCAGCAATGGGTACAAAAGCCACAGTAGCATCGATGGGTACAAGATGCAGAGTGCAGCATAGTGCACATAGTAGCAGCGATGGGTACAAGATGCATAGTGCACACAGTAGCAGTGATGGGTATAGG
Source organism: Pinus tabuliformis (assembly GCA_031772625.1). Taxonomy (NCBI): domain Eukaryota; kingdom Viridiplantae; phylum Streptophyta; class Pinopsida; order Pinales; family Pinaceae; genus Pinus; species Pinus tabuliformis. The sequence goes on along the minus strand of CM062814.1, from coordinate 351,643,457 downwards.
ATGCATAGTGCACACATAGCAGCAATGGGTACACCATGTATGGTGCAACATGGTGTAGCTCAGTGATGTTGGACATAGTGATGGTGCAACATGGTGTAGCTCAGTGATGTTGGACAGAGTGATGGTGCAACATAGTGTAGCTCAGTGATGCTAGACATAGTGATGATGCATCATGGTGTAGCTCAATGATGCTGAACATAGTGATGGTGCAACATGGTGTAGCTTAGTGATGATGGACATGGTTTGATGGTGCAACACAGTGATAGGCTCAACATGGTGATGGAGTCACCATGGAGAATCAGTTGAAGTAGCATGTCTTCAACTGAATCCAGCTAGTTCATGTATCATATTCTTAGAGATGATCTCTGCTCTTATTTAGATAAGTCAAAGTGTTGAATTTTGTTGAGGCAACTAATACTTTTACTGTTGAGGCTCCTAACCAAAATGCCTATTGGCAAGGGCACTCTTAGGTGTTTGTATTCACTCTTGATGTGCTTGTGTTTCATATATTAACGTTATTTCTCCTTACCATAAAAAATTGTCTATTTTACTACTACAATTCTTTTTGTGTTCTATTTATTTTATATATTTTATGTTGACTATCTTAAACTAATGACATCTACAATCTAAAATATTGTACTCTAACCCTAATTCATAATGAAAATCATAGTAATAAAGACATGAATTAAAGGTTAGTTGACATGGAAAAAATGCCACATTGTCATGTATCTTGTGGAAATATACCAAGAACTTACATTAGGAAACCCTAACCACCAGCAACACATTATCTTTATGGAAAAAAGGGCATCAGAGAAGATGGGTCTAGGTGGAGTTCATGCATTCAAGTTCAGGTGAAGGAAGAGGTCCAATCTAGCTCAACACCCTAAACCGAAGACTCTAAAAACTCACTGGAAGAAAGGACCATTGTCAGACGAGCGAAACTTCTCTTCAGTTTAATTATTCATGTGAACAAGAAATATTGATTTGTGAGCTGCTAAGAATGAAAACTAGAGTATTTTTCACCACAAGAAAATTTGTGTCCAATTTTAAAACATCTATGTCTAATTTATAGTGTGAATTTATTAATGGTTGTTTCATTCACTGCACAGGGGTTTTATACTGTAATTGTTAGATGCTTGTTGTAGCAAAGTATTTTGCATAAAACAGAGGGGTAGAAGAAATTTCACTATTTTTCTTGATTATTTTAAGTTGTTGTTCATTCTATTCTTTGTTTATTTTAATTTCTCCCAAAAACCTCTGTTGAATCCAGCAAGGGTGAGCTTTGAAAGCACAACCATATTGCAACAATTCAGGAGTGATTTAGTTACTGTGTTTTTCAAAAGTCTTGTTTTTCTCGAGAATTCCAAATCAAACCCAGAGACATGAAAAACAAACCTTGAAAACAACCAAATAACCAGAAATAAATGAAATGCATGCCAAGCAAACAAAATAGTTAATGAAATGTATGTGTTTTTATCATGGAAACAAGGGCATTTTGAGCATGCCTTGATTTGCAAAGCATATAAAGGTGTGGACAGAAGAAGTATCCAGAATTTTATTAAAATATTTAATTGTATATGTATAAATCTTATTAATAGGCAGGGAATTGAATACCTAAATTTTAGAATGATAACTCTCAAGAAACAATTATCTATCCATCTTTACACGATGATGTTTCTCATATTGTGAAAATTGGCTAACGCAGATTTCCTTCAAATCGAAACTCTAGGAATGCATATGATTCATCAAATAGTTGATCATGAAAGGAAGTACTGAATTTATGAAATCAGTGGTCATAGAGTAGTTTTTAAAGGAAAAAGATCTGATGTAGTATCAATTCCTAGAAACCATCAAATCAGTTTCAATTAATCTCAACAAACTACTCTGAAAAAATAGATAAACAAGGGCACAAAGGGATGTTTCTCCCAAAAATTGGTCAATTGCAAAGGAGGGTCATCAACGAAAAAAAAAAAAACACTAAGATCAGTAGGTGACTAATTCGTTTAGTTTAGAGCATATAGCATTGATTTGGTTCTCCGTGAATACTAAAGATCAAGATCTTGATTTAATATGACATTAGTTAAGATTCATTTTCGAATAGCAGCAAAGAAAAATCATTGCAATTTCATATACCCTAACAACTCGAATTACATTTTCATTGTCGAGGATTTAGAGAAAGTGTGTACAGACTTGGTCGAATTTTAACGTAACCAGAGCGATGTCTAAGGATGGGCCAAAATTAAAAGCAATGGAGGAACCAGATCCATGGAAGAAGAAAGAATCCCCCATAGAAGAAATTGTGAACCCTCTTCACACAATCATCCAACTGGGTGACTTTGAGGGTGCCATCAACAATCAGCCACTATCTCATGACCATGTAATGACTCTACTTGCCAAGTGATTCATCATACATGTAATTTCTTTTCCTTTCCATTTGATGTTCGGGTGTTAAGCTTGTGTAGCCAAAGAGCTTAATATAATGAAGCCCATTCAATGAACTTGCACAACCGATATCATTGAGATCAAAACCCTCACATGAAAACACGGCAATAAAACCAAGAATGGGGTGGATTAAGCTTGGGAAGACGAAGAGCATAATATAATGAAGATTGTTCAACGAACTTGCAGAATTGATATCATTGAGATCAAAACCCGGACATGAAAGCATGCCGATAAAACTGAAAATGGAGTGGTTTACAGAGTAAGTTTTATGGATAGAATTATTGATTTATTTCTAGCGGGAATTGTTAGCCCTGAGGTGCAACGCTACTAGTTTGAAGATTAAAGGAGGAAGATGGTTTGTTGTGTTATCCTGAAAGGGGCCCCACATGGGCCATCACTCCACTCTCCCCACTCTTCCACTCACATTCTATCCTCTCATATCTTAACCCAAAAACCCTCAAAGAAACCTTACCTTTCTGTCATATGCACCCTCTACACATTGCCCGAGAAACATCTCGTACCTCTGTGTCCCTCCATCGTCGATCCCTCCTGCCGATATGACAGCCCACATTTCACCCGATCAACGAGACATGCTCGATCGATCTCTGCCATTAGATCACTCCCACTAGATCTAATGACTGTCACTCTTATCGTGTAGGAAACTAGCGAGAGGAGTACCCGCTCAATAAAGGTGGTTTCTCTCTCTCCTCCTCCGCTACGTGGCATGCAGTGAGTGGCATCGTGTGGACTCCATCCTTTATCACTTGTGGCCCGATAAAAACCGTAACCACCCAAACCAAACAACCCCTAGGCTTTATTGTCCAAGCACCTCCTCTGCCCGATAGCCATCTGATCTGTCTACAAAGATCCAACAGCTCAGACTTTTTCGCTCCCACCAAAGATGGCAAGGCTCATGCAATCGATCCCTTTCATCCATTTCTTCCGATCTAGTGGCCCTCATTCATGACTGCTCCCACTTTTCCTTCACCACCCTGCCATTACTATGTCCATCCAATTCAATTCATCCAACAGCTACTCGACTGTCCTCTGCCACCTGCCATTACTCTGTTCTTTCTAATTAGCATGTCCAGCCACCTATGCACCTCGTACTCTACTCCATCTCAATTACCTGAGAAGGAAGGTAGTCAACTCTGTCAGTATTGTGACAGTCAGGCCGCTGAACTGAATTAATAGAAGGTATGGCCAAAAGAGGAAAGTCACAACATGATACAAGCAAATAGAATTAAATAGTGATAGAGTTTCACTGGCATAATCAAGCCAGCCACCTAACCAGGCAGTGTTGTACCAGAATTAATTACCATTTTCGTGATGGAAAGAGAATTATGTCCTTATACACCATCAGGTAGTTAAAGGCAATGGGGATAGATTAAGACACCTCAAGCCCTAAAAAGCTCGAGAGCATTGTAAAGAGCTATAAATAGCTGAAAGTAAGATGTAATCAGGGTTCAACTTCTAGAGAGTATAGAAACTTTGCTACTCAAGCTTCTCATCTTCATTCATCAGTAATACAAGCTTCTGTTGTCATATGTTCGATAACCCAATTCCTCTTATGTTCTAGGCTTGCAACCTGAACATACCATTCAGGTTTCTTTTGTGTCTAATGCCAGATAACTGTCATCTTATCTCTGCATTGATGTATTAGATTTGCAATTTTCATTTACTTTATATAGTTGGCCATCATATGTTTATGTATGTATCTACTAGTATGGTTAGTATTCTCCATTCATTCACCTACTCTACAAACTATTGAGCATTGGTGGTCTAAAGCCTTGTAGGCTGAGGGTGTTCATGCATGTCTTGAGTAATAATAGAGTCAAAGTGGTTATCTAGCTTGATCCAGACCATTATTTATTCCAATAGTTCAGAGAACAATATTGAAGATTATATGATACTAGGCATCTCCGAGCTGCAACCATAGGAGAGTTTCCTGGACTGATAACATAATTGGCGCCGTTGTCGAGGAGAGGAGATTGAAGCTTAGCTTACTTGGGAGATGACATAGATCCAGCTTTGATGATAGACAAAGTCTGGACACTATTTTGGTTGTAATCATCTATCTGGCGACTCTACTGGAGGACAAACCTCTTGGTGACTCCACTTCTTAATTCTGGCTCAGTTTGGAAGGCATACTCAGAGAAATCCTCAAAATTCACAAGCTGACCCAGTACCTGACCTTGAAAAGATCATCAAAGAAAAAAAGGTTGTCCAAAAGGGAGCATCAGGTTGAGGTAAACCTAAACAATATTCTATACATCTTCAAGAAAGTCCTACAATGGAACAAACACATGTTGAGTGTATAGCATCTAATACTAGCAGTGAAGGAAAAATCTTAGAGATATATAAAGCTCTTGATTCCTTAGGTTGTCCTTTTGTTGTAAGCCCAAAGGGAGCCTCACCTCCTACCCATCATATTCCTTTAGTCTTATCAGTCACTCCTCAGCTCTCTGTCATTCAAACTTCTAGTACCCTTCTAGCCACCACATCTATGGCAGGTCCACAAGCACCCACCAAAATGGGGAGAATTATAGTTGCTAGGTACGGACCTCTAGTGCTACCCATTCCTTTGAATGCTATGCCTGCTGGAGAATAACATAGATACATGCGTACATTTATTGGGACAGAAGGGGTTACAGCTGAAGAACATCTTGAATCATTCTATAGCTATGTTGATAATCTAGACATTAGTGAAGATGATGTATGGATGAGAGAATTTGTCCAGAGCCTAGATGGAGAGGATAGGAAGTGGTTCAGAGAATTGACACCGAGGTCCATAATAGATATTGAAGCATTAGATGATGTATTATTACAACATTGGGGGGATAAGAAAGATCTTCTCTACTACCATACTAAGTTTGGGAACCTGAAGAGGGAAAATGGTGAGTCACTATTCAATTTCAATAAAAGGTTTAACCGCATGTACAACAAGATACCAGCTGAAGTGAAACCCACCCCTACCTCTACTAATCTCACCTATGCCAATGCTTTTGACTCTGACTTCTGTCTACTATTGAGGGAGAGAAGATGTACCACTTTGGCTGAGATGCAAGATGCAGCCTTGGAGGTAGAATCCAACATCATGGCTGCAGAGAAACTCAAGGGACATGTTGATCGAAGGAGGCAGAGGGGTGAATCTTCATCATCTGTAGATCCCAATTTAGATACGATGACTAAGATAATAGATTCATTAGCCTCTGAAATCTCTAAGCTAAAGATGGAACAACACTATGGGAAAGGAAGAGCTGCTAATGCCTTTGCTTTTAGGAATCTGAACCCATACAAAAGACCTAATGAGCAGTTGTAGGTTCCTCAAAGAAACAAAGATACAAGTGAAGACCAAAGGATGAAAACCCCCTTGCAGAATGTAGTCATCGATGAAGATCAGTATGAGGAAGACGATCAGATCCATTATCTGGAAGACAAGAGCAGTGCCTCCTTTTTTACCCTAGCTGCATATGAAGAGTCACTATTCGAGGACCAAAATAGCTAAGAGTGGGATGGTGGGGTTGTTCTGCAAACTGATGACCAACACAGATACATTCTAAGGTCCAAGGTGAATACTGTCTAGCAAACCCCTGTTTAGAGGGCTACAACCTCTACAATACAACAAACTAACAAGAAAAAATGACTAGCAGCTGATCCCATTATTCTCAAAGCCCCAAATCAAGAGATAATAGGCCTTGACAAGCCCCCTTCTCCCTTCAGTTTTGAATCAGAAATCCAAAAGCTGAAAATATCTATACCTCTAATGGAACTAGTGAAGAATGAATCCTTTAAGAGACCCATCCTTGAGGCCCTTGAGCTTAAAACCACACAAGCGTCCAATGACTATGTGAATTTGCAAGATGATAAGCCAGTTGTTGTCCTCAACCCAATGGTTGAACATTTTGATGACAATTCCCCATCATTCTATGTCTCCTTAACCATTCATGACAAAATCCTTCACAATTGTCTGCTGGACACAGGTTCCAGCAATAATCTAATGCCCAAGGCTATCATGGACGAGTTGGGCCTAGACATCACTAGGCTGTATCATGACATGTTTTCTTTTGACTCTAGAAAGGTGAAATGTTTGGGGTTAATCAAAGACTTAGCCATCACCTTGTCTCAACTGCCCATGAAGAGCATGATGATGGATATTGTGGTAACAGATGTCCCCCCTAAGTTTGGCATGTTACTTTCCAGGGGATGGATTAAGAGATTAGGTGGGACATTGCAGAATGACCTGTCTTATGCCACTGTCCCAGTCTTCGAAGGTGAAAGAAGGAGATTGTACAGAGAGGCTCAGTTAGCTTATATCGTCAACGATGAAATGAATCCTACTAATCATCCCATCTATGTTGTTGATAGTGATTTTAGGGCCTATATCCTCCAAGTAGAAGAATCCCAGTTGGCCTCCATACAGCTTAGACAACCGGTTTGCCATATCTCATAGGAAGGAAGCCCACAAATCTGGGATATGTTCTTTGATGGAGCTTGCTCTAAGGAAGCTACAGGAGTAGGTGTAGTTCTTGTATCTCCCACACAAGAATGCATACATTTATATTTCAAGCTGACCTTTCAAGTCACCAATAACATAGCAGAGCACGAAGCCTTGATGTTGGGACTAAACACTGCTAAATAAATGGACATCAGAGATCTGAAAGTGTTTGGAGATGCAGACCTTATTATTCAACAGGGGAACGAGACATTCCAAGCAAAGCACCCCAGGCTGAAGGCATACAGAGATGAGGTATGGAAGCTCAAGGATTCTTTCAGTAGCTTTAGTATCTCGTACATCCCTAGAGCTAAGAATCAGCTTGTTGATTCCCTTACTGTGTTTGCTAGCACTTTTATCCCTCTTTTGCCTCCTAAGTTGACTTATGAAGTCCAAATGAAATATAGACCATCTTTGCTTGACAATGTCAAGTACTAGAAAGTTTTTGAAGATTATGATGAAGTTAATAGGTTTCTACAGGTCATTGATTAATTCTCTGAAATGCGAATTGACCAAGAGAATTAAGCCATTGAAGAATGTAACCAGTCCAAGTTGAGAGACAAAATTGGCCAGGATAGCATTGTGCAACTGCCTAGTAATCATATACCCAGAGGGATGTTGCCCTTAGAGAGGTTGTTTGACCATAACGATGTACTTTACAAACCTGCTAAAATAGAAAGTGAGTTTGTAGTTCATGAACATAATATAGGGACTCAAGCCCATCCAAAATATATCAACTTTTCCACTCACTTGTCTTCTGCCCAAAGCTCCGAGTATGCACCCTGATGAAATAGTTTGCTAATGTCTTCACTTGGGAATACAATGACCTTAGAACCTATGACACCAGCATTATTTATCATAAGATTCCACTAGAGAAGAACACTATCCCCTTCAATAATAAATTGAGGCCGATTAACCCTCTCTTGTTACCTTTGATTGAAAAGGAGATCAAGAATTTGTTAAATGCCAAAATCATAGTTCCCCTAAGGTACTCGAAGTGGATAGCTAATCTTGTGATAGTGAGGAAGAAGAATGGAGAAATCAGGTTTTTTGTTGATTTCAAGAATCTGAACAAGTGCTCTAAAAAACATAATTACCCCCTGCCCAAGATGGAACATTTGCTGCAAAAATTTTCAAGGGCAAGAGTCATGTCTTTCTTGGATGGATTTTTAGGCTACAATCAGATTGTCGTACACCCAGAAGACCAAGAAAAGACTGCATTCACCACTCCTTGGGGCACTTTCATGTACTCTAACATGCCTTTTGGACTGATGAATGTTGGGGCTACTTTTTAGAGGGCCATGGACATAGCCTTCGTGGGAGAGAGGGACAAGTTTGTTCTTATTTATCTTGATGATATAATAGTTTTCTCCAGCACTCACATGGATCATTTACAGTATTTGAGAAAGGTGTTCTTAAAGTGTAAAAGGTTTGGAATTTTAGTAAATCCAAGGAAGTCATAGTTTTCTCTTGAAGAAGGAAAAATTTTAGGGCATATTGTTTCTGTCACAGGTTATCAAAATTGATCCAGAAAGAGTTCAAGAAATATAGACATTGTCCATCCCAAGGTCAAAAAAGGACATCCAATCCTTTCTGGGTAGAATTAATTTTGTGAGGAGGTTAATTCCAAACTTTGCAGAGCTAGTAAAGAACATCACTTCCATGCTAAAAAGGGGGTCAGAGATAAGATGGATAGAGGCTACAAGAAGATCTTTCGAAGCCATCAAAAGAGCTATCATGGAAGCTACCACTTTAATTAGCCCAAACTACACCAAGGAGTTTTAAATATTCTCTTTTTACTCTTCTGATACACTTGCAGCAGTCTTGTTGCAGAAAAATGGCGAAGATGTAGAGCACCTAGTGGCCTTCTTCAGCAAAACATTGAGGGATGTTGAATTAAGGTATGACCTTATTGAAAAACAAGCATATGCTCTTATAAAGTCCTTAAAGGCATTTTGAATTTACATTCTGCACTCCAAGGTGGTTGCCTATGTGCCTTCAGCTTTAGTAAAGGATGTCCTAACCCAGCCAGATGTTGATGGAAGAAGAGCTAAATGGATTGCAAAGCTCATAGAATTTGATATAGAGGTGAAGCCCACCAAGCTTGTCAAAGGCCAAAGCTTGGCTAAGCTCATGGCCGAGTAAAATTGTAGTTTGCTGGACATAAATTGCATGAGCTTAAATTCAGATGGAGAACAAACAGAGGAAGTAGTAGGAAAGCATGAACAGAGCCAGTCTTTGGCTAAGAACTTGGCCACTTGTGAGTGGTATTCCAGTATAGTTCATTTATTATTGAAGCTGTAAGTCCCTCCAGGGCTTAGCTCAAGTCAGGCCAGGACCATTAAGCATAGATCAGCTAAGTTTTGTATTGATAAGAACTTGCCTTATTAGAGGGACCCATCTGGAACCCTCTTGAGATGTCTAGACAAAGAACAATCTGTGGAAGTTATGGACTAGTTTCATTCTAGCATCTATGGAGGGCATCATTATTGAAAAACCACAACCCATAAGATCTTGAGGGTTGGGTATTATTGGCTCGCTCTTTTCTCTAATGTGTTTTTATTTGTGAAATCTTGTGACAAATGCTAGAGGTTTACAGGAAGACAACAACTGAAATATTTTCCCTTGAAGCCCATGCACACCAATGGTCCCTTCTAGTAGTGGGGTTTAGATTTCATAGGGGATATTAATCCACATTCCAGTGGCCAGAAAAGGTGGATTTTAGTAGCCACTAACTATTTTACCAAATGGATTGAATCTATATCCACAAAGAAGGTTGATCACCAGGTTTCCATGAAGTTCCTAACCAAGAATATTTTCACTAGATTTGGCTGCCCAACCAAGCTAGTCACTAATAATGCAGCAACTTTCAGAGTAAAGGAATTGGTGGACATGTGTGAATCAATGGGCATTCAATTAGTGCATTCTACCTCATATTATCCTCAAGGAAATGGCCTGGCTAAATCATCAAATAAGAGCCTGGTAAGGATAAACGGAAAACTACTGGAAGAAAACAAAAGGGGCTGGGATTCCAAGCTAAAGTTTGCACTATGGGCTGGCAGAGTTGCCACCAAGAAATATATTGGGAACTCTCCATTCAAGCTGGTGTATGGTACTGAGGTTGTTTTTCCTATCCAATTGACCCTCCCTGCGGCCAAGTTCTTGCAAGAGGAACTATATGAAGAAGATTACATGGCAAGGAGGATGAGTGACTTGGTCGAAGTCCAGCAGATCAGGGAACAACTAATTGAGAAGTCAAAAATGCATCAAAAGAAGTTCAAGGAAGTCTTTGATAAAAAGGCGAAGATGGATAATTTTCAGGTTGGTGACTGGCTCCTCAAGTGGGATGCATTCAAGGAAAAGAAGGGTAATCATGGTAAATTTGACGCCTTGTGGACAGGACCTTTTGTCATTACTCAGACTCACACAAACAACACCTTTTTCCTTCATAATCTGGAGGGGGAATGTGTTTTTGATGGCCCAATCAACAGGCGTTTTCTCAAGCTTTATTTTGTTTAAGGTTGTAAAGGCCTTAGCTTTGTAAATATGTTTTTGTCTCAATTTTTATTTTTATGCAAAATTAACTCCATGCCCAATGGAACACTAGGAGGAAGATTTGATTTTGGTTTTACTGGAAAGGCAGTAGTCTATAGTTCTTGAAACCTCACAGGGAGGCTTCCATCCCCAGAAGGAGCCAGAGTTAGTCTTGAGGTGCAGCGCTGCTGGTTTCAAGACTAAAGGAGGAAGATGGTCTATTGTGTTGTCCTGAAAGGGGCCCCACACAGGCCATCACTCCACTCTACCCACGCTTCCACTCACATTCTATCTGCTCATATTTTAACCCAAGGACCCCCAAAAAAACCTTACCTTTCCATCATATGCGTCCTCTGCACATTGCTCGAGAAACATCTCATGCCTCTGTGTCCCTCCACCATCGATCGCTCCCACCGATCTGACAGCCCACATTTCACCTGATCAACGAGACATGCTCGATCGATCTCCGCCGTTAGATCACTCCCTCTAGATCTAACAGATGTCACTCTTATCGCGCTGGCAGCTAGCGAGAGGAGTACCCACCCGATAAAGGCGGTTTCTCTCTCTCCTCATCCGCTACGTGGCATGCAGTGAGTGGCATCAGGCGAACTCCACCCTTTACCACTTACCACCTGATAAGCGCCTGATAAAAAGTGTAACCACCTAAACCAAACCACCCTCGGGCACTATTGTCCGGGCACCTCCTCTGCCCGATAGTCGTCTGATCTATCCACCGAGATCCAATAGCTCAGACTTTTCCGCTCTCGCCAAAGGCCGCAAGCCTCATGCAATCGATCCCCTCCATCCATTTCTTTCGATCCAGTGGCCCTCATTCATGACTTCTCCCACTTGTCCTTTTCCACCCTGCCATTACTATGTCCATCTGATTCAATTCATCCAACAACTACCCAACTGTCCTCTGCCACCCGCCATTACTCTGTTCTTTCTAATTAGCACATCCAGCCACCCATGCACCTCATACTCTACTCCCTATCAATTACCGAGAAGGAAGGTGGTCGACTCTGTTAGTATTCTGACAGTTAGGCTGCTGAACCAAATTAACAAAAGGTATGGCCGAAAGAGGAAGGACACGACATGATACAAGCAAACATAATTAAACAATCATGGAGCCTCACTAGCACAATCAAGCCAACCACCTAACCGGGAAGTGTTGTACCAAAACTAATTACCATTTTCGTGATGGAAAGAGAATTATGTCCTTATATGCCATCAGGCAGTTAAAGACAATGGGGATAGATTAAGACACCTCAAGCCCTACAAATATCGAGAGCATTGTAAAGATATATAAAAAGCTGAAATTAAGATGTAACCAGGGTTCAACTTCTGGAGACTATAGAGACTTTGCTACTCAAGCTTCTCATCTTCATTCATCAGTAATACAAGCTTCTTTTGCTGCCATATGTTCAATATCCCAATTCCTCTTCTGTTCTATGCTTGCAACCTGAACAAGCCATTCAGGTTTCTTCTGTATCTAATGCCAGATAACTATCATCTTATCTCTATGCTGATGTATTAGATTTGCAAGTTTCATTTACTTTCTATAGCTGGCCATCATATGTTTATGTATGTATCTGCTGATATGGTTAGTATTCTCCATTCATTCACCTAATCTACAAACTATTGAGCATTGGTGGTCTAAAGCCTTCTAAGCTGAGGGTGTTCATGCATGTCTTGAGTAATAACAGAGTCAAAGTGGTTATCCAGCTTGATGCAGACCATTATTTATTCCAATAGATCATAGAACAATATTGAAGATTATATGTTACTAGGCATCTCCGAGATGCAACCATAAGAGAGTTTCCTGGAGTGATAACAGGAATCATAGTACCTGACATGATGATGAAAAACAATGAATATTATATGGAATCAGGTGGTATGAATTTTGACAAATAGAAATCAGAGTATACTAAGATGCGATGCATAGTACTTATTCAAATCACAATGTGCATATTCTATTATCACTCTGGTTGTTCCCCAAAAGTAGTGCGGAAAGGGAATACGGCCGAGGTAACCACTAACCAATCTTTTAGATGCAGATTCTAGCAAATCTGCAGCCAGAGAGGGCTCTCTCTTTGTGATTTAGCTTTGTTTTGCTATATGTTAGGCTAGTTATGAAGTACAAGTATTTGTTTGAGTTTTGGATGGTGACATTCAATAGAACAGGGGTGCAAAGTATGAGAAGTTCAGACCATTGGGTTAATGGAGTCAATGAAAATAAAATTTTGGGTATGGTTTCTTTGGCAAAGGAGAAACTACAGAGCAAGATAATTAGTCATGGAACAATTTTCAAGCTGGAATCAGGTGAAATGGAGTCAGGAGATGAAAGTCAATCAAGAATCATTCATCATGCTAACAGAGGGAAGGTGGGTAAATATTATCAAGGAGTAGTTAAGAATTCCTTAAATATATTCAGGGTGTAAGAACCAGGGAGACATGAGCAATTAAGAATTCCTGCCTATGCTAGTCCTGGAGAAAACATAAAAATAACAGGAATTGAACATAGAGTACAGTTAAGTAAATTCTGGGCTATTCTTTCTTCCTGCAATTTCGAACATGATATATAGATGATATATAAAGCACAAAAACAGTAAAACAAGAGTTAAAAAGACTTATGGATCCATGAGATAATCCAAGAATTCTGCAACATGGGCTTTTGTCATCATTTCCATAACTAGAGATTTTATTAGCAAAGCATTCTAGCAATCTTTATTAAGAAGTGTTCTCAAATTTACAGCGGAGGTCCAGAATGATATTCACCAACCCCTTACACTTAGATTGGGGAGGTATTTGTACAAAAAGTTTACAAAATATCTCAAAAGAGATAATATCTTGCATTAACTGTTTTCACCTACTCTACAGAAGGACTAAATGCTCTTGGGAACAGAGAGAAATGAATGCAGAAGTAGAAAAATGTTGTGCTAGCCGTTTTCTAGGTGAGGTGCATTGATCATTCTCTCAGCACGTTGGCCGATAGATATTAGGGAAATTCTGCGCTGTTGGTGTTGCTTTCCTGGGTGCTTTTTCCCACTCTTCAATTAACTGCTGCTCAGCGCGATGTTTTATCTGTTCTTTCCTTCACTTTATAACATCTGTAATTTTCTGGGGAAACAAAACTTTTATATCTGCCTACAAAATTTCAAGCATACTCTACCACCACTGGTTATCTAGTAACTGGTGTCTGCACATTTTAATTAGAGTTTCATCTGCATCTGTGTACCTGAAGAAAGTGGGTTGGACTATGAAAAGATGCCTCACTTCATGTTCAATAAAAAATAAATTCTCAAAATTGTCATATACGCTCTGTCTAGATGGGAGTGCCCTCTCTCCTGCAGAACTTGATGATGCTATGGCTTGGCTATCTACATATGTATTTAATCTATGTACATAGGCTGCATGTGACATTAGTCTGTAGTCATTAATTAACAAATTGTGCAGACCCTTTTCCTCCAAAACTTTAAACTTCTGTGTGAAAGCATTTATCTCTATTTGCATTACCTGGCACTTCCTTTCCAGATTTCATATGAAATTCCTCATGGTTAGAACCCTTTTAATTATTAAAATGGTGCCTGTCCTATCCCTGATATCCAATTTTGCTAGCTGTTCTTTGGTGTGGGTATTCAAAAACTGTATTAGCCTATTGGCCTGTTCGGGCATGTGTCCTAATGAATCACTGGCCCTCTGAATTTCTTCTTGAGCTACTATCACCAAATCAATCTGCTCATGAATTACATGTATTTATGTCCATATATCAGTGATGGATTGGCTAATGTTGGCCCATAGAATGCTCCTGATTTCTGCCAGAGGTTTGTCCAATAAGAGGTCCTTTTCTAATGCCTTTACTTTATTTTCCAATGCTTTTACCTCCCTTGTTTTTTCTGCCACTGTCATTTTAGATTTATCATAACTAACTTCCAACTTGGCCAAATGCTCTTTGGCATCCTTTAATTCTGACACTTGGAGTCTTAGATCCTCCATAGCCTTTACCAGTTCTTCAGTAGTCATGGTAGTGTTGCTGCCTGCTGCTGTTGTTGTTGAAGTACCTGCTGTCGATGCTGGGGCGGTGGGAGGGACTGCCGTTGTTGCTGTAGGAGGAGCAGTTGTAACTGTTAGAGCTGTTTGAGATGGCTGACAGGCCAACTCTCCCTGTTTTCCTTGTAATGCCTTCCCCAAAGCCTGATCAATTTCACTTAGCCTTTGATTCATTTTTATTAGTAACTCCATCATGTCTTCTTCTTCTTTTTCTTTCATTATTTCTGTGGTTTGCGAATGCATAGTAATTGGCAGCTTTAACTGCTTCTTGAGGGCAGCTATGTCATCTTCTTTGTTCTTTATTAGTGCCTTTATTCCCTTGGGATCCTTGGGATTGTGTCCCAGCTCAATGATGATGTCCTCCAAGGACTTTATCCTGTTGTCCTTGGCCAAAGAGGATGCCTTTTCCAACTCTAATTGGGCAGATGTGTTGTTTAATGAATTCTGCAATTGTTGAGCTAGTATGGCTTTGTCTGTCAAAGTGGAATAGACCATTTCACCGGTTTGCTTGTGCAACTCAATCTGGTCCAAAAGGTGAATGTCTTTGGCAAGAGCCTCTAAATTTGTTCTAATATAATCGACAGCTGTTTGTGGCTACTGCACTCTGGGCTTGAAGTGACTCAAGATCATTTTCCCTTCCTTGATATCATATGCAGACATCAATCTCTGCTGTTTGGCGGGGGTCATTTTGAGAAATTGATCATAAAGCTGCAGTCTTATTGGCTCATTTTGTGTTTTGATGTCCATGAATGTTCTCTTAATATCTGAACTTTGTTTGCTTTGTGGCCGTGCTGATGAAATTTCCACACTAGGTTGTTTTCCCAATTGCTACTCATGAGAACTGGTAGATGTTTCTATCACTGGGGAAATCAGTGGGCAAGGTGCCCTCTCACTTCTCAGACTTTCAATGATCTCTTCTATAACCTCCTCTTCAGGTGTAGGATCCACTCTCTGCCTCTTTGCTTATGGCTGCTCTGCTGGCCCACTTACGAGTGTGGCCTCTTCTCGGACCCTTTTTCTGCCCTTCTCTTCATTGAGAGGAGTCTGCAATGCTGGTACCTCTGGTGCATTGGTCTAGGCAGGAGGAATTTGTCCTTGGCCTTGCTGCTTTGATGATGTTGGCTGATCTGTCATTTCTTGTTGCTCTGAATGTAGCACTTCTTTGCATTTGGATGTCCCTGTAGGTGGAGTACTTTCTTGGGCAAGTTGTTGTGAAGTTGTAGCAGATGATGTGCCCACTGCAATGTGTTGAGGCAATTTGAAAGAGACCTGTCCAAAAGAGTCCAGGTCAAGAGTTTTTTCAAGTTTTTTCATTGCCTGCTCCATTTTCTCTTCCTCAGTAATCTGTTCTACCAATGTGACTTCTACCCATTCATCTTGATTAGCATACTTTTCTAAATCAGGGATTCTACAATGATCATAGCTTGATAGCCTATTTTTTGTCTTTCTATCATGGATAAATCCATTTGGGTCATAGGGTACCCACCAAAAACTCCTTTTTAGTTTGAGTTGCTCACCTAGTGTATTTTCAGCATCTTTCCACCCTTCCTTTTTGTTAAAAATGAAGGGGCCTAGTTGGTTTCTTAGCTTCAGCTGAGCCTTTTTCTTGGCAGCATAAAAATGAGTCAAATCTGAGCTAATAAATTGCCTAAAGTATTCAAGGGTGAACAATCTCATAGGTACATACTTTGGCAGCTTGTAGGAGCATAATTCATAGCCATAAATCCTAATCTCTGTGTGATTCTGGTAAAAGTACCAGTCACTTATTTTATAGCTTTTGGACAACTGCAAGATTTTCTGCATGTCACCTGAGAGTCTGGGAGGGGGACTTCTCATCAACAGAGATGAGACTGGATATATAAATAATCAATGAACTCACAATAAGTATAAGGAAAATTATGGACTAGATGGAAGACTGAGGTCCAAAATATGACAGATCTCCTTTCTCCTTTTACAACCAATTTCCTGACAGGGAACTGAAAACTATCAGTTTGATAGTACAAGAACCGATGATATATATACGCTGCATACTTGAAGACTCCTTCTCTGTTTAGGCTCATGAATTGTTCATGGATTTTGTTGCTAATGAAGGTAGCAAAGTCAAATTTTATGGCAAGGGGGTGTCCTGGAATAAATATGGACATCAGAGCTAGAATGGTCTCATCAACATACTCACTTGTTCTAAAACCCAGTTCTCCCAGCTTCATTGAAATAGACCTGGTGAAAAGGAGGTGAATCTCTAGGTTGGGAGTCTGGGCTCATGAATAACTTGGCAATTCAGCCTATTTCTGCAATGGATAGTTTGGAGCCTTGTTCCAGCAAATATTTCATGGACAGAGGAGCCAAAGGCTGACTAGGCTTGAAATGCAACATCTCATTGATTGAGTCAGGAGTTATATAGAAAAGGACAGTGCCACTTGGAGACGTGACTGCTCTTTGAGTAGGCTCATAGTTAGCACAACATAAGCGGATTATATCTGGAAACACATTAACTGACGGAAGATAATATATGGGCAGATTGGACTCCCATATTCCATACAGATCAGTTTTGTTCAGGCAGTTGTTTCTAATTTCACAAAATGTTTGCAGATGGTATTTGATACCCATTAAGTCTTGCATTTGGAAGTCATTATCAGCTAAGGGCAACCATTCTAGCTCCTTGTGAGGTGCATTAAGAGGAGCCACATTGAGGGCCACTGGAGCCTCCATTTTTCAATCCTCTGTGATTTTTTTTTTTAAATTGAAATTTGGGCTTTCACAGCAGTCAACAGATAAGATATCAGTTTTTGGGGCTTTCTGCGGGAGTTGCAGGCTGAAATGAGCTTGAATGTTGGAAAAATGAGTGAAATTGCAGAGGGAGGCAAATTCTGAGGAATTTCTTGGAAAAAATGGTCAGAACAGCAATTAAAATGTGCAGTTTTTAAAATGCAACATGGTTTTTAATCGAAATTTGGATTCACCAGGCAATTTTTTGCAGAGAAATTTAAGAAAAACGGGGTTCAGGGATGAAATGTGGGTAAATACCTGCTTTATCCGGTGGATTGTGCGATTTGTAGGTGGCGGGCCGAGCTTGAAGACTGGTTTGCAGGTTGGATTTAGCTGGGTGGCGAACTGCGCAGTAGAATAGCTATTTTGGTCGAAAATCGCATGAATACGTCGCATAGAACAAACAACAGAAATAGACAAAAACGACCTTTTCACGCCAATTTGACAAAAATTTGGTTTTGGCGGGTTTTGGCATGCTTCGATCGAGTGACATCATCATGACGTGATGATTTTGTCGTATAGCGGGGGTACGAAAGTCGACCTAGCAGTGACGTGGTGGACACGGCGGATGTACAGAGGCGGGGTGGCGGACGACGTGTTGAATGACATGAGGGTGACGAGAGGGTGACGTCAGCGCGGAGGGGGCATAGGCAGTAAGCGGTTTGGCCCCCGCACTGCCTTTGGGCCATAGTGGTATTGGAGGGGGGGCAGCGATCACACCGGGCGCCTGCCATGTGTCTCTTGTACGGAAACAATACCACCCATCCCCCGGACGCTATCATTCAGCACATAAGGGCTTGCGAAATACATATGGGCTGTGAGATCTGTGGACTATGATCCAACGACTAGTGGCATATAAAATAGGAGGAAGGCTATGCCACGGGACCTGCCATAATATTTGAGTGCTTTATAATGTTTTTGGGTGTATTTTTCATGGTTTGTCGGGCGAGTTAAGTTAATTTTAATCAACCAAATGTCGATTAATTCCTTTTAAATAGCGGACCATGGATTATTCAAAGGGTTTGGCATACACCTTTTGACTTAGAGTGGATTATAACATATAGCCTATAGTGTAGCCGGGAGTGGGGTATTTAAAGTTTTGGGATTTTTTTATGTATTTACATAGTATGGGCGGGGAAAACTTTATATGGGAGCTATATAATAGAGTTATAATGCTAATATGAAAGGGATGTTTAATATGAAAGGTATATTTACACAAAACACTAAGTTTGAAGGTAAACTTAGGCTTAGGGAATAAAAGGGATCCAGGTGGTGAACTTGGAAAACTTAGTATAATAGAAGAAGAACATTTTTACACAAGAAATGTGGCTTTGATACTCTAAGTATAAACAGAGTTTTACTTAGTTTTTCTTATGAAATGAAGTGAACTAGGGACACTGAGTAGATCTCAATGTCCTTGAGGGGAAATTAGTGAGTGTTCTTGGGGACATGAGCAGGGAAGTTAGTCATGCTTTAGCTGTTTTTGCAGCCACCTTGTCATGGCACTTTAAGATATCCATGAGACAAATCAATTTCAAAGTACAAAATTTCTCACAAACCTGCTTCTGCAACCCCAATACTGCCTACCCAGCTTATTATCCTAACATTTTTTCTTCCTTTTCCAGGGTGCATTTGAACTAGAAAACCCTTACTCTCTTCTTTTCTTTCAACTGCCCTCCTATCTAAGTCTGCCCTTATGTCTTCCAGGGGCTCAGATTTAGCTGTTGAGCACCCTAGATTTTCTACCTAACTACTGATCTGCCAAGCTTAAACTGTTTGGACAGAATTCACTCCCTATTTCCAAAATAAGAAATCTAAACATGGGGAGGCCAAGATTGAGCTGTTGGACCATCCATCAAGTGTGACCGAAGTCATTGATTGCATAATTTGAAATTCTTTACAAAAAATAGGATAGTAGTGGCATTTTGACTAGCACGCTTTCTTGGTATTTTCTTTGGGGTTCATTTTCTTTATTTCTTGACCAATTCATTCTTTTGCCCTTTGATTTTTCTTTTAGGGCATACCCTCTTTACATTTTTTAAATTTTTTGGTTTTTTGAAAATATGGAATATTTGCAGCATGGAAAGGATGATCATATTTGGCATTTCAACAGTCAATCATAAAATATGACACCTATTAGTATAGGAACCTAACAGTGGCTCCACTTGGGGATGGATTTTCTAGATGAAAAGCCAAAAACAGCAGGTCATATGGCCTTACATTCAACTCTTGTTGTAATCTGAAATTTCCTTTTGCTGTAGACAAACAAAACTGTATCTCTATAACATATATGCTTTTCCCATAAGCTGGTTTGAACAATTACAGTTCTGTCTCTGATAGTTTGTCTGAGCATTGTCATTATTTTTATAGCTCCCAAGTCTTCTTCTTTAATTCCTCTGATAAACTCAAAATGTAATACAAAAAGGTGGCACGATTCCTTGTCTTTTTCTCAAAACTTGCTACATCTTATTCCCTATCTTATTGCTGAAATAAACTGCAGAAAATAAACACTATTATGTACAAAATACAGTCCTAACACCTTAACAAAGTGGATCAAAATAATTCTTGAGCATCCGACCATTGACTGGCCCATCCCCTGCTTTTGTACCATCTAGGCTTCCTAAAAAGTAGGTGTTGTTTCCTTGTACAACCTGAATAACAAAAGGTCCTTTCCATAGGAAGTCAAATTTGCCATGTTTTCCTTTTTCTTCCCTTCTAGAATCCCACTTCAGCACTTTGTCTCCTATGAAAAAATCCTCAGCCTTTGTCCTTCTGTCAAAAATCTTCTTAAGTTTCTCTTGGAGAATCTGAGATATTTGATACACTTCTTCTCTAGTCTACTGTAAGTGAATTGTATGATTGATTCTTCTTTGAATGTCATTGGGTTCTGCTTGTATTTCTTGCAGCAATTTTATCACAGGGATTCCTAAAGATGAAGGGAATACAGCCTCCATGCCATAAACCAACTCATAGGGGCTTGTTCCAATAGATCTTTTTATAGTTAACCTGTTTGCCCACAGTGCATTAATAAGCTTTTTGTTCCAATTCTTCTTATTTTCCTCCAATACTTTATTTATGATGTTGATCAAGCTCTTATTGGATGATTCAGCTAGACCATTACCTTGAGGGTAATAGGATATGGAATTGCCTAAGGTAATGTGGTATTTGTGGCAAAAACTAATCATTCTTTTGGATTTAAATGCAGCAGCATTGTCAGTTATTATCTTTTCTAGACAGCTAGATCTAGATAGGATATTGGTTTCTAGGAATTGCATGATGATTGAGTCATTGGCTTGCCTACAAGGGATGGCTTCTATCCACTTGGTGAAATAATCTGTAGCAGTTAAAATCCACTTATGCTGGCCAGAAGAGGAAGGGTGAATTTCTCCAATGAAATCTAAACCCCATTGTTGAAATGGTATTTTAGTGGAAATGGGTTTTAGGGGTAAAGGTAAAAGCTTCCTCTTGCCTTCAAAGATTTGACATTTATGGCAAGGAACTACAAATTTCTTTACATCAGCAAACAGGGAGGGCCAGTAAAAACCAGCTCTTAGGATTTTATTAGCTGTTGACTTCCAATACAAATGTCCACCATAGTCCCCTGCATGAAATTCCTTGAGCACTTTGTCAATTTCATCCTTTGCTAAGCAATTCAACAAAATGCCTTCATCATTTTTCCAAAACAAAGCGTTATCTAGAATACAAAACCTTGAAGCTTTCATTTTCAAGAATCTCTTTTTAGTTCTAGACAACCCTGGAGGAGCCTGTAGGTTTAACAATACATAAATTATATCAACATACCAAGGTGATTGTAAGAAGGCTTGATTGATCTGTGGAGTCGCCATCTCCTGTTCGTTATCCAGTTCATTGATGTCAAGGGCTTGAAAGTTGGTTTCAGTCATCAATTTAGCTAATCCTTGTCTTTTTATTAGCTTTGTTGGTTTGATTTCAATGTCATATTCTAAAATGTTAGCTATACATTTGTCTCTCTTGCCTTCAATTCCTTCTTGAGTTAGAATGTCTTTAACTACAACATTTGGCACATAAGCTATTACATGAGAGTATAATATGTAGACTCTGAATTCCTTGATGGCCTTTACAAGGGCATAAGCTTGTTTTTCTATGATCTGATATTTAAGTGGTGCATCTCTAAGTGCTTTACTGAAGAAAGCAATGGACTTCTCACATCCTTGATCATCCTTTTGCAATAGGACAATAGCAATAGTAGATGCAAAGGAGAAGATTATAAAGTCTCTATCAACTTTTGGGCTCGTGAGGACTGGTGTTTTAGTTAAAGCTATTTTGATATCTTCAAAGGCTTGTTTAGCTTCAATTGTCCACTTGACTTTAGAATCTTTCTTTAGCATGTTATTTAGCAATCTTATTAGTTCAGCCAAGTTAGGTATGAATCTTCTTAGAAAATTGATCTTTCCTAAAAAAGCTTGCAATTCTTTGATATTCCTTGGGTGAGGCACTTGGAGAATAGCTTGTATTCTGTCTGGGTCAATTTTGATGCCATCTTTTGAGATTATGTGACCTAACAGTTTGCCTTCTTCTAGGCCAAACAATTATTTCTTTGGGTTCAATGATATGCCATATTTTCTGCAAATTAGAAACACTTGTCTGAGATGTTCTAAATGTTCTTGATCTGATTTGGAAAAAGCAGTGATGTCATCAATATATATGACTAAATAATCATGAATCTCTTTTGCAAAGGCTACGTCCATTGCTCGTTGAAATGTGCCCCCTGCATTTTTAAGTCCAAAAGGAATTTTTACATATTTGAAGGTTCCCCAAGGTGTTGTAAAGGCAGTTTTATCTTGATCATCCGCGTGAACTAAGATCTGATTAAATCTTGAGAATCCATCTAACAGTGAAATCCTAGAAGCTCCCACTACCCTTTGTAAAATGTGGTCCATCTTGGGTAAGGGGTAATGGTCTTTTAAAGAAACTTTATTCAAATTTCTTAAGTCAACACACAGTCTTATCTCTCCCGTTTTCTTGCTAGTATGCACTAGATTTGAAACCCATTCTGAGAACCTGATAGGTGCAATTATTCCAGCTTGGTACATTCTTTTGACTTCCTTTTCAATAAGGGGGAGGAGGAAAAGATTCACCCTTCTAGGCTTTTGTTTAAAAGGTTTTTGATTTTCTTTTAAAGGTACTGTATGTTGGATGACAGAAGTATCATAGGACTTGAGGTCTTCATAGCTCCATGCAAAGACATCTTGAAATTCTTTAAACAGCTCAATATATTTGAGTTTTTGATTGGGAGGCAAGGCTTTGGACAATTTCACCATCTTAGGATCTTCTGCAGTTCCTATATTACAGTCCTCGATTTATGCGTTCAAAGGCTGCATTTTTGGCTTTCTTGGAATATCATTTGAATCAAAAATATCCTCCAAAGGAGTCAAGCCTATGGGTAAAAAATTATCCTTTAACTCAATTACTTCAGACTCCCCCTCAGCAATTTCATCAAAGTCCATTTGTTTCAGCTCTTGTAAATTTTTGATGGTAAAGTTTGTTGGATGCAAAATCTGATTTGTTGTTTGAGCTGATATATTTTTTTCAGTTTTGTGTATTTGTTGTTCTTCACAAATGGTGCTTGTGTCAATGTTTGTATTTGAAATTTCGTCTTTCAAGGTAAGGAAATTATTGATTTGTGTATCATTCTCAAATACTTCCCAATTTTTAACATTGTTTGGAACATCAGGTCTGTGTTTAATTTCAGCAGTGAAGTGGTGGTTAGGCTCAAATGGTAGCTTACAAGTGCTTGCAAATGTTGCCAAACTGTGCGCATGTAAATTGTGGTTCCTTGAGATTTTGGTGAGCTGTGATTCCAGAAAGGTATTAAGTATTTCAATTGTTGCACCTCTATAAGCTCTTAGCCTGAGATCGTTTATAACAAAGTTTCCCTTCATCTGTTCGATAATTAAATCTGAGTCCCCTACAATTGAAATCCTAGTTGCCCCTAGACCTTTAATCAGTTTGAGTCCTAGTAGAAGGGCTTCATATTCAGCCATATTGTTTGTACATCTAAAATTCAACCTATATGCATGTCCTTCAGCATGATCATTTTGCATATTGTGTACCCAAATCCCTGCCCCTGCTCCTAATTTATTCACTGACCCATCAAATTCCAAGTACCATAAGATTTCTTGATTACAACTAGCATGAGGAGTTTTAGAAACTATCTCAGTGGGAAGATTTGAATTTTGTAACTCATATGGTTTCCCTTGTGTGTTTGTTACATCAGTTATTTAAACAATTTATAAATCTTGAGCAGTAGATTCTTCATTTATGTTTCTTGCTTGTGCTGATTCTAGAAACTTGTCATCATTTTTGGGACACATTTCAGCATTGTATAAGATGAAAGAATCCATATCAAAATGCATGGAATAAATGGGGGAATTTTGGGGCTTCTCTTGACTGCTAACCACATATTTCATCAATGTTTCCCGGTACAATCTCTTTGGCTGGCCAAAGACTGAAATGGTAGCATAAGACATGTCTAGCTGCAAAGATCCTTGGAGTTTTGCACCCCAAGATCTGGACAAAAGCATTCCATACTTTGGTGGGATATCAGCTACCACTACATCCATTAAAATAGTCTTGGCAGGGTATTGCACTAGAGATACACACAAATCTTTGATTAGGCCTAGACACCTGACCTGGCTGGAATCAAATGAAAACAAGTCTTTATATGGCCTTGTGATATCTAGGTCCAATCTTTCCATCACAGACTTAGGCATTAGGTTATGGGAAGCTCCCGAATCAAACATTGCATTATGCAGTACTTTGTCATGAATGTTTAAGCTTACATAGAATGGAGGGACTCCTCCATCTACTGTTTTACCATTCACGTCACGACCAAAAATTAGTTCTGGTTGGTCATCTAAAACATTCACTGCATCTCTATTCTCTACTATTCAAAGTGACTTGCTGAATTGTTCTCTATATACCTCATGTTTAGCCAATTCGGACAGTGGAATGGCTATTTTTAACTTGCCTATTTCGGTTTCTAAGTTGAAAGGTCTCTCCACTTGAATTTTTGCGTTCCGGGCGGCAAGGTTTTCCTTTTCTGTTGTGTTTTCAGTGGTTTTTTCTCCATCAGAAGTGCTGTTATGAACTGCATATGTTTTAAAGTTATTTTCAGGAGAGCTATTTGCATTTTCTTTTGAAGGAAAGGAGGTGGATGGCTGATTATTTGATGGTTGTAAGTCTGATATATCCTCAACTATGGGCTCTTGTAGGTTGAGGTCTGTTTTAGCAAGGAGTTCTGTAGGGGAGGTTTTATCCTTTGCTTTTTTAGGCTGCTTGGTGTCTTTCAGCTTACTGGGTTCAGGAACATCTACCGTTCTGCTTCTCAATTTGTATTGTTTATGAACCTCATAGACAACTGCATCATATCCTTCTCTGAAATCAAATGATTCTCCGGATTTGGTTTGAAATTGGTTGAAAGTGTGAGCCTCTTGGTCATCTTGGGTTAAAAAGATTTGTTGTTCACTGTTTAGACCCATTAGGTTGATTTGAGTATCCTCTGTTGGCTCACTAGAGGTTGAAGCTTCAACATAGTTTTCTTGAAATAGAGGTCTAATGTTCTGATCAGGACCAACCTTCCCGGTGTTAGGATTCTGATTCTTCCTGAAGTTTGGATTTCTTGTAGTGTTACTTGGTTTACCTTCCCAAGAAGATTTCCTTTCAATGGTTTCCACTCTATCACCCAATCTATCCATTCCTTTGATAATTGCATCTAGTTTTTTCTCAAATGTGGAAGGCTCTTCTTTGAAAGGAGTACTCTTTTCAGCTCTAGTTCGGGCTCTTTTAGAGATCATATTGGCCTCTACACTAACAGCTATGCTCCGCATGTCCTCTAAGCTTGGGGGAGCTCTTTCCCTTAGCTGATATGTCATGTCAGAATCAAATCCATCAGGGAATTTGATCAAGGCCAAGTCTGGTGGAGGTCTAAGGTTTTGAGGAATAGCATTGTACACATTATTGAATCTGGCACAGTAGTCTTGGACAGTTTCTTGTGGACCTCTTTTCAAGCTTTTATATTCAGATAGGATATGCAATGGGTCCTTCTTCTTTTCCCACCTGTTCAGAAAGGTTTGATAAAGGGCATATGGATCAACGATTGTGTTTGCAGCGAGTGTCATAAACCAGGTCCTTACATCACCTGTTAAGCTTTGGACAAAAATTTTCATCCTGACATCATTATCATCAATTTCATAGTTCTCAAAATAGTCCATCATTTTCTTAGTGTGTTGTTGAGCCGTGTAGGTTCCAGTACCATCAAAATAGGTGATTTTGCTTTGATAATCTTGAGGCATGGCCCCTGGATTTGCAGGCAACTGCAGAGGAGCATATCGGTTTGCCATATTTACAGGTATAAATGGGACAGCTGGAAGCACAGGGATAACAACCGAGATAAAGGGAGTGGATGGAGGAGTAGAAAAGGTGCTTTGAAGTGATGATGGTGAACTAGAAGAAGCGGTAGCAACAGTAGAAAGGACTACTGCTTTTCCAGGAGGAGATTGGGTAAGGTTTTGCTGAAATGTATCAGAGTTTGAGTCAGCAGAATTTGCTAGAATTTCTTGTCTTCTAAGGTTCTTAGAGATCAAGCTTGGATTTTCAAAAATAGCTGGAGGATTAGGATTTGGATTTGATCTAGTGTAACGAGTTTTCTTCTTTGGAGCCAGCTTCTAAATCTGTTTTTGGTATTTTCTGGAAGTATTTGAAGAATACTGCTTTTGACAATATCTTTCTAGGAAATTGTAAATTTAATAGGATATTTGAACTTTCCTAAAGATCTTTTGAAACAGAGGAAACTGATCAAATTTTTGAGACAACTATTTAAAGCCTAAAGCTAGACTGGAGATAGATTTTTATTTACTCCTGTAATTGGACAACAAAACAGTTTCAAAGGCTACCTGGCTAACTTCAAGCTCCATCTATAGATTTAGAAAATAGACAGTTGTAACAAACACAGTCATTAAGATCCCCAGTGGAGTCGCCAATGATGTTATCACACAGGTTGTTCCCCAAAAGCAGTGAGGAAAGAGAATATGGCCGAGGTAACCACTAACCAATCTTTTAGATGCAGATTCTAGCCAATCTGTAGCCAGAGAGGGCTCTCTCTTTGTGATTTAGCTTTGTTTTGCTATACGTTAGGCTAGTTATGAAGTACAAGTATTTGTTTGAGTTTTGGATGGTGACATTCAATAGAATAGGGGTGCAAAGTATGAGAAGTTCAAACCATTAGGTTATTGGAGTCAATAAAAATAAACTTCTGGGTATGGTTTCTTTGGCAAAGGAGGAACTACAGAGCAAGATAATTAGTCATGGAACAATTTTCAAGCTGGAATCAGGTGAAATGGAGTCAGGAGATGAAAGGCAATCAACAATCTTTCATCATGCTAGCAGAGAGAAGGTGGGTAAATATTATCAAGGAGCAATTAAGAATTCCTTAAATATATTCAAGGTGTAAGAACCAGGGAGACAGGAGCAGTTAAGAATTCCTGCCTATGCTAGTCCTAGAGAAAACATAAAAATAACAGGAATTGAACACAGAGTACAGTTAAGTAAATTCTGGGCTATTCTTTCTTCCTGCAATTTAGAACATGATATATAGATGATATATAAAGCACAGAAATAGTAAAACAAGAGTTAAAAAGACTTATTGATCCATGAGATAATCCAAGAATTCTGCAACATGGGCTTCTTCCATCATTTCCATAACTAGAGAGTTTATCAGCAAAGCATTCCGGCAATCTTTATTCAGAAGTGTTCCTCAAATTTATAGCGCAGTTCCAGAATGATATTCACCAACCCCTTACACTTAGATTGGGGAGGTATTTGTACAAAAAGTTTACAAAATATCTCAAAAGAGATAATATCTTGCATTAACTGTTTTCACCTACCCTACAGAAGGTGTAAATGCTCTTGGGAACAAAGAGAAATGAATGTAGAAGTAGAAAAATGATATGCTGGCCGTTTTCTAGGTGAGTTGCATTGATTATTCACTCAGCACGTTGGCCGATGGATATTAGTGAAATTCTGCACTGTTGGCGTTGCTTTCCTGGGTGCTTTTTCCTACGCTTCAATTAACTGCTACCCAGCACGATGTTTTATCTGTTCTTTCCTTCACTTTATAACATCTGTAATTTTCTGGGAAAACAAAACTTTTATATCTGCCTACAAAATTTCAAGCATACTCTGCCACCACTGGTTGTCTAGTAACTGGTGTCTGCACATTTTAATTAGAGTTTCATCTGCATCTGTGTACCTAAAAAAAGTGGGCTGGACTGTGAAAATATGCCTCACTTCATGTTCAAAAAAAAATAAATTCTCCAAATTGTCATATAGTCTCTGTCCAGATGGGAGTGCCTTCTCTCTTGCAGAACTTGATGATGTTGTGGCTTGGCTGTCTGCATATGTATTTAATCTGTGTACATAGTCTACATGTGAAATTAGTATGTAGTCATTAGTTAACAAACTGGGTAGACCCTTTTCCTCCAAAACTTTAAACTTCTATGTGAAAGCATTTATCTCTATTTGCATTTCCTGGCACTTCCTTTCCAGATTTTGTATGAAATTCCTCGTGGTCAGAACCCTTTTAATTATTAAAAGTGTGCCTGTCCTATCCCTGATATCCAATTTTGCTAGCTGTTCTTTGGTGTGGGTATTCAAAAACTGTATTAGCCTATTGGCCTGTTCGGGCATGTGTCCTAATGAATCCTTGGCCCTCTGAATTTCTTCTTGAGTTACTGTCACCAAATCAATATGATCACGAATTACATGTATTGACGTCCATATATCAGTGATGGATTGGCTAATTTTGGCCCATAGAATGCTCCTGATTTATGCCAGAGGTTTGTCCAATAAGAGGTCCTTTTCTAATGCCTTTACTTTATTTTCCAATGCTTTTACCTCCCTTGTTTTCTATGCCACTGTCATTTTAGATTTATCATAACTAACTTCCAACTTGGCCAATTTCTCTTTGGCATCCTTTAATTCTGACACTTGGAGTCTTAGATCCTCCATAGCCTTTACTAGTTCTTCAGTAGTGATGGTAGTGTTGCTGCCTGCTGTTGTTGTTGTTTAAGTACCTGTTGTCGATGCTGGGGCGGTGGGAGGGACTGCTGTTGTTGCTATAGGAGGAGCAGTTGTAACTGTTAGAGCTGTTTGAGATGGCTGAGAGGCCAACTCTCCCTGTTTTCCTTGTAATGCCTTATCTAAAGCCTGCTTAGTTTCACTTAGCCTTTGATTCATTTTTATTAGTAACTCCATCATGTCTTCTTCTTCTTTTTCTTTCATTATTTCTGTGATTTGTGGATGCATAGTAATTGGCATCTTTAACTGCTTCTTGAGGGCAGCTATGTCATCTTCGTTTTTCTTTATTAGTGCCTTTATTCCCTTGGGATCCTTGGGATTGTGTCCCAGCTCAATGATAATGTCCTCCAAGGACTTTATCCTGTTGTCCTTAGCCAAAGAGGATGCCTTTTCCAACTCTAATTGGGCAGATGTGTTGTTTAATGAATTATGCAATTGTTGAGCTAGTATGGCTTTGTCTATCAAAGTGGAATAGACAATTTCACTGGTTTGCTTGTGCAACTCAATATGGTCCAAAAGGTGAATGTCTTTGGAAAGAGCCTCCAGATTTGTTCTAATATAATTGACAGTTGTTTGTGGCTGCTGCAGTCTGGGCTTGAAGTGACTCAAGATCATTTTCCCTTCCTTGATATCATATGCAGACATCAATCTCTGCTGTTTGGCGGGGGCCATTTTGAGAAATTGATCATAAAGCTGCAATCTTATTGGCTCATTTTGTGCTTTGTTGTCCATGAATGTTCTCTTAATATCCGAAATTTGTTTGCTTTGTGGCTATGCTGATGAAATTTCCACACTAGGTTGTTTTCCCAATTGCTGCTCATGAGAACTGGTACATGTTTCTATCATTGGGGAAATCAGTGGGTTGGGTGCCCTCTCACTTCTCGGACTTTCAATGATCTCTTCTATAACCTCCTCTTCAGGTGGAGGATCCACTCTCTGCCTCTTTTCTTCTGGCTTCTCTGCTGGCCCACTTAAGGGTGTGGCCTCTTCTTGGTCCCTTTTTCTGCCCTTATCCTCATTGAGAGGAGTCTGCAATGCTGGTACCTCTGGTGCATTGGTCTGGGCAGGAGGAATTTGTCCTTGGCCTTGTTGCTTTGATGATGTTGGCTGATCTGTCATTTCTTGTTGCTCTAAATGCAACACTTCTTGGCCTTTGGATGTCTCTGTAGGTGGAGTACCTTCTTGGGCAGGTTGTTGTGAAGTTGTAGCAGATGATGTGCCCACTGCAACGTGTTGAGGCAATTTGAAAGAGACCTGTCCAAAAGAGTCCAGGTCAAGAGTTTTTTCAAGATTTTTCATTGCCTGCTCCATTTTCTCTTCCTCGGTAATCTTTTCTACCAATGTGCCTTCTACCCATTCATCTTGATTAGCATATTGTTCTAAATCAGGGATTCTACAATGATCATAGCCTAATAGCCTATTTTTTGTCTTTCTATCATGGATAAATCCATTTGGGTCATAGGGTACCCACCAAAAGCTCCTTTTTAGTTTGAGTTTCTCACCTAATATCTTTTCAGCATCTTTCCACCCTTCCTTTTTGTTAATAATGAAGGGGCCTAGTTGGTTTCTTAGCTTCAGCTGAGCCTTTTTCTTGGCAGCATAAAAATGAGTCAAATCTGAGCTAATAAATTGCCTAAAGTATTCAAGGGCGAATAGTCTCATAGGTACATACTTTGGTAGCTTGTAGGGGCATAATTCATAGCCATAAATCTTGATCTCTATGTTATTCTAGTAAAAGTACCAATCACCTATTTTATAGCGTTTGGACAACTGCAAGATTTTCTGCATGTCACCTGAGAGTCTGAGAGGGGGACTTCTCATCAGCAGAGATGAGACTGTATATATAAATATATCAATGAACTCACAATAAGTATAAGGAAAATTATGGATTAGATGGAAGACTAAGGTCCAAAATATGACAGATCTCCTTTCTCCTTTTACATCCAATTTCCTGACAGGGAACTGAAAACTATTAGTTTGATAGTACAAGAACAGATGATATATATATGCTTCATACTTGAAGACTCCTTCTCTGTTTAGGCTCATGAATTGTTCATGTATTTTGTTGCTACTGAAGGTAGAAAAGTCAAATTTGATGGCAGGGGGGTGTCCTGGAATAAATATGGACATCAGAGCTAGAATGGTCTCATCAACATACTCACTTGTTCTAAAACCTAGAACATAGGATATCATATCAATCACAGTTCTCCCAGCTTCATTGAAATAGACCTGGTGAAAAGGAGTTGAATCTCTGGGTTGGGAGTCTGGGCTCATGAATAACTTGGCAATTTGGCCTATTTCTACAGTGGATAGTTTGGAGCCTTGGTCCAACAAATATTTCATGGACAGAGGAGCCAGAGGCTGACTAGGCTTGAAATGCAACATCTCATTGATTGAGTCAGGAGTTATATAGAGAAGGACAGTGCCACTTGGAGACATGACTGCTCTTTGAGTAGGCTCATAGTTAGCACAGCATAAGCGGATTATATCTGGAAATAAATTAATTGATGGAAGATAATATATGGGCAGATTGGACTCCCATATTCCATAGAGATTAGTTTTGTTCAGGTAGTTGTTTCTAATTTCACAAAATGTTTGCAGATGGTCTTTGATACCCATTAAGTCTTGTATTTGGAAGTCCCTATCAGCTAAGGGCAACCATTCCAGCTCCTTGTGAGGTGCATTAAGAGGAGCCACATTGAGGTCCACTGGAGCCTCCATTTTTCAATCCTCTGTGATTTTTTTTTAAAATTGAAATTTGGGCTTTCACAGCAGTCAGCAGATAAAATATCAGTTTTTGGGGCTTTCTGCGAGAGTTTCAAGCTGAAATGAGCTTGAATGTTGGCAAAATGAGCGAAATTGCAGAGGGAGACAAATTCTGAGGAATTTCTTGGAAAAAATGGGCAGAACAGCAGTTAAAATGTGCGGTTTTTAA
This sequence comes from Pinus tabuliformis, assembly GCA_031772625.1. Lineage (NCBI taxonomy): Eukaryota > Viridiplantae > Streptophyta > Pinopsida > Pinales > Pinaceae > Pinus > Pinus tabuliformis. Next base: position 351,612,120 of record CM062814.1, on the reverse strand, counting down.
AGGCAACATGGTTTTTAATCGAAATTTGGATTCACCAGGCAATTTTTTGCAGAGAAATTTAAGAAAAATGGGGTTCGGGGATGAAATGTGGGTAAATACCTGCTTTATCCAGTGGATTGTGTGATTTGCAGGTGGCGTGCCAAGCTTGAAGACTAGTTTGCAGGTTGGATTTAGCTGGGTGGCAAACTGCGCAGTAGAACAAGTATTTTGGTCAAAAATCGCATGAATACGTCACATAGAACAAACAACAGAAATAGAAAAAAAATAACCTTTTCACGCCAATTTGACAAAAATTTGGTTTTGGCGGGTTTTGGCATGCTTCGATCGGGTGACGTCATCATGACGTGATGATTTTGTCGTATAGCGGGGGTACGGAAGCCGACCTGGCAGTGACGTGGTGGACACGGCGGATGTACAGAGGCGGTGTGGCAGACGACGTGTCGAATGACATGAGGGTGACGATAGGGTGACATCAGCATGGAGGGGGCATAAGCGGTAAGCGGTTTGGCCCCCGCACCACCTTTGGGCCATATTAGTATTGGAGGGGGGGCAACGATCACACCAGGTGCCTGCCATGTTTCTCTTGTACGGCGACAATACCGCCCATCCCCCGGACGCTATCATTCGGCACATAAGGGCTTGCGATATACATGTGGGCCGTCAGATCTGTGGACTATGATCTGACGGCTGGTGGCATATAAAATAGGAGGAAGGCTATGCCACGGGACCCGCCATAATATTTGAGCGCTTTATAATGTTTTTGGGTGTATTTGTCATGGGTTTTCGGGCGGTTTAAGTTAATTAATCAACCAAATTTCGATTAATTCCTTTCAAACAGCGGACCATGGATTATTCAAAGGGTTTGGCATACACCTTTTGACTCAGAGTGGATTATAACACATGGCCTATAGTGTAGCCTGGAGTGGGGTATTTAAAGTTTTGGGATTTTTTTATGTATTTACATAGTATGGGTGGAAAACTTTATATGGGAGCTATATAATAGAGTTAGAATCTTAATATGAAAGGGATGTTTAATATGAAAGGTAGATTTACACAAAACACTAAGTTTGAAGGTAAAATTAGGCTTAGGGAATAAAAGGGATCCAGGTGGTGAACTTGGAAAACTTAGTATAATAGAAGAAGAACATTTTACATAAGAAATGTGTCTTTGATATTCTAAGTATAAACAAAGTTTTACTTAGTTTTTCTCATGAAATGAAGTGAACTAGGGACAATGAGCAGATCTCAATGTCCTTGAGGGGAAATTAGTGAATTTTCTTGGGGACATGAGCAGGGAAGTTAGTCATGCTTTAGCTGTTTTTGTAGCCACCTTGTCATGGCACTTTAAGATATCCATGAGACAAATCAATTTCAATGTACAAAATTGCTCATAAATCTACTTCTGCAACCCTAATACTGCCTACCTGGCTTATTAATCCTAACATTTTTTCTTCCTTTTCCAAGGTGCATTTGAATGAGAAAACCCTTACTCTCTTGTTTTCTTTCAACTTCCCTCCTATTTAAGTCTGCCCTTATGTCTTCCAGGGGCTCAGATTTAGCTGTTGAGCACCCTAGCTTCTCTACCTAACTACTGATCTACCAAGCTTAAACTGTTTGGACAAAATTCACTCCCTATTTCTAAAACAAGAAATCTAAACATGGGGAGGCCAAGATTGAGCTATTGGACCATCCATCAAGTGTGACCGAAGTCATTGATTGCATAATTTGACCTTCTTTGCAAAAAATAGGACATTAGTGGCATTTTGACTAGCACACTTTCCTGGTCTTTTCTTTGGGGTTCATTTTCTTTCTTTCTTGACCAATTCATTATTTTGCCCTTTGATTTTTATTTTAGGGCATACCCTCTTTACATTTTTTAAATTTTTTGGTTTTTTGAAAATATGGAATCTTCGTAGCATGGAAAGGATGATCATATTTGGCATTTCAACAGTCAATCATGAAATATGACACCTATTGGTATAGGAAACTAACATATTCAAACCATCAATATCAAACATTTATGTGAATAAAATTATGAAACATTATGGAACCACTCACTTTAGAATTTATAGCCAAATCATTTAAGAGTTATAATAGAGTTTTTAAGTGATCATAATAAAAATAATACATATTAGAGATATTATAGACACATGGATTATAGATATCAAGCTAAATGTGGTCGTTAAAGCAACATTTTCCTATGCATAGTGTCTTATATGGCCAAGGCAAGGTGTCGTCAAACTAGTTATACATCCATCTATATAGCTTACTTGTAAAATGATTAATGTCACAAGAATCATAGGGGTTGAGATTTCAACCAAAATTTAAAACTATCCTCTAAAAACTCATATAGAAAGTGGGGTAACAGGTCTTATGACATCCAACCTGCAATTTGCAATGGAAAATCCTCAAAAGTCTCTTTGAAGAAAGAATGTCCCATTGAGGGGTTCAATAAGATGTATGATGCCCCATCAATTTGATAGTTGAAGAAGTTTTAATATGGGTTTGTCAATTTTGGCCCTAAGTAGGCAAGGCAACATGGAAGGAGGTGACCCCCTTAGAAGAGTTTAAAAGGGAAGGCCACATAAGGTCTTATATAAAGATCTAAACCCAAGGACCTCCCTCATAGAAAGAGTTAGACATGTATTGAAAGAAAGTAGACAACTACCCATCTAAATTGTGATAATAAAAAAATACAACATCCCTTGAATCCCATAATAAATGGAGCATCTACAAATGAGGTGATCCTATAACTCAATGTCGTGTATATAGAAAATCTAGAAGATGTTATTGAGAAGAGGAATGTCATGATGATTAGTTTCAACTAGATGCTAATGTAAACCCACTTTAAACCCACCAAGGGGGTTCTGAAGGAAAAAATCTAGTGTTCTTGTGTGTATGAGTTAAACAATAAGGCCCCCTCTCATTTGCATGAAGTGTTCCTAATACAAATACATCTTAGAGTCAAGGCCATGAAAATATGAAGTCCAAGTACACTTAATTTGTTGTCTATAAATAACCTCTTTAACAACCTGACCCAAACATATCATGATGCCATTTACATTGGAGGTGTATGTCACTTGAATTATGTTACAACTTTAATCTTTCCCCCAAAAAAATGTGCCAGTCTCCCTTGTGATGATGCATCAACCCTAATCTCATTATGTAAAAGGAATTTAAACATGATGTAATTTTAATAGTGCCCTACTCACCCCTGGCTCACCACTCATGGAAAATGTGAGGCTATTTCAAGAATTGATGTGGATAATATCATTTTATTGTCTCTTATGTGTAGTATTCTACATTGACACAATTGGGATTTTTAGCAAACAAAATATTTGTATCAAGGGTTAACTCCTTGTGCATTAGGGTTGAAGAGGTTGAGTTATTATGGGTGATCTATTCATTGCCAACTCCTCATGTGGGAGAACACTACAAGCTCCATGTCAACATTAAGTGTAGATATTGTGAGAAATTATGATTGAGGTTTTACAGATTATCCAATTGTTCTACATTAGGTATACATGGTAATAAGGGAATTACATACAAACACACACCCTTGAGACCAATACCTAGTTCTCTAAAAATAAAATGGTCCCAATATTCTTAGTTAGAGGTGAAGGATTCTCCTAAGAGGTTAGTTTGTTGTTTTGAGGAATTGTTTTTTGCCTTGGATACTAAGTGGTTAAGGGCTTCAGGAGTTAAGATTTAAGAGCCAATGGCTTAGGGGCCATGGGATTTAGGGTTGAAGGGCTTAAGAGTTAGGGGATTTAGGTGTTTGGGGATAAGGGGTTAGGTTTTAAGGTGTTTAGGGGTTATGGGTTAAGTTTTAAGGGCCATGGGTTGAGATAATAAGGGGTTATTACTTAGGGGTTCATGGATTCTAGGTTAGCAGTTGATGGCTTAAGGTTTAATGGGCCAAGAGGTTGATGGGTTATGAGTTATGAGTGTAGTGGTTAAGGGATTATGGCTTGGGTGTTTAGGGGAAAGGGAGTTTCATGGTTATGTTTTAATGTCTTATGGGTTGTGATAATGGGGCCCTTAATCCCCTTATCACCACTATCGATGGTTCCCCTATCAATTTCTCTTGTTTCCTTCCCTCTAGGCCCCCTAATCCCCTTATCACCACTATCGATGGTTCCCCTTTCAATTTATCTTTTTTCCTTCCCTCTAGGACCCTTAATCCCCTTATCACCACTATCAAGGGTTCCCCTTTCAATTTATCTTGTTTCCTTCCCTCTGGGCCCCCTAGCCCCTGTGACATTAGGTCCTAAGCCCCATTATCATTCACTAATGTTAGGATTATAGATCTTAATAAACATGCTTGGAATGTTGGGTTGTATTATATTCTTTCCACGTAGTTAACAGGGGGTTTGAGGGGCACCCATAACCCCACTTTATGGGGTCTGGGTTTTGGACCCTATGTTAGGTTGGGCGGACCCACCTATGGTTTTGTGCATGATTTTCGCACATGTTTTTTGGACGCGATGGTTTTCGGTCCATGGTATTGGACACGATGGTTTTCGATCCATGGTATTGGATGCTACGGCATGTATAAATATGTATTGTAACATTGAAAGGAACATAATTTAAAATCAAGCTGGTAGTCCCGATTTTGGGATCCAGGGGAAAATCTTGTGTATATGTGTTTTATGTGTTCTGCTCTCGCATTATTTATTTTCTATGTTTTATAATTCGTATGCAGGTAATTTCTGTACGGGGTTAAAAACTACATTTGGTATCAGAGCTATTTTGGCTTCAAGGGGACGCCTTTGTTTTTCAGGGGTTTCGCTCAGGCCTATGGTAGACCCTGTTCAGTGGGAGATTTGTGAGATCAATTCTGGTGGTGAAAGAAGATGGTGAGTAGTGGAAAGATAGAGATCGAGAAATTTAATGGTCAGAGTTTTCAGTTGTGGAAACTCAAGATGGAGGATCTGTTGGTGGATAAAGACCAATGGATCACGGTAGATCCGAGTACTAAACCAATGGGAGTGTCTGATGAAGAATGGAAGAAGTTGGATCGGAAAGCAAAGAGCACAATACGATTGTGTGTCTTAGATTCAGTATTGCTAAATGTATCAAAGGAAGCTACGACGAAGGCTTTTTGGGACAAGTTAGGGACTTTGTACCAATCTAAGTCTCTGGTGAATAAACTGTTCCTGTAGAAAAAGCTGTATAACATGAGGATGAAAGATGGAGACTCGGTGATAGAAAATCTGAATGCATTTAATACTGTGGTAAGTCAGTTAGCGTCTGTTGATATTAAAATTTTAGATGAAGATAAGTGCATTAGTTTGTTGTGTTCTCTACCAGATTCGTGGGATAGTATGGTTATTGCAATAGGTAGCAATGCAACTGCCTTGAATTTTGATGAAATAGTCTCATCCTTGCTGACGGAGGAGATGAGACGGAAAAAATATGGAGAGCAAAAATGGCGATGCCTTGTCTATATGAGGGTGGATCCAGAACAGAAATAAAAATAATTCATCGAGTGGGAGATCTAAATCTAAAGGGAGATCTAAATCTCCAGGAAAACCTATAAAGTTAGTGTGCTGGAAATGTGGTAAGGAAGGGCACTACAAAAGGGACTGTAAATCTAAGGTTCCTAACAAAGGAAAGGGATCTGATGAGGCTCCTTCGACAGAGGTGAAAACCACCTCAGATGAAGGTGGGGATGTGTACTTGGCTTCTTCAAGTACACATGTAGATCATGAGGCATGGTTGATTGACTCAGGTGCATCCTTTCACTTCACTCCCCATAGAGAGTGCTTCTGCGAGTATGAGAAATATGATGGTGGTGATGTCTTCTTGGGGGATGACAGGAAGGCTAGAATCTTTGGTCATGGAAAAGTAAAGTTGAAGTTGCAAGGTGGAAGGGTTATAACGCTTCCAGGTGTTCTACATATTCCTGCATTAGCCAGAAATCTGATTTTTGTTAGCAGACTAGATGATGTAGGTGTAAAAATAGTGTTCGAGAAGGATACCTACAAGATGGTTCGGGGAGCACTGGCATTGATGTAGGGAGTTTGGATTGGAACTCTGTACAAGTTGTAAGGTAGCACTATTATTGATGGGTGCAATAGTTCTATGGTTCTTGAAAGTGGAGCAGAAAATCTAGTGGTCTCTGGAGAAAAAACCATGTTGTGGCATCAAAGGCTTGGACATATTGGAGAAAAGGGCCTTCGGATACTTCATGGTAAAGGTATGGTAGAATGTATGAGTAATAGCTCTTTGGATTTTGATTTCTGTGAAAATTGTGTATATGGGAAACAAAATCAGGTGAGTTTCCCCTATGGTAGTAAGAGGGTGAAACAGATATTAGAACTTGTGCACAGTGATGTGTTTGGACCTGTGAAGGTTCCATCACTGGGTAAGTCTGTGTACTATGTATCATTTATAGATGACTTCTCAAGGAATACATGGATATATTTCCTTAAGAAGAAATATGAAGTCTTTGACAGGTTTAAAGAATTTAAGGCTCTGGTGGAAAACTAGCCAGAGAAGAAGATAAAGGTGCTGAGGATAGATAACAGTGGAAAGTTTTACAGTAAGGAATTTGAAGAATTCTATAAGAAGTGTGGTATAGCACGGCAGAAGACTACTCCATATACACCTCAGCAAAATGGAGTTGCAGAAAGAATGAATAAGACGTTGATGGAAAGGGCAAGAAGCATGCTCAGTGGTGCTGGGTTAGGACAGAAATTCTGGGCAGAGGTGGTGGATACTGCATGTTACCTGGTCAACAGGTCACTATTAAGGGAAAAGTTCCCCTAGGGTCTTGGGCTGATACCCTAGCAGACTGAAAGTTTTCTATACAAAGAAACACACATTCCACACAGCCATTATGCTAATATAAGCAAATTCTATGATAAGGGACGTACCTGAGGTCCTACATTTGAGAAGGTCCTTCCAGGGTCCAAACCCTTCTTGGAGTTCCTTTGCTCCTTTGACCTGCAAAACAATCAATTCAAGAAAGTACAGTAGTATATGGACTAAACATTATAAAAAAAAATCATCTTCATATTATAAAGAAAGGTAGTTAGTTATGAAATTAAACAACCATTCACATATGAATTCTAACATGAACATCATAAACATGAAGAATATTTATATCAGGAACAAAGACATGTGTTTCTTTTATTATAGACAAATAAAGTACAGAAAAGAATAATTTCACCTGAGTCATCCTTTCGTAGGTTCCAAGCGGAATTGTTCTCCGGATTCTTCCAGTCTCAAGCCTTTAACAAACTCCTTCAATGACTTACTCCATGATATCACAAGTAGCAAATGGACATCATCACACAAGGAAACAATGGTTTCCTGTAAAAATGGGGGAAGTGTAAGAGGCACAAGGATCTTCAGACCTGGTCAGGGAAATCTCAGCATAATAACCTTTCTCTCTCTTCTCTCCTCCCTTAGGCCTTCCCATTGAAGCCTTTTTATACTTCTCCCAAAGTAGTTTTTTATTTGGGAATTTGTTGGGAACAGTTGGGCCACGGGCACTAACAGGTGATCAATAGGTAAAACCCGTGATCTACCCCCGAAATTAAGGAGTTTTATATTTTTTTAAGTGTTTTAATACATATACGCGGGTTGGGTATACACCTACACACGTACACACGCATTTAACTCAAGGCAATGTCGCGTATAAGGGATAAAACACTGTTTTTAAAATTTTTGGACCAGGTCTGGAAGGAGGGGTTGCCCTAGGCCATGAGTGCAGCATCACAAACCATAAGAGTGAGATTTGGAGCTATAACAGATGCCCCCTAATATATGAGGTCAGAAGGGGTACATGATGGCCGAAATGTATTAAGCAAGTACATGGAAAGGAAATCTGTCAAAAACCGAGAAGGACTTCACTAGAGTTCAGCCTGCCAAGCCACAAAAGGAGATCAGAAAGAAACACTATCTGAGGTGGGCATACCCATGCTCAGAAAAAGTAAAGCATGTCCGCATATCAAGTACAAGTGGATCCACTAAGTATACAAGTATAAGGAACTGGAAAAACATAGTGGATCATCTGATCATGATCGAACAAGTACATGTCTGAATATCACATATAAGAATGTCAATGATGCTAAAGGATGAACCGGATCACTGATATCAAGAACTGATCACAAAAAGTACCAACTGAACATGATGGAATAGGATGGTACTACACTGCAAACTTAGGTGCCAGCATATAGAATGTCGCCATGATTGACTGCAACATATAAGGTGGAATGGTATCAACTAGCAGCAACAGGAGCAACCGTCAAGTGAACCAATGAATGTTGATACAACCTGAGGTCTTCACCGACTGCCGTGGTACATTTCTACACCATGGGAATAAATTATCTAAAGTTGACCATGTGAGAAATCGTTTGATTACCGGTCATTGATGTATATCGTTAAAAAACGCGAGACTACTCACTGATAATGATAATGAGCGTCAAGGTACCCAGTACAATCTAACAAGTGTGAATAAGTCGAACACCTGTAAGAATCTATCGATCAGGAGATAATGATGGTTTCCCACTGTCAATAGCGAAGGATCTTCCACTAATGACTGCAAACCCCAAGTTACTGCCAAATGGACTCTAGATCTTTGCCCTAGAGCAATGAGTCGGAGTCGATAGGGAAAGATCCGCTAGAAGGAAGGCATTGACGCATCCTTCATCAATTTGGCGCGAGTGTAACCCGTAGGCCAATAATGTGGAAGGAATCGAACAAAAGAGATGTAGTAACCCAACCAAAGTACGTTTCCGGCATACACAAGATGTGGCTAGTGCACGACAGAAACCCTCTGAACCAACCAATAATGGAAGCTGACACAGAGGTGAGCTATCCACCAATAGGGTCCAATGGAAACCAAGGTACTACACGAATCCCAATGTCTGATAATGTAAGCTGATTTCGAACACAAGGGAAACCACTTAGTCAAAGACCCATGATACTGATCGATGCTGAGCACAAGGTGACCTATCAATAATGAAAATAGGGCCAGGGTGCATCTCTAGGCCTGTCCTCATAGCAAGATGTCGTCGTTGATAAGGACAAGACCCGCCAGCAAGAAGTCAATGGAGACCTTCTCAAATGGCATGAGTAAAGGACCAATATAAATGATGTGATGATAGACATGATACTGACAACCAGGATGGCCGACTGAAAAATGAGTCAAGAGACACAACAAAGAGGCCAAATCAGGCTAACTTCCCTTGAACAAAAGCACAACTCAATGTGACTATGTGGCAGCATATGATGACTCTGTATAAGTTCGTCATGCAGGAGGCACGAACGAACCCTCCATATGATTGGAAGAGATAACCAATCAGGGGAGAACTGACTCAATAACAAGGTTAAGGCGTACCTAAGTCATACTAAATCCCACCCAAACAAAGGAGACTTTGTTTTGAGTGCTTTGTTCAAGGGCGACACGACTGACTCTAGTTGCCAACCATAAATGGAAATACTGTCCCGTTCCCGCTCTTTTTTTGGAATATATAATTTTTTTGTCTTTTTTCTGTTAAGGTGGAAAAAGAATAAAAGAATGCTATGGTACAATCGAAAGAACGAGTGTCGGTGAAATAGATGATCTAGTTCCTGGGAATGGAACGTTCCTATGCTCAATGCAGGGAGGTGAAAACTGGTCAATGACACTCAAAGGTGTGTTCCTTCCACAGGTCAAGGTGTGTCAAGCTACAGAAGTCAAAGGTATGCAAGGTTGATTTTGCAGTCGTCATGGTCAAAAGTTGGCTTAAACACGAGTCCAAGTGAAGCCGGCTCTAGGCCAAAAGGTGCAAGTAGTCAACATGCAATGCTGTAGTACAACTCAACACAAAGGAGCCTCTAGGGTATAAGGCCAGAACGAAGCGAAGAAGCAAAGAGGAATGAGTCTTCATCACATAAGTCATGGCGGGACTACAAAGGACTCCCGAGCCTACTCAAATCGGAGCAGCATGGGCAACAAATGTCAGTGAGGTGCTAACTACGATGCCCATGTAAAGGATGGCTTCTACCATCGTGTCATGATTTAAAGAATCGACGAGTGAAGATGGCTTACGAACAATAACACGATGGAATCGACCCTATGGCAGATGTATCGACAAATGGAGGCTAGTATGCATAATGCAACAGAAAAATGGTGTCCCTAACCTATATGCCAGTGACAAAATGATCCCTGCCATGATGGGTCAGCAGTCATGGAACCATCTTGAAACTATCGAAAAAATGTCCAAAATATCCTGAAAATCAAACCATTCTCGACATTCCAAGCTCCCAAGTTAAAAGTCACATGAGGCCAAACAAAATAAATTTTTGAAAACATTTTGCATTTTCAAAACCTATAAAAGAGCTTTTGGACTCACCATTTTCACCATTCGAGTTTGAGAGCAAAGAAGTGGAGCAAAAGGAGCAAACTTCCCATACGCCAAATTCAACCATTCAGATTCTTCAAAAACCTGCAGGTAACTCTTATACTTGTCTTGCAATTGATTGTGACTAGTTTTAGAATTTTTAATTAATGTTTTAACGTTGAATTTTTTGCCAAAAATTTCACCGCGGCATATACGCAGGTTGGTAATATGAAACCCATGTACACGTGGGCCCTATACACGACTGTGTGCACAGGGACCCACGTATACACCGTGAACATTTTTTAAACAAAAAACTAACGGTTGAAAATCATTTTTTCTTCAGGATGCCAGTCACTTGGCGAGAAAGAGAGCATACCATGGTGGATGATGAAGTCATGAACGATCCTGATGCTTTGGATGCCCTACAGGGATGTGGTTTGCTTAAATTCTTCAAACTGCCAAATATGAAAGTAAACACACGTCTGCTTGAGATTCTCATTGATTACTAGAATATCGAGGAGGATGCCTTTATGATTGACCAGATGCCACTCAGGATAGAAGTGGAAGATATCTATTTCATCACGGGCCTTTCCCGAAGGGGAGAGGTAGTACATTCCCGGGACAAGACATAGAGCAGCCTCTCGATCGAGGACTATGTACAGATATATTGCCCGAGACATCCCAAGAAGGTTGGAAGTCAAATTTCCATCACACATGTGGCGAGTTTACTGCTGAGGATAATCCTGTTCACCATAGCTCGACTGAACGGATCAGCTTCTATGCACCAGGTGTCATGACTAACCATAAGCATGGCAGTTGACTGTCTCACCACTATATTTGACTAGTGTACTCCTCTTTTGGCTAGCATGAAGAGCCAACTCACTTCTATCAAGAGGGGGCAGACCAAAAACTTTGGATATGGGACTATTCTATGTTCTTTCTTTTTTGAGAGGGTCCCAATACTCTGCCCTAGTGTAGCAGTTTCCATCAGCACCCCACGAGATCCACGCATGGGCAAGTGGGCCGAGCTGATGAAACGTCTAGGGGGTGGGGACGTCCCACAGACTGCATTTGGCGATGACTTCTTTACTTGGTGGGATCAGCAGATCATTGCCATAGATGACTACCCTTATGTTGGGTTGGATTTCCAAGGAGATCCTGATCTAGCATTACCACCGACCGCAGCATGGGGCAACATTGGTAAGTATTTTTTGATTTTATGACTTTTTTTGGATTTTTCAAATATAATAATGAATTTTGAAAAATATTTTTGATGGGATTCAAATGACTAATATGATGATCATGTTCCAGATATTGGGCCAGTACGACCAGATGGGTTTCCGTGGCATGGACGCCACGGCCGAGGAGCCGAAGAGGCAGCTGCTGATACAGAACGACTTCTACATACCGTTCAGTGACACTTAGTGAGACTAAGTCACCGAGTACTGATGGCTGCCATAGAGGACCTTCCTGAGGATGTGCAGCGTCATGTGGTTGGCATGCCACGTGACTGGGTTCACACTTTTCGGCATGTGGCCAATGCGATAGCTACCTATTTAGCCGCTCATCCTGAGCTGGGGCATTAGATATGCTGGACATGATTATGGGCATCTGAGTCCCAATTTTGTATATTTTTGGACAGACTTATGTACACTCGAGATGTTTTATGATATATATATATATATATATATATATATATATATATATATATATATATATATATATATATATATATATATATATATATATATATATATATATATATATATATATATATATATATATATATACAGTTCGACTTTTTGATGCTTGATTTTATTGTGATGAATGATTGATATGCCAGTATAATGCTTGATTAGCGATAGAATCAACTAACCAATTATGAGATCTTGGAATGTGCAAATAATTAATATAATTAAATGATCTTTGCAACAACCTTGCCCTTAAATACTGGTGAAATAAACATGGATCCCTTACGCGATAAATGTTTTCCAATTGTGACACTATCAATTGTGAATCAAGATAAACTAACAACGAGTCGATTCCATAAGAAATTGCCTCGGATAGTAAATTAATGACGGCAGTATACTCAGCCATGTTATTTGAAGCGGGACTAATGCATACGCCCCTTGATACCATCAATTGACCAGTTGGATAGTAGAGTACCCAAGCTGCAGAAGCGAGATTCTGAGTGTGCCAACTAGCACCATCGGCGAACCCAAAATAGATAAAGTCATCCATCAACACCTGCCACAGTAGACCAAAAAGTGTTGATATCAAAAACTCTCAAAGAGATATGTACAAATATACATAATGTACAAAGAAGCCATTGCCTAACTCCTACTTAAGCAAAGTACTTCTTTAGGTAGAGCCCGTTTCGAGGCTCTGCCAACTTGTTTCCCTCAAAATCGATTAACTCATACGACCCTTTTTCTAACACTCGTTTAATAATGAAGGGACCATACCACATAGGCTTAAAATTGCCTGCCCCCAAGGTGTCCTTATCTTGGTCATAGACCAAGACAAGGTCACCTTCAGAAAAGACCCGAGGACAGACAGCTTTATCATACTGCATTTTAACCCTTTTCTTATGAGCCTCATTCATCGTGGTGGCATCTCGACGCTACTCATCGAGATGTTCCAAGTGAAGGAGGCACTCTTCGAGACTCAAAGTCTCTGGAAGGAGCTCAACAACTAACTTAAGAGATGGAATTTCACATTCAACTGGAAAGATAGATTCCATCCCATAAACCAACTGAAAAGGTGTAAAACCAGTAGTAGTCTTCATGGAGGTCCGGTATGCCCAAAGAGCCAGATACAAAATAAGATGCCAATTGGACCGATTTTTGCCGATTGTCCATTGCAGGATCGTTTTAATAGTTTTGTTAACCGCCTTGACCTGTCCATTCGCTTGAGGATAATAAGGAGACGAATGCTCCTGCCGGAAACCCAGTTTGAGAGCCAATTCAGACATTAGTTGATTCTGGAAATGACTACCATGATCAGTGACAATCTCTCTCAGGATATCGAATCTTGAGATAATTTCATTAAAAAGGAACAATGTTTCCGTGTCACTATCGCTTTTATAAGTGGGCATGGCCTCGGCCCATTTCGTAAAGTAGTCTACAACCATGATAATGTACCTGTGATTCGCCGCTGAAGGCGGATTACAAGTTGTAAAATCGATACCCCACTTAGTAAAGGGACCAACAGTGACAATGGGAAAAAGAGGAGTTGGATGTGCGCATATCTTCCGAGTATAGATTTGACAGGGGTGACAACCTTTGAACGCTTCAACACTGTCTTTAAAAAGTGAAGGCCAAAAATAGCTGGCACGCAAGATGTGCTCGGCTGTAGCAAGCCCTGATAGATGACCACCACAAGCTCCACTGTGGCAGTCATTTAGCACTGACTGTGCTTCTTCTAAGGTTAAACAACACCGAAGGATTGAATCAACCCCTTGACGATATAATGTATCACCAATGATAACATAATTTTTGGCTAGGTGACGTAATTTCCGACGGTCATCCTTAGAGAAAGTAGAGGGAAACATCGAATTCTAGAGATAGACAATGATATCTCCATACCAAGGGTCGAGTGAAGAGATGAGGAATAAATGTTCGTCGGGAAAACTTTCCTCATAAATAGTATCCTCTCCACAAGGCAGCGCTGAAATTAGCTCGGTGAAAACCATGGATTTCATAGACTTGGCGGATAAGAACTCGAGATCAAATTCTTGTAAAATGACTATCCTTCGATTATATTTGCCCCTAATCACTCGCCTACTGAGGACAAATTGAAATGGATTGACCGCTGCTAAGACAAAAGTTTTGTGTAGCAGGATATAATGACGGAGCTGATGCACAGCATGGACAGCTGCCAAAGCCAATTTCTCAACCGGAGAATAGCGAAGTTCAGGACCTATTAAGCCTCGGTTCAAATAATAAATCACATGCTCTATGAGAGCATCATCTTCCTGAACGAGAACCATACCAATGGTTGATTCTGCTGCAGCGGGATATAAAAGGAAGTCCCTACCATAATCCGATGGACTCAATAGTGGGGCAGAGACTAATGCCTTTTTCAAAGCATCGAACGACTACTGCGCAAATTCATCCCACACAAATGGAACTCCTTTCCGTAGCAAACACATGAACCCTTTAGTGATCTCGACATAGTTCGCTATAAACCGCCTTAGGAAATTAGCCTTCCCTTAAAGAATTTGAAGTTGTCGAATTGAGGACGGGGGAGGCAACTGAACTATTGCCTCAACCTTGAAGAGATCAACCCTAATCCCTTCATTTGACACAATGAACCCTAACAACCGACTGGACGTAACCGCAAAAACGCATTTGTTTGGATTCAACCAGATTTTATAAAAATGACATCGCTCAAAACCCATTCGACGATGACTAGGGTGATCAGCTCTCTTTCGAGAACGAGCAGCGAGATCGTCCAAGTATGCTTCGATGATATGTTTAATGTCGTGGAAAGCATATGACATGGCCCGCTGAAAAGTGCCTCCAGCATTTTTAAGACCAAAAGGCATCTTTCTATATGCAAAGGTACCCCATGGACATATAAAGGATGTCTTATGTTGATCTTCAGGACGGATAGAAATTTGATTATAATCGGAAAAACCATCCATGAAGGAAAAAATCTCATTACCCACACACTCATCGATAATCTGATCAATGAATGGCATGGGGTAATTATCTTTCAGACAAGCCTTGTTTAGGTCCCTAAAATCGATGCATACTCTGATTGTTCCTTGCTTTTTATCCACAGGGACTGGATTAGAAACCCAATCAGTAAGAGGAACAGGGTATATAAAACCCGCCTTGAGCAGCTTCTCAACTTCAGCTTTAATTGTTGCTGATTTCCTAGGGTTAACCGGTCAAAGCCTTTAATGGACTGGTTTTGCATTTTCATACGTCTTGATCTCATGTTGAGCTATAGAAGGATCAATGCCAGGCATTTCTTCATAAGACCAAGCAAATACATCTCGAAATTCCTTGAAAAGGTCGGTGTAAATTTTAATTTCTTCAGGGGAACATTCGATTCCGATGAAGAGATTCTCGATCACGTTAGGGTCCCTATAGATTTCTATAGGTATCGTTTTTGAAATCACTAACATATTACCTTCGGCACGAAAGTGTGCTGGAGCCAAAGTATTTGATACCGTACAAACATCACTAGTAAAGAGCTCGGAAAACCTAGATTCTACTTCTTGCAATGGAGGAAGAAAGTATGAACGATGGTGTAAGTCTTCCCAAGGTCGATCTATACCCATCATCACTTCGAGGATTGCTTCTTCAAAAGGTAAAACCGAATCTAAGTAGTCCAAGGCAGAGGTAGAATCAAGGCTCCAGGCCAGGGCCACATCACCATATAACTCCTCTTCGAAAAAAGGAGTAGAGTGGTCATCTGCAGAGTTAACGATAGACTGATATCTAAGCTTAGCTGTAGACATAGGGAATGCCATTCCATTTACTTGTCCTTCAGCTAATGTGGTCGTAGGTGAAGGCAAGGTCCAAGGGTCTGAAAAATAACGAGTTCGGAAGAACTCTTCTCGAGGAGACTCCTTAGATGATGAAACGACATTGATTCTAGAGATAGGAGAGGGAAGATCAAAGGTACCCATCAATTAGGAATACATCCCCACTCCTAGATTCTCAGTAGGTGGACGAGGGTTATCCACTAAGGGAATAGTAGAGTCAGAGATTGCTTGAGGATCGACTGGACAATAATCCAATTGATCAACCTTAATGATTTTCCTCTCATGAGAAAGCAAATGACACGAAATAGAGTCGAAACAACGGCATCCATTTCATATACCCAGTTCCTTCCTAAGAGGAGATTGTAGTCTAGGTTAGCATCAATGACTTCTACTTCAATATTGACGACCTTCCCCCCAAAACATATAGGAAAGGCAGGGATAATCCCATGCGGTTTATGAGAATGACCATCAAATGCAATCAGTATGGTAGGTGAAGGAACAGCCGAAGGAAATCCAATATCCTTCTAGCACGACATCGACATGACGCATGTGGAAGCTCCTTCATCAATAACGGTACGAAAAATGTTAATTTTCCATAATGTAGACTTTATTTGGAAAGCCATATGATGAGGGAGTCACCTTTTGACATTTAACATGTCGAAAGTTAGCACTAAAGAGTTAGTTGGATCAACTGCCCCAATCGCGGAAAGTAAAGCACTTCGTTGAGCTGGATACGACTGGAGAACCTCTAAAGCAGACACGACGCATGAACTCTGAGCCAGATCATCAACAATGGAGTAGTTCTGGGTGGCCCTAGCATTATGATTAATAGTCACGAGTTTAGCGGAACCTTTCGGTATCCGTGGTATAGTCTCGACAAGGGGTCGCTCGATATGAAGGTTGGTATTTCCGGGAGCAGTATTGTCCTTGGAAGTTTCACCTTCACCATAATCACATGACCGTGTATCCACATGGATGTTAGAACCCATCATGAAAACATTTGATGATTTTTCCCCTTCCTGGCTACCCCCTGCGGAGGTTCCATGGTTTGAACTCGCGCCAACAAGAAGTTGCTGCCCTTGGGGAAAAGGGTTGGTTAACACAGCCTGAGAACTAGAAGTCCCTTGCTGCCCTAACAAGCGCTGAGCATCTTCAATCTTTGGGCAGAGATGAGTTAAATGGTCTCCACTGCATAGCTTGCATGGAAACTTGACTTTCTTTCTAGACTCATTTCTACCACCACTAGCATTATTGCTGGATTTATTTGTGTCAGCCTTCCCATCCTGGTTCTTTTTCTTACCTCATCCTTTCTTTTTCCCATTGGAATTTTGATTTCCTTTAGGGTTATTAGATTGGATGGAATTAAATGAATAGGGTTGGGAAGCCGGAGGGTTAGACGATGTGACTTGGTTGTTAGGAGCAATTTACAAAGACAACTGTTGCAATTGGCTCAACAAGTTCACCGCATTTGTGTCTATCGATCCAATGATACCATCCGCATGGGGACCTGACTTCGACTTGGCTATATCAACCTTAGACCCAAGAGCATCTGGAAAGTATTTTTGTAGGATCCCAGACTGAGAGTAGATCAATTCTAATTGCTGGGCCCAAAAAATGGCTTGCTCCTCAGAATAGACTCCAGACATGGAGACATCCTTAGAGATCTCAAGTTGTAAAGATTTCAAAAACCATTCGAGACGGTACTCTGGAGGGATTTCGGATTTAATGAGCCTCTTTCTCCGTCTCCATTCCTGAATATGGTTAGAAATGTGAGTTGCCTTATCCTGACGAAAAGTGGCCAGAAGTTCAGTTCCGGCATCATAACAGACTGGCAACTGGAAATGATTTAAGAAAATATTAGCTAAGTCAGCAAAAGATGTAAAGCTGCCCCCTGGCAACTCTATATACCATTTGGCCGCGTTACCAATCAAGGTGTGTTGAAAAAGTCTCAACCTAATCGAGTCATCAATAAGGGAGTTCGATGAGCACCACAAATGGAATGTGGTTACATGGTCGCCTGGGTCTTCACCGCTCTTCCCTTCGAAGTTTGGAATGTTCGAAGGGAGTTTGGTTGGGACTGGAGGCCAGGCCGAATTGTATTTGATTGGATCGTTTGTTAACTTAGTGAGATATGGCAAGTTCAAAGTTGCCAAAAACAGAAGCCTAAGAGGACCTTGGGGATTCCACCAAGACGGGGTGGAGCTCCCAAAGTTCTGAAAAGATTGGCTTGGATTTTGGAAGGCACCAGGCTGCCCGAAGTAACCAGCAGAACCGGCTGAACCAAAAGGCAAGCCTTGTGATCCAGCAAAATTTAGAGTTTGACCAACTCCGGCCGTAAAACCTCCATAACCAGCAAAGCTTCCTCCTAAAGGATTATAAGGAGTTGATAACCCCTAATATGAATTCCAAGCAGAAGCTAAGGGAGGAATACTTTGAAATGAACTAACTGTGGAGTACGACCTATTCCCTTGTTGGCCGAAAAATGGATTCCGAGTTCCCATGCCACTAACCACAGGGTTAGTCCAGCCTTGGAAAGGATTGTTGCTTTGTCCTGTATAAGAAAAAGGCATAGATCCTACTGTCGGATTGGAATGTGGTATATGACCACTTCTGAAAGGAAAACCCTGGAATGAAGTCGATCCACCCATCATGGACGTGGCGGCACTAAATGGAACTAACGGAATACCCTGTGAATGGGTGCCAAATGGGAAGAATCCAGAACTAAAAGCATTGGTTTGGGAATTTCCACTCATGGACGGAATGGAGGTAGACCCAACTAAAGATGTGCTAGAAAAAGACCCAAACAAAGAAGTAGAGGAGATGGAAATCGTTCCTCCTCCTTGTACTGATGTTGGAGTCTGCATAGTTGTAGCACTTGTAGTAGAATCCATGCTTCCAGTAGTGGTCATCGACGGTAAGTGCGTAATGTGACCTAGACTTGATGGTCAATGCGTCGGAGTCCCAACGTATTGTAATACTTCTGGATGGCTAGATGGTAGGGGAGAATTCGAAGCCACCAACGACTCTGAGAGTTCTTCTACCTCTATGTTATTCTCTATTTGGAAGAGAACTCGAGAAAGAACTGGAGTGTTTCTCTCTTGTTCTGCGGAAGTGACAGGCCTTACTTGAACACTAATTCCCCCAAGAGGAGGATCAATCCCTGATGTGTCAACTGCCATGGGACGAAACCCACCAGCAGTATTACCTCTGCGCCTTCTAAGAGAAGGCTCTAAACTTGGTGGTGAAAGACCATGAAGTCATCGAGACCGTCTAGGTGATCGGTCAGCCACTTTGAATTTTTTGTTAAGATCTAACTAAAGACTCAAAAAATTGAAAGCTAGGCCAACTAAGAGCACAGAGCACACACTATAAAGTCCCTAAAGATATCAGCTAGTCAAACAACTTCCAAGTATTTCTGCTTCGGGTGATTAGGGTCGGACACCAAAATACGAGAAAGTGAATTAAGGGGCCTTCCGAAGATAGTCTGGGATAATGACAGCCCAGTCCTATCAGCGAAGGTAAAAGAGGAAGTTACGCTGACCTCCTAACAACAGCCTGCGCCGGTGCAAGCCCCCAAGCTTCACAAGGGTGCCCTCTAGTAGTACCGTTGAGAGTGATGCAATGTCGACCTCGGGTGCCACGGGATTCCCCTCCATAGCCACCTATGTAGATCCCTAGGAGTAGCAACTATGGATACCAACTCGTTGCATAAGCCAAGCGGAACAGTCGTGAGGTAAGTTCGAACAAGTAGGAGAGGGGGTATCTCTCTTCCCTGTCTTTATAGACCCTCGCGCTTAACTCCCAGATCTGAAGCTTTCCTGGTCTTCCTAACGCTATTGGATTTTCACTCACTATTCAGACTCTTATGTTTGATAGTTTAAATGGCCTTGGAGAGTTATCTCTCCACTCGCCTAATCCAAGGCCCTACAATCCTAAAACTTGTTGGTGTATCTAACTTGATAATAAAAAAAAATTAGTGAATTTTAATTAGCGCTTGATTTTAAAATAGGCTATTATTTAAGTCACGGGATAAGCGGAAGTGAAACTAGTGGTGTTTTGACGCAAAAGAAATTAATAAAAACCAAACTACATGCAAATGCACTTGTTTTCGTTTTTTGATGAAAAGAAATTTCTACAGGGTTCAGAGGAACTTCAAGGAAAACAACAAATTTTCTTTTCTTTTCTTTAATTCACGCTTCACACTCACAAAAGTTAACAAAGCTATGGATGCCTAAAAAGATGTGCAAATCTATCCTAATGCAACAAGTACATGCTGATGCAAGACTCAAAACTACTCTTAAATCAAGAAATGAAAGTTGCTTTACTTATCAATTTTTATTTTGCCACTTAAAATGTTTAGATGGAATATAAGTTACTACCATTCATTTCGTCTAAACACTAAAAACAAGTTTCAAGACAAACAAAAATGCACTTTCATTCACTAAAAGGAAACCAAATCAAAACAAAGTTCAAGAAAGCAAAACCAAGTTTTTCAAAAAAAATTCTTCACAAGCAAAAACAAAAGATGTCTTTTCAAAAATGCTCTCAACAAGACTGAAACTTTATGATTGAAGAATAGGCAACAAACATTTTTGCAAGTTGACAACACACAATGGATGAAAACTCAACAAAAATAAATGTGTATAAAGATGCTCTTAACAATCAAAAGCAGTAATGAAAGCTTTGGCAACAAAGACCAAAAGATCAAAAAGACAAATTTCAAGAAAGTGTCAATCAACAACTTTCATGAAACAAAAAAGTCGATGGTCACAAAAAGTGGTTTTGTCAAGAAAATAAAAAGTCACCAAAAGCAAGATTTAACACAAAGATTGAGATCAATCTTCGTGCCCTGATGAATCAGAGCAGCCAAGATTCCAAGCAAGAAATCTTGTGTGCTTAAGCAAAAAACGATGACGCTTGTGAAAACAAAAACAAGACCAACACTTCACAATCAGAGAGAATTTGAAATCAGATACTTGTTGTAAAACTAACAACTGAAACTGGAAAGTAACTGTTCAAGACTGAATCAAACCAGCAGACAGACCTTCAGAGACAAAAAGATTTTAAAAATCTTGAAAATTGCAAGATATACGCGACTGTACTGATGTACAGATTGCGTGTATACGCGATTGTGCCTAAGGAAACCTGCGTATATGCGGGGTTAACTTAAGGAAAAATGCATATATATGCCTCTGTAAACAAGAAAATCAACGTATATAAAGATTTCAAGAAAAAAAATAGTCTAAAGAAACTGACCAAACTTATAATTCAAGAACAGACTACACAACAACAGCAAGCAAACAGGCAGCTGAGCCCTGATTGGCTTGAACACACCCAAACTAGGAACAACAATGATGTTGTCCCCAGTGGAGTCACCAATTCTGTTAAGAAAAAAGTTCCCCTAGGGTCTTGGACTAATACCCTAACAGACTAAAAGTTGTCTATACAGAGAAACACACATTCCACACAGCCATTATGCTAATATAAGCAAATTCTACGATAAGGGACGTACCTGAGGTCCTACGTTTGAGAAGGTCCTTCTAGGGTCCAAACCCTTCTTGGAGTTCCTTTGCTCCTTTGACCTGCAAAACAATCAATTCAAGAAAGTACAGCAGTATATGGACTAAACATTATAAAAAAAATCATCTTCATATTATAAAGAAAGGTAGTTAGTTATGCAATTAAACAACCATTCACATATGAATTCTAACATGAACATCATAAACATCAAGAAGATTTATATCAGGAACAAAGACATGTGTTTCTTTTATTATAGACAAATAAAGTACAAAAAAGAACAATTTCACCTGAGTCATCCTTTCGCAGGCTCCAAGCGAAACCGTTCTCCGGATTCGTCCAGTCTCAAGCCTTTAACAAACTCCTTCCATGACTTACTCCATGATATCACAAGTAGCAAATGGACATCATCACACAAGGAAACAAGGGTTTCCTGTAAAAATGGGGGAAGTACAGGAGGCATAAGGATCTTCAGACCTGGTCAGGGAAATCTCAGCATAATAACCTTTCTCTCTCCTCTCCTCCCGTAGGCCTTCCCATTGAAGCCTTTCTATACTTCTCCCAAAATAGTTTTTTAGTTGGGAATTGGTTGGGAACAGTTGGGCCATGGGCACTAACAGGTGGTCAGCAGGTAAAACCCGCAATCTCCACCAGAAATTAAGGAGTTTTATATTTTTTTAAGTGTTTTAATACATATACGCGGGTTGGGTATACACCTACACGCGTATACACGTGTTTAACTCATGGAAATGTCACGTATAAGGGATAAAACACTGTTTTTAAAATTTTTGGACCAGGTCTGGAAGGAAGGGTTTCCCTAGGCCATGAGTGCAGCATCACAAACCATAAGAGTGAGATTTGGAGCTATAACAGTCACCTTCATCAGCGTTGGAGGATAAGACTCCACAAGAGGTATGGAATGTAAGAAACCCTCTCTTTCACATCTGAGGGTATTTGGATGCGATGCATATGTACATGTTCCAACTGAGAAACGAACCAATTTGGATAGTAAATCTGAAAAGTGCATCTTTATTGGGTACAAGGATGGTTTAAAGGGTTATAAGCTTTGGAACCCAGTCACATAGAAGGTTGTGTACAACTGAGATGTGGTGTTCAGAGAGGTGAAAGATGTTATTAAACATGAAGTCCAATGAAAGGAACCTGAGAAGATAGAGTTTGAGTTAAAGGAGGAAGAACCAGGCTCTACAGCAGAGGAGGAATCAGAAGATGAAGAGCCACAAACTCCGGCTGTGAGAAGATCAATTCAAGAAAGAGGGCAGCCTGAAAGGTATAGTCCATATGCTTTCTGTTCAAATTTTGCTTTATCTGTTACTGATTATGATCCTAGAACTGTGAAGGAAGTAGTGGATTCAAAGGATGGAAAACTCTAGAAAGAGGCCATGGTTGATAAAATGGCATTTTTGCACAAAAATGAGGCTTGGGATCTAGTGGAGTTGCGAGCTGGAAAGAAACCCACTGGCAGCAAATGGGTGTTCAAAAAGAAGACAAATTTAGAAGGAAAAGTGGCGAAATACAAAGCTCAGTTGGTAGCAAAAGGTTATTCTTGGGTGTCGGGAATTTATTTTGGTGATATTTTTTCTCCTGTTGCCAAGGTAACTTCTATTAGATTACTTTTATCTATTGTTGCTACTTTTGATTTTGAGGTAGAACAGATGGATGTGAAGAAAACATTTCTTCATGGGGATCTGGAAGAGGAGATCTACATGAAGCAACCTGAAGGCTTTGTGGTGAAGGGTAAGAAAGAACTGGTATGTAAGTTAAAGAAGACTCTATATGGGTTAAAACAGTCACCAAGGATGTGATATCAGAAATTAGATACATTTATAAGGGGACTTGGCTTCACCAGAAGCAAAGCAGATCACTATGTGTATTTTAAATTAATTGGTGACCATGTTATTTATCTGGTCTTGTATGTGGATGATATGTTGTTGGTTGGAAATGACAAAGAAGTTATCTAGGATTTGAAGACCCAATTGTCCTCCAAATTCGACATGAAAGATCTTGGTGCTGCAAACTATATTTTGGGCATGGGAATTAAAAGAGATCGGGCAAAGAGGAAGCTTTGGCTAAACCAGAGGAAGTATGTCGACACAATATTGCAGAGGTTTAATATGCAAGATAGTAAACCGGTGAAGGTTCCTATTCCTGTAGGTGTGAGGTTATCTGCTGAACAGTGTCCCAAGACACAAGAAGAGGAAGAGGACATGTCCCATGTTCCATATGCAAGTGCAGTCAGTAGCCTGATGTATGCAATGGTCTGTACTAGACCAGACATTGCACATGTAGTGGGAGTATTGAGCAGGGTTATGTCAAAACCAAGGAAGGAGCACTAGACAGTAGTGAAGCGGGTTTTCAGGTATTTGTGTGGCACTAGTGATTATGGTTTGCGCTACCAAGGAAGACAAGGATTGGACAGAGTGTTGGATATTCATGGCTTTGTTGATGCAGACTGGGCTGGAGATCTGGATCAGAGAAGATCTACAAGTGGGTATGTGTTTAACCTATCTGGAGGTGCAGTCAGTTGGATGAGTAAAAAACAATCTGTAGTGGCACTGTCAACTATAGAGGCAGAATACATGGCAGCCACTCATGCAAGAAAGGAAGCAGTTTGGTTGCAGAGATTGTGTTCAAGTATGGGGTTAGTACAGGAAGCTATAATGATAGACTGTGACAGCCAAAGTGCAAATTTCTTGGCAAAGAACCCCGCATATCATTCAAAGACAAAGCACATTGATGTTCAGTATCACTTTGTGAGGGATATGATAGAAGACAAAAAGGTGTTATTGGTAAAGGTGGACACTTTGAAGAATACTGCAGATGCATTGACAAAATCTGTGAGCTCTAAGAAGTTCTCTTGGTGTAGAGAGACAATGGGCATTTTAGGGCTAGAAAAATGACTAAGCTCTCTTGTGGCCCCCTGTGCAAAGAAAACAAGTGGGAGAATGTTGGGTTGTGTTATATTCTTTCCACGTAGTTAACAGGGGGTTTGAGTGGCACCCGTAACTCCACTTTATGGGGTCCAAGACAGTGCCCCAGAAAATTTTGGTTTTGGACCCTATGTTAGGTTGGGCGGACCCACCTATGGTTTTGTGCATGATTTTCACACATGTTTTTTGGACGCGATGGTTTTCGGTCCATGGTATTGGATGCTTCGACATGTATAAATATGTATTGTAACATTGAAAGGAACATAATGAAAAATCAAGCTGGTAGTCCCGGTTTTGGGATCCAGGGGAAAATCTCTATGTATATGTGTTTTATGTGTTCTACTCTCGCATTATTTATTTTCTATGTTTTAGAATTCGTACGCAGGCAATTTTTGTACGAGGTTAAAACCTACATGGACATCCCACTTTTGCCCATCCATGCTATCCTTGTGTCCCCTAGTCCTGTTCAATACACCACAAAATGCTCCTCCCACCTTTTTAGTCATATCATTCAACTCATCCTAACATTATGAACCCAAAATTTGGCCCCAATGTCCCTACAACTACACCCTTGAGCCACCATGACTAAGGGCTTAAATGCAGTAGGGCTAATGAGTTGTGATAAGGGGGCCCATAATACCCTTATCACAACTATTGGGGGTTCCCCTGTCAACTACAGTTGCTTCATAAAGAAGAGAAATGGAGAGAAAAAGATAAGTACTAAGGCATGCTAAGATGTGTCAAGTGCCATGGTGTGGCACCACTGCATGCTAGGGAGTGTTAAGGCCAAGTTTCAGGGAAACACAAGGGAGAACTAGTTTCAAATGCATGGAAACGAATGAATATGAGTGCGTGATAGGGAGTGTCAACGATTTCCATGTGTGCTAAGGAGGGAGTGACAAGGCATGCTAGGAAGTGCCAAGGCATGTTAGAGTATTAGGGAAACATGCCAAGTGTCAAGGTGTGTCAATGCTTGATAAGGAGTGTTAGTGAGTGCTAGGGAAACACAAGGGAGCACTAGGTCAAAATGCATGGAAGTGAATGAATAAGAGCGTGTGAGAGCAGTGTTAGTGAATTCCAGGTTTGCTAAGGAGGGAGTGGCATGGTATGTTAGATAGTGTTAAGGCATGCTAGAGTGTCATGGAAACATGCATCTAAGATGTGTCAGGTGTCAGGGTGTGCTAATGCGTGCTAGGAAGAGTTAGGGAGTGTTAGGGGAACACAAGGGAGAACCATGTCAAATTAATGCATGGAATTTGTGACAAGAAGTGTTAGTGAGTTCCAGATGTGCTATGGTAGGAGTGATGATATATGTTACGCAGTACTAAGGCATGCTAGAGGCCAGGGCAACAAGCCAATGTGTGCTAGGTGCCAGGGTTTGCCAATTTATTACAAGGAATGTTAGGGAGTGTCAGGGAAACACAAGGGAGCACTAGTTTCAAATTCATGTAAGTGAATGAATAAAAGTGTGTGACAAGGAGTGTCAACGAGTTCTAAGTGTGCTAAGGAGGAAGTGACAAGATATGTTAGGTAGTGCCAAGGAATGCTAGAGTGCCAAGGTGGCAAGCCCGAATGTGTTGGTTGTTAGGGTGTGTTAATGTGTGTCAGGGAGTGTTACGGAGTGCCATGGAAACACGAGGAAGAACTAGTTCAAAATGCATGGAAATGAATAGATAAGAGTGTGTGATAAGGAGTCTCAGTGAGTTTTAGGTGTGTTAAGGAGGGAGTGACAAGGTTATATGCTAAGTAGTGCCAAGGAATGCTAGAGTGCCAGGTCATGTTGGGGAGTGGTAGGGTGTGCTAGCAAGTGCCAAAGAATGCCAAGGAATGCAAGGGGTGTTAACATGTGCCACATGGCACCAAGGGATTGTTAGACATGCAAGGTGTTATTCCATGTCAATATGTAAACTATTTTGCTTAGTTGTTTTATGGCCACGCTTGGACGTGAGCCTTGACTTCCTAATTGGTAACTGGTTAACCGGGATAAGTTGAAATTGGACATGAGTAACCTAATACGAGTTATAGTAAATTCTTAGGTGAACAATGCATAGTGTAGTTGTAGTAATCATAACTTGGCCAAGATGTTGTAGTCGAGGGAGGAGTTGGTTGGGTTCCCAAGTCCCAAAAAACATAAGGGTATTTGTGAGGGAATGATAGATAAGGAGTGTCAGGGCATGCCAAGGAATGAAAAGGCATGCTAATGCATGCCAAACAGTGTCAATGCATACTGAGGAGTGTTAGGGAGTGCCAAGGCTATTGAGAAATCTAGGGCACAATAATTAGGTGATTCCTCTTCTTATGCTAATTGCTTGTGAATGATTTTTACTTCTTAATATGAGGATATTCTCTTTACTTAGATTATTATAGTGTTCTTCTTCATCAAACAACTACCAATGCATAAACAATGAGGAGACCAAAGACAAAGTGAATAGGTGATCAGCTAGGGCCAAACCTCTCCAACATGAGAGGAAAACCCAAACGAATTCTTCTTCTTATAGACACTTCAATTGACGAATACCAAGACCATGACCTAGACCCTTGACTCAATGACCTCTCCAAGAACAATTCATAAGCCCCCTTGATTCAACTTCCTTATTTTTCCTTGAGTGAAAGATGATCAAGCTTATTTCTTCAATAACTTGATTATCCTTCAAATTTTGGTTCCCTAGATCAAATCTGTAGTTCTTGGCCCTCTTGCAGAAACCATAGCATGTGTGGTTGACCAACCTTTTGAAACTTGATCTTCTTCTCTTGGATGGTATGACCTCTTATTATAATTTGACTTATAACCTTGCTTATCTTATTCCTTTATTCAACTTCTTGGACAACAACAAGACCTTTGACCTTTTCTACAGTAGATAGTTATTCCTTCCTTCACACGTGTGGAGGTATTAGCCCTAAATCAAACCCATAAACAACACCAAAATCTTCACTCTTCAGTTCCTTCTCTTCTCTAGTTATCATCGCACTTCTTATTGCATACTTACTTAACTGGATTTGCTTGTCCACAAAATGAGGCCAATTTTCCCTATATATTGTGTTTCATCCATCAAAATAAGTCGACTTGTGATATAGGTAAGCCAACTTGACATTCTGGAAGCATCCTTAGGCTGACATGAAGAAGAGTTTGTGACAAGATCTTGGAGGGCTAATAAATTTTCTTCTACAATGGATTACATGCCCAAAATGGGTCTTCAATATTTGACATTGACTCTATGAATTTTATGTCTTGATGACCAAACCTAATAGCTCATAATGAGAGCTTTAACTAAAAATAAAATTCCTTGATCATGAAACCCATGATTCAAGCATTACAAAGATAATTTTATTTTCTTCTTTATGTCAATTACATAAAATCACAATTACACATGTCATTATGAAGACCAAACCTAGTTACACTTTTCAACGAGGGCATCACAAGGGGGAACTCGGTCAAAATGCATGGAAATAAATGAATAAGAGTGTGTGCCAACGAGTGTCAGCAAATTATAGGTCTCCCAAGGACAAAGTGTGCAAGGGGAAGTTCATAATAGGACTTGCAGGAAAAAGCCTTTGGTTGCGATAAGGGGCTAGAAAAAGCATTTTCAAACAAAGGGAGACTTTGGGTTGGGCACAACATTGTTTTTCCAATGCCTTGGTTGGATTCCCAAGCCACAAAAAAGGCAAGGTTATCTATGAGGGCATGACAACTACGAAGTGCCAAGGTGTGCTAGGGCATGTTAGGAAGTACTAACACATACTAAATAGTTCCAAGGCATGTTATGCATGCCAAGAAGTGCCAAGTGCTAAGGCCTGCCAAGATGTGCCAAGTGCTAAGGTGTGGGGTGAACACATGCTAGGGAATGTGAGGGTCAGGTGTCAAGGAAACACAAGGGAGGACTAGTTTCAAATTGATGGAAACGAAGTGTTAATGAGTTCTAGGTGTTCCAAGGAGGGAGTGACAAGATATTCTAGATAGTTCCAAGGCATGCTAGAGTGTTAGGGAAGCATAACAAGGTGTGCCAAGTGTCAAGGTGTGTCAAGGTGCTTCAATGTGTGCTAAGTGTTGGGGAGTGCCAAGGAAACACAAGGGAACACTACGTCAAAATGCATGGAAATGAATGAAAAAGAGTGTGTGACAAGGAGTGTTAGAGATTTCCAACTGTGTTATGGAGGGAGTGACATGGTATGCTAGGTAACACTAATTACTGAACTCAACTCGTCAAAATATTCCATCTAGCTACCTCCTTTTTACTTCAAGGTCTGAAACACTTAGTGTCTTCGATCAATTGTTCACAAATCCATTTGTGAATAAGTCTTTGGTCTACCCATTCTTGCCATATTGCTGCTGCAAGATGACAAGTCTAGGGCTATGGAGGTCACCCTTCTTCTCACTGACTCAATCCTCTACAATACAATGAACTAGGGCTAGTTGGCTAGCCCACTTGACTGATACCTTAGTCCTTAAAAGTCTACATGTCCTCAGGCCCAATACACCTAACCTTCTATGAGTCTTGTTGTCCTTCACAAGTACATGACTTAGGGCTCTTCTTTGACAGTCACCTAACAACCCTCCAACTGTACTAGGACTGCCATCAACTTTCCCAAACACATTCAATTATTTTACTGATCTAAGGCCCACAACATGTCCGTCATCTACGACTCTTCAAATCTGACACCTAATAGTGATTCAAGTGTACCAAA
This sequence comes from Pinus tabuliformis, assembly GCA_031772625.1. Lineage (NCBI taxonomy): Eukaryota > Viridiplantae > Streptophyta > Pinopsida > Pinales > Pinaceae > Pinus > Pinus tabuliformis. The sequence goes on along the minus strand of CM062814.1, from coordinate 351,583,135 downwards.
ATCACTATTCTTGTGTGCCAAATTCTTTATTGTCCAATCTATGAAAAAATATGAACTACTCCTTTTATCATCCTTCTAACAATTTGTAGATGACTAAACTAAGGTCACAAATCATCCACTAGTAATCCATTGACTAATTGTTTATAGGATGCTTCAGATATTTGTCCAAAAATCTATGGAAAGTCCACCAAAATCAACTCCTCTTCATGTGGAACATTTCTTCTATTCCATCTTCTACTCGTGTTCCACCCTCCTTTGGATATATTATCTCCACACATACTTCTACAAACCATGTTCCAAATGTTGGAAATACTGAGGGGGGGGTGAATCAATATTTCTTTTCAATTGTTATTTTTACTATTTATATCACTTATTTTTAGAACACAAAATGAACAATGATAGAATGAATACTTTTATTAATTTCTTCTTTACAATAAATCAAGTACAATAATATGTGTAGGGCTCCAACCCTAAATGAATACATTGATCTTCAATCTCCCAAGCTCCAACCTGTAATTGCCAAGCACTGACTTGGACTTCCAAGGCTCCAACCTTGTCAATTTTGAGGCACCAACCTCAAGGGCTCCAACCCTATATTTGGTTCAGACTCCAACCTAGTTTCTTGAGGACTCTAATCCCCTAGGGCTCTAACCCTATCCTTCAAGGCACCAACCTTGCCTTTTCGAGGGTCCAACCTCTTGGGCTTCAACCCTCGATTTCACTTTGTCAAGATGTATTTGGTTATACTTCAAGGCTCCCAATGTCTTCTTCAGTGAGCCCTTTCAATCTTCGATTAGTTTTCTCTTTAGACTCCACGTCGCATCATCAATGACAACCTTTATCTCTTAGAAGTTGTCACCACTACTCTTCATCATACCCAAGAAATTTCTCCAAGTCACCTCATGATGGTTTATGCATCATGGTCTTCAAGGATATCTCCAAGACTTCTTCAAAGTTCCTTTAATACATTGCACCAAACCTGCTCCAGAAACTGATCCAAGGATTTCCATGATCCTCAAGGCTCCAAAATAGTATGTTAATATTCTTCTCCCACACATAAGATCTGTCCACTTCAAGTATAGTATGTTACTTCAATATGCTCACAAATTGCTCCAAGACCTATTTTGGCAAAGATTCACTTATCCAATCTACCAATTACTTCATTTTCATAGGTTCGAGATGAGGGACTGAGTTTCACAAATTTTTGTCCTCACACTAAGCTTTAATGGTAATTGTTTCGAGGTATTATTTTCTTCACAAGTCCAAAGCTAAACAAGAGACTACTTTGGCGTCAGAACATTATCCTCCACTTTAATATATTTGTGTTTAACCATTGAAGTTCAATGTCTAAGTATAAAATTACATGCCATAGATACTTAGCTCTATGAGGTGTGCTTGTAGTTTCCTTAGAAATATCTCATCTAGCTCCTCAAGAATCCCTGAAATTCACTTGTCAAAGGCCTTTTACTCTAGAATAGTTAAAAGGTAGACCTCCTCCACTTTTCTGAAATCACAGGTGGTTGCCAAAATTCTCTATGATTATCTTCTACAAAAGTAACACCACATATTTGAGTTCTTCATATACGAGCAATGCAACAGAAAATGATATTTCTTGAAATTCGATCTCCTTCATAGATTTTTGACAAAGTGTTGATCTCAGATTTCCTTCGATTGCCTAAAGAATGATATTTCACACTTCAGATTACTGAGCTCCTTGCTTTAGGAAGAAGATCCGAATTTTTTGTCCTTGTTCTGCGATTCTTATCTTTTGTCTTTTTAAAATTTTATCATCAAGGTAATGAGTCTAAGTTTGGTATTTATAATAGTTTCAATCTATGAAAGAAAACATGTCATTTGGGCAACGAGCGAGCCGAATTTTGCTGATGAATTCGAACACACACATTTTAATGGCAGCCTTGTGCATGGCACAAATTATTTTCGAGTAGTCTAAATGTGAGTTTAGAATTGAATATCCCTAGTCTCATTTCATAAAACCTCAGCTCTTGGAGCATCTAATTCAGCCATTTGTCTGGTTTTAAGGAGAGCCTTTGTTTCTTAATTTGAGAGCCTTTGAGACCATTTTAAAAAATCATGCATGTTGTGGAGTAGTTTTATATAATGTATAAATTTGATATAATCTAAATTTTAATTAAATTATTTTAAGACTTAAATTATTTTAAATTTATTATAAAATTTAGGGTTAGGGTTTAGCTCTTTAAATTGTTAGGATTAGGGTATCATTAGGAGAGAGATTTTAGCATTAGGGTTTCATATATAGTCTAGGGTTAGGGTTAATTTGGGAAAGGGTTTGCTCATGTATTTAGGATCTAGGGTTTTCACAACATCTAGGGTTAGGGTTTGCCTCTAGGGTAGGTTTCATCAAAAAGAAATGTTCGATTAGGCTATGGCTTCCATTCATGTATCTTAAGGGTATCATAAATATGAGGACTTGAATCAATTTGTTAGGGCTATATCATAAAAGGGTTTAAGGTATGTATCACAAGAATATTTTCCATATCCAACAATGCCATATTGACATCAATGACAACCTTGACCAACACCAGATATGTGGTCTATATTGCAGAGATAAACCTCACTCTAAGGGTCATGACCCCTCTTCTACACAGATTTGTCACAGTCTTAAGGGCATACCTTATGGAATGAACATGCTAGGAAGCCACCCTAACTAGGGCATTATAGTTATATTCTAATTACTTTATAACAAAGCATATCCACCCATAGCAAAAACAACAACCCTTTCCTCCATAAGATACTCTACCTAGCTCATGTGGATCCATAGATTCTCAGCATTTCTTTTACTGAATCTTAACCTAAACTTCAGATATCTATAACACTCAAACTACGGTTACCTCAATCAATATTACACCTGCAACTACTTATTTTATGGCCTTCAATTCCATTGTAGGCCCTCCTCCATTTTTGTTGGTCTTTATCATAGACCTTGCAACCTACTGACCCCCATAATATAAGGTCTTCACCCTCTCTGCTATTTTAGAATTTGATGCGGCCTTCACAGAAAAAAACCACTAAAATCACATGCCCAAATTCTCATGAGCCGCCTCTCCTGACCAGAAGAGAACCAACAATATGCCATCCTACTTCCTAGCTCGAACCCATTAAGGTATATGACATTCTTGTGAACCCTCAGATGATGATCTTGCTCTTGGTGGAATATCATGGCCTCCCTTTAATAACCCTTACTCAACCCTCTAACTCATCCTACTTTAGGACTACATCTCTCCTAGATTCCTTGATCAAATGAGCTCCTTCTCACTTGATGTTCCAACCTTCATATTAATGCCTCCTTAAATATATTTTCATATCTAGGCCTCTTAGGAACCCTCTAGAACTTACGAGTTTTATCCACTTAGACCTTATGAAATATTAATTTTCCTTATTAATTTTATTTTAGATTTTAAACCCCATCTTGGGTCCAAAACCCCTTCACTTGATTTCTTTCCCCACAAAGCATTTTGTGACCGAACTTACACAAGCCCAACTCACTAGGCTTGTGGAGTACCTCCCTAGATTCACAATTCAACAACATAGTCTAGTTGTAGTAATCGTAAATTTTTCAAACTCTTGTAGTCAAGCGGGGACTTGGTTGGGTTCCCAAGTTGAAAATTAAGTAAGGGTAGTTGTGAGGGCATGATAGCTAGGGAGGGTCAAGGCATGACATGGAATGAAAATTTGTGCTAACACATGTCAGACAATATGAATACATGTTGATGAGTGTTAGGGAGTGCCGGGGCATCACAAGGAAGAACTAAGTCAAAATGCATGAAAATGAAAAAATAAGTGTGTGTGTCAGGCAGTGTCAATGAATTCAAGTGTGCCAAGGATGAAGTGTGTTAGGAGAAGTTCATAATAGGATTTAAGAGGCAAGCATATGGTTGTGATAAGGGGCTCAACAGAGCATTTTTAGACAAAGGGAGACTTTATGCTAGGCACAACATTGTTTTTTCTTTAGCTATTATTTATGATATGTGGCACATTTTGGTCGAATTCTCATGTTTTAAACTATTTTAGAGAATTTCATATTGTACATTGTTGTTTATGAGTTTTCGGGCACTCGACTTGTGTCAGATTATATCATGTGTTTCTTGTGCATCTTGTGGTTATTGCATATTACTCTTAGTTAATGCTCTATTATTTATATGAACTAGATATACATGTGAAATATTGTCTATGTAAGCTATGTTGGTTAGTTGCTTTATGGCCATGGCTAGATGTGATCCTTGTCTTGGTAAGTTCTTAAGTGGGACAGGTTGAGCTTGGACATAAGTGGCCTAAGATGAGTTATAGGAAGTTCTTAGGTGAACAAGGTACAATCTACTTGTAATAGGTGAAATTGGTCAAGTTATTGTTGCTGAAGTAGGCCAATGTCACATGCACTATAGTAGTTAAGGACTTGATTAGGTTCCCAAGTTGTGAAAAAATGTAAGGCTAGTTCTGCGAGTGTGAGTTCCAAGGCGTGCTAAGGAATGCTAACATATGCCAAATAGTGTGAAAGCATGTCAAATATGATAATATATGCCAAGTGCTAAGGCACACCAAGATGTGCAAGGGTGTCAGAATACATGCCAGGTATTGTCAAGGAAACAAAAAGGAGAAACAAGTTAAACTACAAGGAAATGAACACATAAGAGGGTTAATAAGTCATAAATTTACCTTTTCCAAGAGGGTCATGCTAGGCACACCAACACTAGGTACTAATATGTGCCAAGTGCCAAGTGCTAGTGCATTCTAAGTGCCAAATACTCCTCTGCTTTTTTTTTGGGCATGGTTCACGAACACCTTCGGTCAGTGGGTGGCACTACGTCCACGAGAAAAATCTAGCGTTGACGCCCCTCAGCCTATAACAAGACCTGACCCCAAGAGCTTTCGGGAATTAACCCTGTGCCTTCCCAAACAGCGAGGCCCCGACTTGACCGATTGAGCTAACTCTTGGGGCACCAAATACTCCTCTGTTACTTCTCATCTACTTTCCAATAGTTGATCTCAAATAACTTTAATATTAAACAATGCCAAATAATACCAAGGCATATCAATGAAAAATAAACATGATAAGACTTGCCAAGTGCCAATGTGTGTTAGGGAGTGATACACATGTTATGAAGTGGCAGGCCATTTTGAAGAGTGCTAAGGTGTGCCAGGGAGTGCTAATGCATGCTAAGGAGTGTTAGGGAGTACTAGGGAAACACAAGGAAGCACTAGGTCAAAATACATGGAAGTGAATGAATATTAGGGTGTTCTAGGCAGTGTCAACGAGTGTTAGCAGGCATGCCAAGGAGGGAGTGACAAGGTATGATAAGCACTAGTAAGGAATGCCACAGAATATCAAGGCATGTTAAGAAGTGCCAGAGTGTGCTAGGGAGTTCTAGTGTGTGTTAACATGTGCCAAAGAGTATCAAGGAATGCCAAGATATGACAAATGCTCCACAAACCCACTTATACAAACCTTGTTGCTGGATGCCCCACAAAATATAGAAAGGAAAGGAATGATATGTCTTGAAACCTTCAAACCACTGAGTGAGACATCTCTAAATTGTAATCATGTTCCATATTACATGTATTTTTAGTGTTTGAAGAACCCCACTCCATACCAAGATCTCAAAAGGACATGTTTGTTACACTAAAAAATGTCACCTTGACTACTTACAGTTAGTATGGCTCAAATCAACAGTCATGCTACCCTCTTAGGCAAGTCTCATGCCTCTGTTATCCATCTCAAACTCAAAGAAGAGAGAAAGTCTTGTAAAAACTATGTTTATCTCTGGGGTCGCAGGTTCTCTCTAGCCTTACCTGCGGGGACGCTGACCATGTTCACAAAATCCGCGTCCATGGACGCTCTGTATGTTAAGGGACAGGTGCGTCCCTCTGTAAAAGGCAAAATGCGCGAGTTTTATCTTGAAAAAGTTACTTGTGGTTACTTCTAGAACATTCTAGAGGTCGGTTTGATGAAATGGATGCGCCTCCAGTTGGTTCATGTATCTCTATTAAGGGGGAACTTATCCCATCAATAAGGGAGCTATCCCACCCATAGAGGGGGATGATCCCATTGATAGTGGACCTGAATAACCTCTTTACAGCACTATAAATAAAGGCATTGAGCCAGAAGGAGAGGAGGTTGGAGCTATACATTTTCTTTGGGTAAATGCTGCAGGATTTAGGTCTTCCATTAGAGCCTTTGTGAGGAGAGATTGTCTTCACTTGATTCTACTTGGGAGAGGGTGAGCTTTGTCAAAGTAGAGGAAAACCCTTGATGGACCCTGGGAGGAACTTGCACAACACCAAGGCCAGGTTGTAAGAGTTTCTTTGTTTCGTTATTAATACAAACTGGTTTATTTTTCTCAATAGCTTGTGTTAATGAGTTATTTCATGTGTTCCTTGGTCTGCATGTTGAATATATGTTTTATTATATGAAATGCAAGTGCTTGATAATTGTTTGATTGTTTGTGGTTGCAGGAATTGACTTGAAGGAGGAGCTCATCCGGATCGTCAAGAACGGACTTCAACAACAGCGTTTTGGAATAAGGTAAGCCTAAACACTTGTAGTTTTCATGTTGTAAAAGGTGTATTTAGAGAAAGATCACTCCATTTTGTCTTGTTTGTCATTAGAATGTCTTAGACTTCTAGGAAGGTCAGTCGTGTCCGCACCCTTGACAGATTCCGTGTGACAAATTGGCGACTCCGCTGGGGAATCCATTAATGAGAAAGTCTTTTCCTTTGTGTGAACTTTGCTCTGAGAAAATCATTTTTATTTTCTGGTTTTTGACTGTGAGAATTAGTATTTGGGTGGCTTAGCTTTAGATTTAGTTAGATTTGGTTTTTCTTAACTTTTCCAGAAGGACGCACCCTCTGAGTACTGCACAGTGCGTCTTTGGACGCGCTGTTGCCGTTTGCACAGAGCGGGCCCGCGCCTGTTCTAACGGGTTGCCTGCGTCTTCCTGTAAAAATTTAGGAAAACTCCATTTTTGCTTTAATTGCTTTTAGATTTTGGTTTTTCTTAGTTTTTTCTGCCCAGATCCTTTAGTACCCTGTCAAAAATTTTCACCTGAACTTGTTTCATTAGCATTCCTGTTTTTAGCTTTCATCAATTGGGTGTTTTGAGTCTCTTTTTTGAGAAATTCTTAATTTGATTTCCTTTGGTCATTACTTGAAGGTTTCTCTCAGTCTTTTCACAATTTTGCATCTTTTTGCTTTTGTGTATGAGTGTTAATCGCCTTTGAGTGTTTTTATGTTTTGATCTTTGGAACTCTCACCCAATTTTCTCGACTTGCACTTGATTGGTTCTTAGATTACATTAGAATCATCTTGTGTTTGAGAATTCTCTTGCATAGATCACATTTGCATAATTAGAGTTCTCAGTTTCAGAATATGAATGAAAAATGTGCATAGATTACATTTGCATACTTTTCATGTGAATTGTGCATAGATTACAATTGCATAGTTTACATTCTGAAAAATCAATCGTAGATTTAGATCAGCTTTCTTTGATTTGAATTTACACAAAAATAAAAATATAAATTGGTTTGGAATTGATTTGCATTAGTTTTTCTTGATGAAATTAGTGCATTAGAGAATTTGTTAAATTTTCTCTTAATGATCAATTTTTTGCATTGTTGGAAGTGAATGGAAACTCTCTCCTTACTCTAGTTAGGATTCATCGAATTGAAAGAATTGCATTATCATATTCGATTGCATTCAGTTGAGTCGGGTCATAACACCATTGGTTTCATCTCCATTTACCCATTTGAGTAATAACAGCCTTAATAACACAGCGCTTAATTAAAATTCATCTAGTAATTTTTACATTTCTAGGGCTCTGAAACACCAACATAGCTTAGGCTAGGGTCTTGGAGTAGGTGAGTACTTAACTCTCCAAGACTACAAAACCAAACAGATAGTTTATCTTGAGTAGAATAAATCCAATTGTTTCAATTGCACTCTGGGAAAGCTCCTCTTAAAGGAGAAGCACGAGCTCGTGTCCGAACCAGTGAGGGGATCATTCCCCCCTCGTTGGGAACGACGCCAGACAGTACGTATTACAAACGGTAAACCTCGGATTAACCATTGTCGAGGAGCCAGGGGTCACTTATCGGTAAACCTTGGATTGTTGTCAAGGAACCGGTAAGGGGATTGAGCTTGCTACTCTGCCCTTGCGTGCTGTCGGAGTTTAGACTGTTCCCCCAGGTGTATTTGTTACTGTTGGTGACCTTAGTGACCATAATCTTTAGGGTTCTACCGAGGTGACGGTGGAGGGAAGGTCCCACTGTACCTGGAGCAGACGTCGGTTATACTCACTTGGATTTTCCGGGGGGTTCACTTCACTTCGAGACGGTTAAAGTGGAGGAACTTGTGCCGGTCTATTCATTAAGCAGGTTGCCGGGGTAACTGTTCCACCCGCCATTTCTGTACTGAATTCTGCGAGGTTGGGCTTCATCACCAACTAGTGTTTTCGGTCCGGAGAGCTTACTGTTTGTGTGTGGTTTGACTCCTAGATTTGATAGCGCGTGTTAATTTGTTTGTTTTTACTTTTAGAGACCATAGGTGTGAATTGTGAATTTTAGTTGTTAAGTGTGAATTGTGAATTGTTAATTTTAGTTTTAAATTGTTAATAAAATTCACTGAAGTTGAATATAATGGCAAATGTTCCGGAATTTATCAACCTAGGAACCCCTCCCAATGAGAATCCTAGTACTTTTCCTTACTTTGGAAATGTTGGTCCTCCTTATATGGCTACTTTGTCATTACCTGGATTTACAATAGGATTACCGATATGGTTATTTTCAACTTCGTTGGCCCAAAGTACTCCAATTGTTCCATCTCAACCGGATGCTTCACTTCAACAGAGTTCACCATCTCAACATCACCAACCTTCTGTTGACCCTTTACCTTCTTCGCCTAATTTTTCTTCCTCCATTTCTTCCTCTTCGCCTGGTAAAAGCCTTGATGCTAGTAACCAGGAGGCTAAGAAGAAGAAGAAAGGGAAGAAGAAGAAGAAGAAGAAGAAGCAAGATAAACAAGACGTCAACCAACCAACCATGGCTGTAAGTGTTAGTTGTGTTGAGGAAAACTCCGACATGCACCGTAAACCCAAATACCCTTGCAGGCTTTGTAAGGGTGACCACTTCCTTGTCAATTGTCCTGGTATTCCAAAGGTCTTGGAAGTATGGTCAGAAAAATCTCATCAACTTTCCATTGATCCATCAACCAGTGATAGTCAGGTTCCTGGGAAAAAGGGTAAAGTTAGGTTTCCTTGTAAGTTATGCAAAGGGAGTCATCAAACTCACATTTTCCCTCACATGGATGAAGCCTCAACATTGTTGGAAAACATTACTGTTCCACAGAAAGAATTTCCAACTGGTTACCGTAAACTTTCTCCCAACCTACCGTCAACTGACGGAGTGATTGATCTAAATTCAAGTACAGTCGATCACACTCTCCCATTGGAGAGTGAAACTCATGTCACTCAGGTTGATGATCCATTAGTTGATCAAGTGGTCGATTCAATTTCACATTCGGTCGATCACACTCTCCTTTTCGAGAGTAAATTTCATACCGCTGATGTTCTTCTTGTTACATCGGATTCTTCTATGCCGGGGGGCATTTCACCTGTTTCTACAGAACCCCCTCCAAGTACTGAGGTCTTTTCCTTTGACTGGAATAGACTGACAGAACCTCATCTTCCTTCCTCCATCCCTTTCCAAATCATTGTCAAGGCTGGTGGTAGGGACATACATCGTACTCAGGTAGATGAAGGTGCTTCTGTTAGTATTTTATCCTCAGCTGTTTGGAAAGCTTTGGGTTCCCCTCAGCTTGCGCCTATTACGCAGAATCTGAAAGCTTTTAACAGAACAATTAGTGAACCTTTAGGGATCCTTCCTAAGTTTTCTATTACCTTGGAAGGTAAAACTGTTTGTGTTGATCTTATGGTAGTTCGAGGTCCCTTGGATTTCAATTTACTCCTTGGACGAGACTATGTTTATGCAATGAAAGCTGTCGTATCGACACTCTTTCGCGTGATGTCTTTCCCTCACAATGGACATATTGTGACTGTAGACCAGCTTTCGTTCCCTAGTCTTTTTTCAACTACCAATAATATGACACCCCTAAATGTTCCTGATTCTAAAGTGGTATCTACCCTGCCACGGGTTAATTATGTGGCAACCGGTCCCATGATTTCAGTTACCAATGTAAGTGAGCCTCTCACTGTTTGCTCATCTTCCTTTGATTTAGCTCCGGTAATTGACATGGAAAACTCTATGGGATTACTTGAACACGATGTTCTTATCCCTTTTGAGTCCCTTGACATGTGTTCCTTCCCAAGAAGTGTTCTTCCTTCTGATGAAGAACTCTTGGAAGCCATGATCAAGGTGTGTCCATTGACATGTCTTTCTTCCAGTTAGAAGCCATGCTCAGTGTGTCCGAGGAAGGTTCCTTTTACTGTGTCAACCTCGTTAAAAAATGAATCAGTGAGGGTGAGGATAGTTCCTTTTACTGTGTCAACCTCGTTAAAAAATGAATCAGTGAGTGTGAGGAAAGTTCCTTTTACTGTGTCAACCTCGTTAAAAAATGAATCAGTGTGTGCGAGGATAGTTTTTTCTTGTATCAACCTCGTTAAAAAATGAAACAAGGAGAACGAGGATAGTTTGTTCCTTTTTCAACCTCGTTAAAAAATAAAATTGGATGGTCCGAGGAAAGTTCCTTTTACTGTGTCAACCTCGTTAAAAAATGAATCAGTGAGGACGAGGAAAGTTCCTTTTACTGTGTCGACCTCGTTAAAAAATGAATCAGTGAGTACGAGGATAGTTTTTCCTGTATCAACCTCGTTAAAAAATGAAATAGGCTAGCATGAGGATAGTTATTTTACTGCGTCAACCTCGTTAAAAAATGAATCAGGTACGAGGATAGTTTGTTCCTGTCTCAACCTCGTTAAAAAATGAAACTGGATGTAGTGAGGAAAGTTCCTTTTACTGAGTCAACCTCGTTAAAAAATGAATCAGTGTGTGTGAGGAAAGTTCCTTTTACTGTGTCAACCTCGTTAAAAAATGAATCAGTGAGTATGAGGATAGTTCCTTTTACTGTGTCAACCTCGTTAAAAAATGAATCAGGTATGAGGATAGTTCTTTTCTTGTGTCAACCTCTTTAAAAATGAAACAACTCCCTTTTCAAGTTAAATATTGAAAGTAAACCTTCATTTCATCCAGCCGGTTGAATGCAATGAAGCCTGGGGGGCATGTACCTCACTTTGCATCATTATGCTGGGGGACATGCGAACTTTTTGAGCATAGTTCCTTGTCTTGTGTCAAGCTCGTTAAAAAATGAAACAAGGGTAGGTTAAGTAGGTAGATTGTAGAGAGTAGTCATGAGCATAGTTCTTTGTCTTGTGTCAAGCTCGTTAAAAAATGAAACAAGGATTTTAGAGCATAGTTCCTTGTCTTGTGTCAAGCTCATTAAAAAATGAATCAAGGTTTTTAGAGCACAGTTCCTTGTCTTGTGTCAAGCTCGTTAAAAAATGAATCAAGGTTTTTTAGAGTATAGTTTTTTGTTAGGTAGATTGTAGAAAGTAGTTATGAGCATAGTTCCTCGTCTTGTGTCATGCTCACTAAAAAATGAAACAACTCCCACGAGTCTTTCCAAGATTTTGAAAGTAAAGCTTCATTCCATCCACCTCATTGAATGCAATGAAGCTTGGGGGGCATGTACCTTGATTTGCATCATTATGCCGGGGGCATGTGAACTTGTAACAAGCATAGTTTTTCGTTTCAAGCTTGTGTAAACATGAAACCGAATCCGAGCATAGTTCTTTTTCTGTGTCAAGCTCGTTAAAAAATGAAACAAATCCTCCTCTACTTGAGTCGAGAGATTGACTAGACCTCATAGATGTTAAGTATTTAGGTTAGTTATTTCAGTTTTTGCATAATTTTCTTACAGTTTTAGGTCGAGTCTTTCAAATGATCTCGTAACTAAACCTTCATTTCATCCAAATGGTTGAATGAAATGAAGCTAGGGGGGCATGCACTCTAGCAGTTATGCTTAGGGGGCATCAAGCACAGTTTTATCTCTATTTCAAGCTTGTGTAAAAATGAAACTACTCTGAAGCATAGTTTTTCTCTATTTCAAGCTTTCGTAAAAATGAAACCTATCTCGAGTCAATTTCAGTTATTTTCAAGACTCGTTAAACTCATGAAAATACCGAGATTATTTTGCTATCTTTCATTCTCGTAAAACAAATGAAAATGCCGAGTTCTTTTCGTCTTTTCCTGCTCGTAAATTAAATTGAAAGTCGGCCATATGAGTACATTTTTATCATTTTTTCGAACTCATTAAAATATACGAAAAAGTTAAAACCATGAGTACATTTTTATCATTTTTTCGAACTCGTTAAAACTTACGAAAAGGTGACACCTTGGAGTTCTCTTTTAAGCCCTTTTCAGACTCTTAAAACATGAAAAGATTGCCGAGCGTTTCTTTTACACTCGTTAAAACGGAATTAAAAGACGGTCCCCTTTTAGCTCTTTTCTGACCGCAAAATCAGGAAAAGATTGCCGGGTTTTTGTCGTTTCGAACTCGATAAGGAAATAAAACGACGTGTCTTTGATCGCTTTTTACTTTTCAGATTAACGACACTATTATGAAAGTACTCCTTGGTCGCAAGATCAAGCGGTTCCCCCAGGTATTATTTTATACTTTTTTCGGGCTTGAGGGACACAAATATACGAAAAAGTTCAACGTGGAGTCTCCTTTAGTTTTTTCAGACTCTCTAAAATTGAAAAACGCCGAGTTTCTCCTATACTGGGCTCGTTAAACTTTTACAGTAGAGGACCTGTTCAATTACAAATAGGAACGAACCACTCCTTCCTAGGGTTCGAATTTAAACTAGGTTGGACTCGTCCGAAGGATGAGCTTATAATCAAGCATATGTTATCCTCCTCAAGCTTGTTAAAAATAAAGAGGTACTTGCCAGAAATGGTGGGGGAAAAAAGAGAAGAATGAACCTATTTGTCACCTTTTGTCTCAGAAGAAACTTTATTACCGCTCTTGAACACGACACTTTTCATTCACCTGGGTTGGGAAATCTTTTACCTCACAGTTGACCAAATCACTTTGAAAGTCTTTAACCGGGTTCCAGGGGTTAACTTTGAGTTATACGTCACCAAGCCATCTGTTGTGTCGTTATGTGTTCAAGAGGTCTGCAAGAGAAAACTTTCATCTGCAAAATACTTGTCATCCATTTGACCATCCCTGAGTCAGTCCTTACAGCAACATTTCTTCAACTTGAACAATGATTTCGTGTTGCGGGCTTGCCTGCAACGGGTCGCTTTCTATCGACATCGACACATTACCTAGAAAGATGACTTAGGAATCGACAGTACCTTGAAGTCTGCATGCATCAATGGCAGGTTTCTCGCCTTTGACGTCAGTTTACATCATTGACTTTCGATCAGAGGATTCCGTGAAGTGTTCGACATCAAAACATCTATTCACATTTCACGGGTTGTGCTTGGTACTTTGAGAACCATTGACATTACTGGTGGTTTCTCTCACGCTTGTTAACAGTTTACATCATTGACTGGTAATCGAGTGGTTTCTACCATGTTCGACATCGAATCATTTAATCACATGGCTAGAATCGTACCAATTCAGGAAGTAGAAGTGAAGACCCTGGATCTAGTTTCTACCATCCAGGCTGCGAGGAGTTTTGTATTCATTATCTATGTAGACTAATCATAAACAGATGGCTGCGTCCATACTGTATCTACAAAAGTCTATAAAAATGATGTACTGCAAGATCATTCCTGTATCAGAATAGTTAGTCCATTAGTTAAAGTTTTGAATCTGAGTATGGGAATGCCTACCTCAGTGATGATATAATCTTATCCATGTATTCTGTGTTGAAAATTGCAGGTTCCAACCAGGCCATCCACAAGGCAATCCTTGAAATGATAAAGCGCTTCACCCTTCCTAGAATTACAAAACCCTATTCTATTCCAGGCTTCGCACTTTAGGGGGCAATCTGTTACACTAAAAAATGTCACCTTGACTACTTACAGTTAGTATGGCTCAAATCAACAGTCATGCTACCCTCTTAGGCAAGTCTCATGCCTCTGTTATCCATCTCAAACTCAAAGAAGAGAGAAAGTCTTGTAAAAACTATGTTTATCTCTGGGGTCGCAGGTTCTCTCTAGCCTTACCTGCGGGGACGCTGACCATGTTCACAAAATCCGCGTCCATGGACGCTCTGTATGTTAAGGGACAGGTGCGTCCCTCTGTAAAAGGCAAAATGCGCGAGTTTTATCTTGAAAAAGTTACTTGTGGTTACTTCTAGAACATTCTAGAGGTCGGTTTGATGAAATGGATGCGCCTCCAGTTGGTTCATGTATCTCTATTAAGGGGGAACTTATCCCATCAATATGGGAGCTATCCCACCCATAGAGGGGGATGATCCCATTGATAGTGGACCTGAATAACCTCTTTACAGCACTATAAATAAAGGCATTGAGCCAGAAGGAGAGGAGGTTGGAGCTATACATTTTCTTTGGGTAAATGCTGCAGGATTTAGGTCTTCCATTAGAGCCTTTGTGAGGAGAGATTGTCTTCACTTGATTCTACTTGGGAGAGGGTGAGCTTTGTCAAAGTAGAGGAAAACCCTTGATGGACCCTGGGAGGAACTTGCACAACACCAAGGCCAGGTTGTAAGAGTTTCTTTGTTTCGTTATTAATACAAACTGGTTTATTTTTCTCAATAGCTTGTGTTAATGAGTTATTTCATGTGTTCCTTGGTCTGCATGTTGAATATATGTTTTATTATATGAAATGCAAGTGCTTGGTAATTGTTTGATTGTTTGTGGTTGCAGGAATTGACTTGAAGGAGGAGCTCATCCGGATCGTCAAGAACGGACTTCAACAACAGCGTTTTGGAATAAGGTAAGCCTAAACACTTGTAGTTTTCATGTTGTAAAAGGTGTATTTAGAGAAAGATCACTCCATTTTGTCTTGTTTGTCATTAGAATGTCTTAGACTTCTAGGAAGGTCAGTCGTGTCCGCACCCTTGACAGATTCCGTGTGACAATGTTAGAAATAGATGTTCCACGTCTTCTAAATCTTCTTTGCATAAAGATCATCTTCGAATATCCCGAAAAGCCCTTTTATGGATATTATCCCAAGTTAAAATATTATTGTGGACCACCAACCACATAAAACATTTTAATTTGAGAGGTATATCCGATCTCCATGTGTTATGAAACCAAAAACCATTATCATTCAAGCCACCTCCATGAGAAATATGTTTATAAATCTCCTTAACTGAGATCTACTCATTATACATAACACCTTCCCATTTTAGCTTTTCTTTCTTCTTAGGGAGTTGTAAACCTGTTAGACTTAATTTTGTTGTGAAACGTGCCCTAGATCCGTTGGAAATCCAAGTTCAAATGCATTCAGCCAATACTTGTAATAGAAGAAGATCCTCAATCACAAGAGATTTAGTTCATAAAGTAAATCCTTTTTTTATGTAAATGCTCAGGGATGCGAATAGAAATAGTATGCATTCCCTCCACTCCTTTGATATCATCTAGTCCTATTTCTATCCTATTCCCCCTTCCAACCTCCCATCTCAGATTTCGTAGTAGCCAATATTTGTTTCTGATCATGCTTCTCCATATATAAGATGCCACTTTCTTCTTTGGACCCACCTCTTTAATCCATTCCTTAAGTTGTCTATTTTTTAGATATTTCTCTTTAATAACCTATTACCAAATACCTTTTCCCTAGAAATTTTTCCATAATTTATTGAGTACAATTAAAGCCTTACTAAAACATTATGTGTCCTTTATACCCCACCCTCAATCCTTCTCATATCTCACAAGAACCTATAAATAGAACAAAACTATCTTATTTATGGATTTAGGCCTAGCCCAAAGGCACCTAGCTATAATAGTTTTGGTCTAAAGATATTAATGGGGGAAAGATATTGAGGTTTGAGCCCTCTAATTGCAATGAAATCACCTCCTCCCCATTTTTCATGAAATTCTTTGAAGATGTCAATTGTTTAGGGTTTTTTCAAAGAGTGCAAGAAGTAAGTTACCATGAGCATCTCACCGGTATATTTTTCCTCACCTTGAAGGAAGACAAAATCACCATTGCAGGGACTGATTTCATGTTTTTAATGGATGTTATCTCTCAAGCTACAAGCATACCAAACCATGGTGAAAACTAGTTCAAAGGCATGAACTTAGACCTATAAGAGTACAAACCCTACTTTAAATCACAATACAAAGGAACTCACTCACATGTTTTCTCATTCAGATACTTGTTGGAGAGAAATGCACCATTGATGAAGGCTGTCATGAATTTCTTCACATGTGAGGGAAAATTTCTAAGCTACATTAATACCACATAAGACTACTCATGCACTTTATAGCTGTCAAGTCTCTAAATTTGTCCAACTACTTGTATAGGATCCTAACCAAAATGTCTAAAAGGGTGCAATTGAAAGGAAAAGTGCATTATCCTAGCCCCTTTCACCATATCCTGATAAAGGTTATAGTACTCCATTAGTTGAAAGAGAATAACATGACATGGGACACCTTCGTTGAGGCAGCCTTGAAAATGCATACAACCACTTCACCAAGCCAACACCAAACCATCTTAGTACAACCCATGGAGGTGGGGTCATCAAGCAAACATGATGAGCCTAAATTTTCCAAAACCCACCTGAGCCTAGCTATCTAGCCTAAAATCCTTTACATTCCAGTCATCTCTTAGCTATGATTTCATAGAAAGAGCCCTCTCTAGTTTGGTAGGGCTCGCTACCAAACTAAAAGCTTGGTCCGTGGTGACCTCCGTCGATCTCCTCATCGGCCTGGGACATTGTGGAGGATAACAGAGGACATGATAACTAGGGAGTGCCAAGGTGTTCTAGTGAATGTAAGGTTCTCAAGTCATGGAAAAATGTAATGCTAGTTGTGAGGTAATGACTGCCAAGGTGTGTTAGGGAATGCTAACATGTGCCAGATAGTATGAATACATGTCAAACAAGCTAAGATGTGCCAAGTGATAAGTCATGCCAAGATGTACAAGGGTATGACAATGCATGCTAGGGACTTTCAAGGCAACAAAATGGAGGAACAAGTTAAACTACAAGGAAATGAGCACATAATAGGGTTAATAGGTCATCAATTTACCTTTTACATGAGGGGCACGCTAGGCACACCAACACTAGGTGACAATAGGTGCCAAGTGCCAAGTGTCAATGCATTCTAAGTGCCAAATCTTCCTCCATTTCTTCTCATCTAGTTTCCAATAATTGATCTCAAATAACTTCAATATTAAACCATGCCAAATCATACCAAGTCATCTCAACGCATGCCAAACATGCTAAGACTTGTCAAGTGCCAACATGTGCCAAGTGCGAGTGTGCATCAGGGAGTGTTATGCATGCTATGAAGTGGCACAACATATCGAAGAGTGCTAAGGTGTGCTAGAGAGTCACAATGCATTCTTATGAGTGTTAGGGAGTACTAGTACAACACAAGGGAGCACTAGGTCAAAATGCATGGAAGTGAATGAATATGAGGGTGTGATGGGGAGTGTCAATGAGTGCCAGTAGTCATGCTAAGGAGGGAGTGACAAGGTATGCTAAGCACGGGTAAGGCATGACAGGGAATATCAAGGAATGTCAAGAAGTGCTAGAGTGTGCTAGGTAGTTCCAGGGTGTGCTAACGTGGTGCTAACATGGGTCAAATAGTGCAAAGGCATACTAGGTGCTAAGACATGCTAGGATGTGAAGGGTGCCAAAGTAAGTCAATATGCATCAAGGAGTTTCAAGGCAACAAAAGGAATAACCAAGCTAAAATGAAAGGAAATGAACACATAAGAGGCTTAATAAGTCGAGACTTTATCTTTTTCAAAAGGGGCATGCTAGGCACACTAAAAATATGTTCCAATACATGCCAAGTACCAATGTGTGCCAAGTTCTAATGTTTGTCAATGCAATATTATGCCAAGGTGTTTCAGGGCATGCTAGGGACTACAGGGCATGCCAACACATGATAGGGGAGTGCTATGTTATGCTAGGGAATGCCAACATGTGCTTGGCCATCCTACTCCTGGCAAGATGTTGTAGGTACAAATATGTTCTAGGTACAAAGATGTTCCAAGACATGTGAGGTGCCAAGGAATGTTAGTGTATTGTGCCAAAGCATGTTAAGGTGTGTCATGAGCGTTGAGGAGTGTTAGGTATCTCTCATTAATAATTGGTAGAGCTTGATTACGTATTAGATAATATAGTTCCTACACACACTATTGGAACTTTATTTAAAGGAAATTTGCTAGATAATAAACCTAATAGAGATGAATCATGTGTTGACTCACAAGAAAAATATATTCTTATGATTTGAAGGAAATGATACACACTAATTACTTCTTAAAAATTGACTAACTATTATAACTAACCACTATGACCTTGGACGCATAATAAAAAAAACTCCACAACAATGGTCTTAAATCGTTATCTTTTGAAAAAAAATATAGTAACAAGTACATAGCGTCATCAAAAACTCATTGGAATGATCAATGGTGAGCGTCAATAAAAGATTGTCACTAGAAGTGTCACCAAAGAGAGAATTAGTGATGGGCCTTTAACAACCCTCACCAAAAGTGTCACCAAAGAGAGAATTAGTGACGGGCCTTTAACGACCATCACCAAAAGTGTCATTGAAAATGGCTTTGGTGACAAACCTTAAAGGACCATCACTATATACACTTACAACAACGATTTTTTAAAGACCATCACCATATGCGACATTGGTGACGAACCTTAAAGGTCCATCACAGGCATGAAGCGTCATCAAAAACTCATTGGAATGATCAATGATGACAAACATTTATTGAGCATCACCAAACATAACCAAAAAGATAATTAGTGATGATTAATAAAAGATCGTTACTGGAAGTGTCACCAAAGAGAGAATTAGTGATGGGCCTTTAATGACCCTCACTAATTACTTAACAATTTGACTGACTATTATAGCTAGTATGATCTTGGACACATAATGAAAAATACTCAACAAAAATGGTCTTAAATCATTATATTTTGACAAAAGATATAGTAATAGGTACATAGCGTCATCAAAAACTCATTGGAATTATCAATGATGTTCTGATCGTCACCAAAAGTAACCAAAAATAGCATTGGTGAGTGTCAATAAAAGATCAACACTAGAAGTATCACCAAAGAGAGAATTAGTGATGGGCCTTTAACAACCCTCACCAAAAGTGTCACCAAAGAGAGAATTAGTGACGGGCCTTTAACGACCGTCACCAAAAGTGTCATTCAAAATGGCTTTGGTGATAAACCTTAAGGACCATCATTATATACACTTACAAAAACAATTCTTTAAAGACCATCATCATATGTGACATTGGTGATAGACCTTAAAGGTTTGTCACAGGTATGAAGCATCATCAAAAACTCATTGGAATGATCAATGATGACAAACATTTATTGACCGTCACCAAAAGTAACCAAAAAGATCATTGGTGACGGTCAATAAAATATCGTCACTAGAAGTGTCACCAAAGAGAGAATTAGTGATAAGCCTTTAACAACCCTCACCAAAAGTTTCACGAAAGAGAGAATTAGTGATGGGCCTTTAACGACCCTCACCAAAAGTGTCATTGAAAATGGCTTTGGTGACAAACCTTAAAGTACCATCACTATATACACTTACAACAATGCTTTTTTAAAGACCATCACCATATGCGACATTGGTGATAGACCTTAAAGGTCCATCACAGGCATGACCCTCACCGATGACCTTTTTTCTTGTAGTGCTAGTACTCCCTAATGCACCTCAACATGCATTGGCACTCTCTAACACACCTTAGCACTTTTTGATATGATCTGCCACTTCATAGGATGAAATTTTTGTCACTTGGAAAGTCTTAGCATGTTTAGCATGTGTTGAGATGACTTGGTGTGCTTTGGCATGGTTTAATATTAAATCTATTTGAGATCAATTATTGGAAACTAGATGAGAAGAAATGAAAGAATATTTGGCACTTTGAATGCATTGACACTTGGCACTTGGCACCTATTGGCACATAGTGTTGGTGTGCCTAGCATGCCCCTCATGGAAAATGTAAATTAATGACTTATTAACCCTATTATGTGCTCATTTCCTTGTAGTCTCCCTTTTGTTGCCTTGATAGTCCTTGGCATGCATTGTCACACACTTGTACATTTTGGCATGCCTTAGCACTTGGCACATCTTTGATTGTTTGGCATGTCTTTGTACCATCTAGCACATATTAGCATTCTCTAGCATTCCCTAACATGCCTTGGAAGTCATGACCTCACAACTAGCATTACATTTTTCCATGACTTGGGAACCTTACATTCACTAGAACACCTTGGCGCTCCCTAGTTGTCATGCCCTCTGTTATCCTCCACAATGTCCAAGGCTGATGAGGAGATCCATGGAGGTAAGCATAGACCAGGCTTTTGGTTTGGTAGCTAGCTCTACCAAACTAGATAGGGCTCTCTCTATGAAATCACAACGAAGAGATGACTGGAATGTAAAGGATTCTAGGGGAGTTAAAAACAACTTCTACAATTAACTTTGACTCCAACCTCTCTAATAAATGAGATCAAATTTACATCAAAATAGCTTACAAATACTAACCACCCATTATTTACATTTACTTTTATCCCTCACATTCATCTACTTCACCCTTTTAAATTTTACCAAAGTCAAACTAGGAATTACAAAAAATTACACCATGAAAAGTTTACAAAAATATCAGAAATTTCCAGGTGTGCAACAAGTTGTTGGAGGCCATTTTTGAGTGCCTTTCTGAATCCAGATCTAAAGCCTTTTCTAGAAATACGGGAGATTGTAGATGTCTTTAGAGTATTTTTTCACTCAAAATGACACATTTTTGGCTAACATATTGTCATTCTCCGAAGGTGTCTCCAGGTGCGCAGCGAAATGGAAAAAGAGGGGAAGAAAGGTGATTTTTTGCCTCCTTTTTGCAAATTTCTCAAAAACTGAGCCCCAGAATAGGAAAGTGGGAAAATTGGCTTTGAGAGGGGGTCATATGATTTCCAAAAATTCTAAGTTTCCATCATTTAGAGACCTGAGGAAGAAGCACAATGTGAGATCGATGTGCTCCTAGACAGAAATTTGCCAAAAAATTGCAAGTCTACACCAATCTGCACCAAAACACAAAATTTTCTCCAAATCCTCCAAAAATTTGTCCATAGATGTCTGATGAGGTATTTTATCTATAATGTATGCATCCACAAGCAAATATAACTTATGCTTCTCCTCTTGGTTGATTAGGGTTTCCTTGAGTTTTTCCTTCAACTACTTGATTTTAACCTTGGCAACCAGATTCCTTGTGTAATAATGGATGGTCATTTTCTTTTGCAACTTGTTATCCCTCTTGGCCTTGTCAAGGAGCTTCTCTAGGTGTAAATTAAATTTTTCAAGCCAAAACTCCCTGTCCTCATTTATTTACATGACAATCCTCTCTTCAATGGTCAATTCTTCCATTGGTGGCTTTTGTCATCTTTCCCTCTAAAGTGCCTTCCTAAGACCAATTGTCCTTGGTCTCTTCCTTGCCACATGTCCTTCATGTTGCTCGGTGTCCTCATGGTCCACCACTGCCTTGCCTTTCATCTCTTGTTTCTTGGCTTTGAATTTCTCTTTCTCCATGACTAGTTGTTTTGCCTTAAGTTAACTGTTTTCTTTCTCAAGGAATGAAATGATGAATTTGGCCCTTTCCAAATTTTCCTTGAGCTCCATGATATGAGAATCCTTCTCTTTTATGACTTGTTTTAGGGTTTGATGTTCATCATGTGCCTCCAAGTCAACTAGGTCGAAGGCATGCTCAATGGGCTCCTCATCATGCAAAGAATCCTCATGATGTGATGGTGATCCTTATTATGTTGATGTAGTAGGCTTGGCCCCTTCCTAGATTTGATGAGGAAACAAAAGGATTCTACCTCTTTGATATGTCTTGGTCACCTCAGGCCTAGGTGCCTTGGAAACCTCATCATGTTTTCTTGATGATCCCACCTCCATGGGTTGTACTGACATGGTTTGGTGTTGGCTTGGCGAAGTGGTTATATGCATTTTCATGGTTGCCTCAATGAAGGTGTACCATGTCATGTCCTTCTCTTTCAATTGATGGAGTGTTATAACCTTTATCAGGTTATGGTGAAAGAGGTTGGGATAATGCACTTTCCCTTTCAATTTCACCCTTTTAGACATTTTGGTTCGGCTCCTATACAAGTAGCTGGACAAATTTAGAGACTTGGCAGCTGTAAAGTGCATGAGCAGTCTTATGTGGTATTGATATACCCTAGAAAATCTTCCCTAACATGTGAATAACTTCATGATAGCCTTAATCAATGGTGCATATTTCTCCAACAAGTATTTGAATGGGAAAACATGTGAGTGAGATCCTTTGCATTGTGATTTCAAGTAGTGTTTGTACTCTTCTAGGTCTAGGTTCATGCCTTTGAACCAGTTTTCACCATGGTTTGGTATGTATATAGCTTGAGAGATGGCATCCACTAAAAGCATGAAATCAGTCCTTGCAATGGTGATCTTGTCTTCCTTCAAGGTGAAGGCAAATATACCTGTGAGATGATCATGGTAACCTACTTCCTGCAATCTTTGACAAAACCCTAAACAATTGATATCTTCAAAGCATTTCATGACAAATTGGGAGGAGGTTATTTCATTGCAATTAGAGGGCTCAAACCATATTATCTTTCCCCCCTTGTTGTATCTCCTCTTCTCTAATGGTGATGAATCAGGCTCCATACATCAAACCCTAGGTGAGAGGCAAGCAAAAACAATGAAATTTTTCACTGTGAGGGAATTAGGTGGTATGATGGACTTAGCAGTTGCCTAAATTTGTAAGGAAATTTAGGATGGTAGGGGATGATGTCAATGAGTAGGGGAAAAAGGAATTTTGGGAAATGAGTGAGGGCAGGGGGTGGAAAATTCCAAAACACAGGCATATCCTAGAAAGAGATAAGGTAGATTAGGTTTTAGAGGAAAATGATAGAAAATGAGGGCATAAGGTTTTGTGATCGATGGAAATGGTGTATTAGCTGCAAATAGAGGTGTAGGGACAACGAATATAGGTTTTATGGCATAAACTCATCATTTGAGGATCAAAACCATGAAAATCATGTAAAACCTAGAAGAAGAAGTATTTGATCATTTTCTTGACATATGACGCAAAGGAGGGCATGAAAATGATTAAACTTACTTGTTATAGAGCTTGGAGGATGAAATGACTAAATAAGGGCTTTGAAAAATGAATTTTCATGGTCAAACAACAATTTTGGACAACTGTGCCCCATGCGCAGCGAAGGCTTCCTGTGCGCACCGTGCTGTCCAGGTGCGCAGCGAAGGCTCTCTGTGTGCAACGAGAGTCAATTTTTGTCGGTGATGGATATGGAATCACAATTTTTTGCAAAGGAGAGGGAGGAGCTCGATGCTAGGATGGTAGACAAGTGCAAATGAGTGTGAATGAGCTCCTCAATGTGCTTTTATAATTTTCTTTTGGTTTCTAAGTGATTAATGAGGTAGGATGGCCCACCTCACCAATTGACTTTCTTTTTTAGTTTTGTAGCCTTAGGACCTCTTCTTGTAACTTTAGAACCTTAGTAACATTATTACATCTAAAAACATAAATTACATTTGAAATCAAGTGTTATTGAACAAATTTAACTATTTCTACTCCTCATTTTCTGGATTTATACATGAAATGACTGATTTTGTGACCTTAACCCTAATGACTTAATGGTGACACTGCGTTGAATGGAGACCATGACGATGTGACTAAAGTGATATTAATGATGTCTTCATGATGGGAGACTCAACTGAGTGATGAAAGTGACGGCATATGAAATTCTTGAGAGAGTGGAAATAGCCCTAGATACACTAGCTAGTGACCAAATTTTTATTTGAAGACTCACTAAAATGAAAAAAAATTGACTTGAAACCCTAACAACACCTTGTAAGAGCATATTTGATCACTAGTGACATACTGAACTGACTAACACTAACATCCTCACAGACAACCTTACTTTTTTTGCGACTTGGGAACCCAACCAATTCATTAGCAAAACAATATTGTGTTGAACCCAAAGTCTCCCTTTCTCTAAAATTTCTTTGTCCACACCTTATCACAACTATAGTCTTGCCTCCTATAAGTCCTATTCTAAACTTCTCCTAAAAAAGTTCATCCTTGGGACACCTGGAATTCACTAAAACTCCTTGGCACACACTCTTATTTGTTCATTTCCAAGAATTTTGAGCTAGTTCTTCCTTGTGTTCCCCTGACTCTCCCTAACACTCCTCACCATCCATTGACATTTGTTGGCATATGTTAGCATGAATTTTCATTCTTTGGCATGCCCTGACACTCCTTAGCTATCATTCCCTCACAACTACCCTTACTTTTTTTGGGACTTAGGAACCTAACCAAGTCCTTCATCGACTACAACAACCTGACCAAGTTACGATTACTACAACTAGACTATGCCTTGTTCACCTACGAACTACCTATAACACATCTTAGGCTACTCATGTCTAATATCAACTCATCCCACTTAAAAAGTTACCAATTTAAGGCTCACCTCCAACCATGGCCATAAAACAACTAAGAAACACAATTTACATCTTGACATGCCATAGCACATGGCACGTATAACAATCCCTTAGCCCTATGTGGCATGTGTTAGCATCCCCTACGTTTCTTAGCATGCTTTTCACTCCCTAGCACACCCTAGCACTCTCTGACATTCCCTGGCAGTCTAGCATGATTTGGCATTGCATAGCATATAACCTTGTCACTCCATCCTTAGAACACTTGGAACTCTTTCACACTCCCTATCACACACTCTTATCTCTTCATTTCCTTGCATTTTGAACTAGTTCTCCCTTGTGTTTTTGTGGCACTCCCTAACATTCGTTGGCATTCATTAACACACCCTGGCACATGGCACATATTGGTATGTTGCCTTGGCACTCTAGCATTCCTTGGCACTACCTAACATATCTTATCGCTCCCTCCTTACCACACTTAGAACTCACTAGCACTCCCTGTCACACACTCTTATTCATTTATTTTCATGTATTTGAAACTACTAATCCCTTCTATTTCCTTGGCACTCCATAACACTCCCTAGCATGCATTGGCACATCCTAACACCTAGCACATCTTGGCATGTTGCCCTGGCCTCTAGCATGCCCTAGCACTGCCTACCATACCTTGTCACTCCCTCAGCATGCCTGTATCTCACTGACACTTCCTCTCACAAACTCTTATTTGTTCATTTGCATGCACTAATTTGACCTATTTCTCCCTTGTGTTTCCCTGGCACTCCCTAACATGCCCTAGCACATGTTGACACACCCTGGGACTTGGCACATCTTGGTTGCATGTCGCCCTAGAAATCTAGCATGACTTAGCAGAACCTAGCATACCATGTCACTCTCTCCTTAACACACTTGGAACTCACTGACACTCCCTGTCACACACTCTTATTCATTCATTTCCATGCATTTTGACCTAGTTCTCCCTTATGTTTCTCTTGCACTCCCTAACACTCCTTAGCACACATTGGCACACCTTGGCGCTTGGCACATCTTGGTATGCTTCCCTAGCACTCTAGCATGCCTTGGTAGCAATGCATAGCATACCTTGTCACTCCCTCCTTAGAACACCTAGAACTTGCTGACTGTAATGTTCCAAACTAGGAAAAATAGTGATATGCAAAGCAAACAATAAAATTAACACCATAAAGCTAAATCAAACCATCGGACCACAAAATTGTTTGGCATGTATTAGCACACCTTTTCATTCCTTAGCACACCTTCGCACTCCTTAGCTATCATGCCCTCACAACTACCCTTACATTTTTTGCAACATGGGAACCATAGGCTTGCCTCCTACAAGTCCTATTATGAAATTTTCCTTGCACACTTTGTCCTTGGGACACCTAGAATTTGCTGACACGCCTTGGCACACAATCTCGTTCCTTCATTTCCATGCATTTTGATATAGTTCTCCCTTGTAATGCCCAGACACTCCTAACACTCCTCAGTATACATTGACATTGTCTGGCATATGTTAGCATGCATTTTCATTCCTTGGAATGCCCTGACACTCCTTAGCTATCATGCCCTCACTACTACCCTTATGTTTTTTGGGACTTAGGAACCTAAACAAGTCCTTCATCGACTACAACAGCTTGACCAAGTTACGATTACTACAGCTAGACTATTCCTTGTTCACCTAAGAACTGACTATAACTCATCTTAGGCTACTCATGTCCAATTTCAACTTATCCCACTTAACAGGTTACAAGTTATCAATTCAAGGCTCACGTCCAACAGTGGCCATAAAACAACTGAACGGCATAGTTTACATCTTGACATGCCATAGCACCTTGCATGTTTAACAATCCCTTGGCAATATGTGGCACGTGTTAACACTACCTGCAATCCTTGGCATGCTTTAGCACTCCTTAGCACACCCTACCACTCCCTGACATGCCCTAGCACTGCCTAACATATAACAATGTCACTCCCTCCTTAGCACACCTAAAATTCATTGGCACTCCCTATCACACATTCTTATCTATTCATTTCCATGCATTTTGAACTATTTCTCCCTTGTGTTTCGATGGAACTCCTTAACACTCCCTAACACACATTGACACTCCATAGCTATCATTCCCTTATAGATAGCCTTACATTTTTTACGACTTGAAAACCCAACCAAGTCATTGACGAAACAATGTTGTGCCCAACCCAAAGTCTCCATTTTCTTGAAACTACTTTTTCTAGCTCCTTGTTGCAACCACATACTAACCTCTTATCATTCTTATTTTTAAATTCTCTTAGGACACTCAATCCTTAACACACGTGGAACTCATTGAAACTCCCTAGAACATAGTCTTATTCATTCATTTCTATGCCTTTTGACCTAGCGCTCTCTTGTGTATCCATAACACTCCCTAGCATGCATTAACAGTCTTTGACACACCTTCTCAGTCCCTAACATGCCCTATCGACTCCATAGCATTCCATATAACTCCCTGGAACATATTGACTCTTGGCACTTCGTGGAACCTGTCAATTCTTGGCATGCGTTGGAATGCCTTGGAATTCCTTGCCACGGTTTAAGATAAAATTTATTTGAGATCAATTATTCACAATTAAGAGGGAAGTAATAGAGTATGATTTGGCACTTAAGACACACTAGCACCTGGCCCTTGGCATGTATTAGTACTAGTGTTAGTGTGCCTAGAATGCCTGTCTTAAAAAGGTAAGGTCCTGACTTATTAACCCTCTTATGTGTTAATTTATTTGCATTTTAATTTGGTGTTCCCTTTTGTTTCCTTGACACTCCTTGACACACGTTCGCATACCCTAACACCTGGCACATATTATCATGCCTTAGCACATGGCATGTCTTGGCACTATTTGGCACATGTTAGCACACCCTGACTCTTCTTGACAGGGCCTAACATCCCCTAACATGCCTTGGCACTGCCTAACATGCCTTGTCACTCCCTCCTTGGTACACCTAGCACTCAATGACACTCCCCAACACACCCTCTTATTCATTCATTTCCATTCATTTTGACTCAATGATTTATGTTTGATGGGGTGCATATATAGAAAGAGTTCCTTTAAGAGAATAAAAATTGGTCGCACCATTACTGGCATAAGTAATTCTGAGATTCTACTTGAATGACATTAGGAAACTACACAAGATATTTTAAGAATGACATTTTTAGGGTTTGTTTGATGGTGTGTGAATGGTAAGAAGTGAGTGGTCAATATTGTGATTTTATTTCTCATCAAAGTTCGTATCCTTATGAGAGACTCATCTTGATAAAATGACACCCTCGTCATGCTTACCCTCAAATTCCTAATCTTCTCAAAATAAAGGCCAACTTGCATAGTGAGGGAAGGCATGTTGGTATGTGGTGTGCTGAGTGACCGGGTGAGAGTGTTAGTGTACTATGAGAGGGATTGGACCATTTAATTTGTGTCTTCTATGGATGACATGTTGTAGGTGTGTGTCATGGGACCACATGGCCATTAGAAAGATTGTGTAAGATATAGCCCAACATAATCAATGACCTAAGAGAAATATGTGGAGAGGGATCGAAATAAATTATATTGGTGAGTCCACCAAAAAATATTTACTAGAGAGTGAAATAATGGTGATCAATACCACACATGGAGTCTTTTGAGATAGGCATTTATTTTTCTAAAAATTTGTTTGGAGCGTCACTAAATTGGTGGAATTCTCAAATTCATGACATTGTAAATTATGTAGGAAATTTTTTCTTTTGTTATAGAGGCTAAGGTTTTCAAGAAGAATATAGGGTTTGTAGGGTCTTAGGGGAAAATAAGCATCAACTTCTAGCTCTTTGATGTACAAAAGAGTTTTTGATAGTAATATTTGGTCAAATCTTCCATGGCACTAACTAAGGAGGACAAATAGTACCCTTCATTGTACTACTCAATTCCTTGGTATGCAATATTGATCTCCTCATATGTTTTTCTTGATCTATTATAACAAGATGGTTGATAGGAATATGTTATGCTAGTTTCAAGTGTTCTTCATGGTCTTCCACTATCCTTAAGGACATGCAAAAGACAACTCTATCTAAAAGTGATGTTTGTTGGGATACTACTTAAAGGCACATCAACAAAGGTTAAAAGAGTGTCCAAACAAGTGATGCTAACAAGATGGATGATATGATTATGTTAGGTTGGTTTCAAGTGTTCCTACGGGGCTTCCAATTTTCCTGAGGATATGTGGAAGACAACTTCATATACAAGTGTTTTCCGATATGATACTACATAAAGGGGTACTAATAGATGTTAGAAAGGTGTCCAACCAAGTCATGTCACTTGTATTTTCTATGTGTATTCTTCCCCAACCACTGGTTTACCTATTAAACAACAGCATCGTGATATTTAGAGACATCAAAACACATCCTTTCTCTTTTTTTTCTCCTCTAAAATAAGAGTGAATGCTAGCACAACAAAGTGTTATGATACCACTTGTGGTGTTCCTTATTTGTTGAAATATAATAGTTAGAGAAAAATAGACATAAATATAATTGCAAGAAGTAAACAAAACCAAAAATGGGAGATAAAAATTGTAAGAAAACCTTTATTAATATTCATAATTTAATGAAATGTTCAATTGTGTCCTACAGGGGGCAACCCCAAACATAAATACGACTCCAAATACAATAATATTCACATGGAAATTGCTTACAAAGCTTCTAATAATATATATAGACTTTATAATTGGCCAAAACCCTGACCACTTAGTGGAATTCTCTTAGTGAGGCCTCAACCACTAACTAGTGGACCTTCTTCAATGAGACCACCTATAATTATTGATTTGACACTCTACTACCTCATGATAATTATTCAATAAATATTACCCTAATACATTAAGTTATAGTCTATTCTCCTAATTAGGGGAGTTATCCTGAGATCCTAAACACATTATAATGAACAAGTCAAATTTACCCCATGCATAAATAATATATATTATTTATCTATTCAACAACTATTGTGCATATGCTTCATGCTATTTATTAATTTCGTTCATAATCCAAATACCAAGAAAAAAATAGATAGCCAAACATAAGAACATCCACACACCACATTACACAACATAATGAAGTTTTCATTGGAGAGCACTCAATCCAATGGTTGACAATCATTAAGAACGATTTCATTGATCTTTAAATTGTTGTGGATATTCTATTAGAATAGTTTGTCACACTAGTTCTTACATTGTTTTGAAATATTTTATTACGTAGTTTATTATCTTAGAACTTAGATTAAATATTACTAGTGTATCACTCCAAATTATGGATATATTTGAAATCAAAATGGAAAAAACAAGCAAATACAAAAACCATCCGCACAAATGAATAAAATATATGACTTCGGGAACCTAATACGAGAGAAATCCTAGATAGAAGGTGAGGCATATGCTCTAGTCTCTATTTTTTAATTATGAAATATAAGTACAAAGAAAGGGTCACTCACTATGGAGTGGGAATGGACACTGTGGCATGAAAGATTACTACAAAAATATTATTCCTCTTATGTTATGCTCGATATCGCATTCTTTGATTCCATCCTCAACTATGGAATAATAATAATGTCAAAAGAATGGAGCCCCTTCCTTTCCTAGTAACCTAGTATAACACAATGTGTAGTCATTGAACATCAAGGTTAGGATTTTTGCATGCTTCAATCTTCAATTAGTGTTTCTATTTTGGAACACCCCCACATGTGTGAGTAACGGGGGTTGACATGGAATCCACTCATTTCCATGGTGGTCAATAAGGTATGTCAACTTGCGAGAGACATAACTTTCACATGCGAACTTCGTTTGAGGTGATTTTCACAGAATTGGAAAGCTTCCAATGTCTAGAGTAAAATCAAAGGGATGGAGCTATGTAATCAAAATGGGCTCCCAATCAAATTTACAAGACCCCAAATCACTAATGTGGAACCTGACTCTAAAGTGGGACCTACAAGCTTAGTGACTCCATATACATGTATGTATCTTTCATTCTTAGTTACCTATCTATTACCAATTAGCTCCAAGTAAACCACAATTGTGGAGGAGAACCCAAGGCACTCCTCAAAGAAAAGCTATAGAGTGGGGAAATAAAGTCATTACAAGTCATAGTGTTATGAAACCAGCTCACAAAAAGATAGAAAAGATAGATCAACGCCTTAGAATTCAACCTCTTCGAGGGGGCAACCTCCTTTACATTACAAAAATGAACAATTATTGGATGATTCAAATGACAAAACCTCCTTTCTATATATAGGATTCTAAGGGGTCACAATATAACCAAGCCGACCTAACAATAATAATATAAATGCACAAACATAAAAATAGACGGATTCTATGGGGCACAGTAATAACAATATGGGGACAATAGGGGCACAACAATATTAATAAGGGATACAACTACAATAGTAATGGGGGAATCACTAGTATTATAGGGACCCAACATGCCCCTTTCCTTCAAAAAAGTGTTGTCCTCAACGCTTGAGTAGTTATGGATACTTCTGTATAAAATTCTCATCCTCCCATATGGAATATTCAGCAGATAAGTTCTTCCACTTGATGAGATACTCCCAAATTGATCGATTTCATAGCTGTCCAGTTCTTGTTTCTATAACTACTTTTGGTCCCAATATAATTTTTCCTTCCTCCTCAAGTTCTAGCAATATTGTTTGAACTAGGAGCTTGTCGCCTATAACCTTATTTAAACATGAAATATGGAAAACTGGGTGTACTCAAGAAGCTGCAGGAAGATCCAATTTGTATGCCATAGTACCAATCTTTTGCAACACATTGTACGGACCATAATACTTTGGTGATAATTTATTATCCTTCTTAGCTTTCTTGAGGGACATCTTTTTATATGGTTATAGCTGTAGGAATACCCAGTCACCCACATCAAAACTTCTTTCACTGCGATGTTGATCTGCCTATTTTTTCATTCTATTCTGCGCCAACACGAGGTTATCCTTTAAGAGTTGGAGAACTTGTTTTTGATGCTCGATGTGATGTTCCACTGCTTGAACCTTAGAATTTTCTCTTAAATATGATGTGATGGATGGTGGCTGATATCCATAAAGTGCCATAAATGGGGTCATTTTTGCTGCATTATGGAAGGAAGTGTTATACCACCATTCAGCTAGAGGCAACCATTTGACCCATTGTTTCTATTTATCAGATACAAAGCAACGAAGATATCCTTCCAAACATTTGTTTACTATCTCAGTTTTCCCATCAGATTGAGGATGATAAGATGAGCTATGAACTAACTGAATACCAGGACAAGAAAATAATTATGTCCAAAAATTTCGAGTGAAAATGGGATCTTTGTCACTTACAATAATCTTTGGGTTTCCATGTAGCTTTTGAATTGTTTCCATAAATGCAGTAGCAACTGTACTGACTTTAAATGGATGTGATAATGCACAAAAGTGTGCATACTTGGTAAGTTTGTCAACTACCACCATGATGACACTCTTTCCTTCAGACTTGGGTAAACCTGTGATAAAATTCATTGAAACCTCCACCCAATGTTGCCTTGGAATGGGTAAGGTTGTAATAGACCTGGGTTCTTAATTGTTTCAACTTTATTTTGTTGGCAAACCAAACATTCCGCCACAAACTTTTGAATATCCGATTTAAGCCAAACCCAAAAAAATCCTTCTTAACCCTGTGGTAAGTTTGTAAAAATTCTAAGTGCCCTCCTAAGGGAGAAGTGTGATATTCC
Source organism: Pinus tabuliformis (assembly GCA_031772625.1). NCBI lineage: Eukaryota > Viridiplantae > Streptophyta > Pinopsida > Pinales > Pinaceae > Pinus > Pinus tabuliformis. The sequence goes on along the minus strand of CM062814.1, from coordinate 351,550,716 downwards.
ATAAGAATCTTTTGTTTGAGTTGGGAATTCTTATAGAGGCATAAGCGACCTTTGTACCATACCAAATCATTTTTCCATCTAAATTTATCAGATGTACTAGAATCTTGATGTAACTTTCAAATAAGTGCCCACACTTCTTCGTCATTCTTCCATTCCTCCCTTGCTTCGTTTATCTAATCTGGTTGGATAATAGAAATAGCACACAACAATGCTTCCACATCCTCATCCTTTCTTGAGAGTGCATCTGCCACAACATTTTGCTTCCCGTTTTTGTAGATGAATTCAAAGTCATAACCCAACATCTTTGTGACCCATTTTTGTTGCTCTTCAGAGGATAATCTTTGTTCTAAAAATTATTTAAGGCTACCATGATCCATTTTTACCTTGAAGTGTCTTCCCATTAGGCAGGGTCGCCAATTTTTAAGTGCATGTAGTATTGTCAACATTTCCTTCTCATAAATAGCTTTGTGTAAATACTTTCCCTTGATTGGATGACTTTCGAAAGCAATGGGTCTTTCATATTGCATTAAAACAGCACCAATTCCATTTCCTGAAGCATCACATTCGACAATAAAGGTTTTTGTGAAGTCCAGTGTAGCTAAGACCGATGCTTGGCACATTGCCTCTTTAAGATGTTCGAAGACTACTGGAGTCCATGAAAATGCATCTTTCTTCAATGATGTTGTTAGAGGTGCTGCTATTCTCCCATAATTCTTAACAAACTTGCAATAATACCCTATCAACCCGAGAAATCATCACAGATGCTTTATGTATGTGGGGATTTTCCATTCCTTAATGGCTTTAGTTTTGCTAGGGTCTACCTTAACACCTTCATGAGATACAATATGACCCAGATATTCCACCTCTTATACTCCAAAGAAACATTTGGAGCCTTTTGCATATAATTGTTTCTCCTCCAATAGTTGTAGCACCCTGTCAACATGTTCAACATGATCCTTCCAAGACTTGTTGTAGATTAGTATATCATTAAAAAATATTAACACAAATTTTCTAAGGAAGGGTTTGAAAATGGAATTCATCAAACCTTGAAATGTAGAAGGTGCATTGGTAAGGCCAAAAGACATGACCAAAAATTCATAATGACCCTCGTGAGTTCTAAATGCTATTTTCGAAATGTCTTTAATCTTCATTCTGATTTGATGATATCCTTAATGAAGATCCAACTTGGTGAAGTAAATTGATCCATGCAATTCATCCAATAATTCATTAATGACAGGAATGGGAAATTTAACTTTAATAGTGAGCTTGTTGAGCTCCCTATAATCCAGACACGTGCACCATGATCCATCCTTCTTGTGCACCAATGCTAATGGAGCAGAGAAATAACTTTGACTAGGTTGAATTATAACAGCCTCTGGCATTTCTACAACCATATGTTCAATTTCACTCTTTTGGGCATAAGGATATTTGTATGGCCTGATGTTTGGAGGAACACTTCCTAGAATCAAATGAATAGCATGATCTTGATCACGAATAGGTATGAGACCTTTGGGAGTCTCAAATACCTTGGAATTATTGTCCAAGACTTTTTGGAGATCTGGAGAAATAGGTGATTTCGATGTGGAAACATCTAGCAAACATAATTGTGCAATTACAACTTGTTGTTCCTTTTTTAGAAGCTTTGTTTTACCATTAGAGCTAATTATCTTTCTCAGTTTCCCTGCAATACCCCTTAATTCAACTTCCTTTCCATCCGCAAAAAATTTCATGAAAATTTCTTGAAAATTAAAAGCTATTGTACCCAAGGATTGTAGCCATTGGACTCCTAGTACAACATGAGCACCTCCCAGTGGAATGGAAAGCATTGGGCTCGTCAACACATAGTCTCCCATGGATAGCTTGATATTATGGTACTTTCCAGAGAAATTTATGGTTCCTCCACTTGCAAACATTACTTGACACTCTGGTGCTGAATATACGAAGCAATTCAATTCTTTTTCTATCTTACAATGAATAAAATTGTGGGTACTTCCTAAATCAATCAATACTATTACCTTTTTCTTCTTGATATGTCCTTCTATCTTGATAGGTTGAGGAGTGGTAATTCCAACCAATGCATTACAAGATATGGTCGGATTCATTTCTTTTTTATCTAGGGTTTGTTTCTGGAGTATATCTTCTTCTTTTGACATTTCTTGTTCCTTTTCTTCCTCCTCTTCACAATATTTGTAGAATAATTTCTTCTTAGCACACTTATGACCTTTAGTGTCTTTTCTATCACAACTGTAACAAAGCCCTTTTTCTCCAATTGTTGTGGTGTCAACCTTATAGGTTGTGGGAGGCTAGGGGCAGCAACACTTCCATCTTTATAGTTGTGAGTGGTAAGCTTCCTAGTTGCCATAATTTTTCTTTCCATTTTTCTTGCTAACCTGAATGCCTTCTCCAATGAATCAGGTTCACAAAGGCAAACCTCATGTTGGATATTATCCTTTAAAGTCCCTATGAACACATCAATCCTATGATCCTCTGCAATATCTTTTACCCTTATGTTCAACTTTTGGAAGTCCTTAATGTGCTCCATCATTGAACCCTTTTGTTTGAGACTTATCAATTGGCTAAAAAAGGTGTTTCTTTTTGTATCCTCATAATGTATTGTTAATTATTCCATAAAAATTACCCAAGAGACAATTTGTTTACGAGAGAAAATCCATCAATACCATACAAATTGATTTGGTTCCAAATATAAAGTTGCAATACGTACCTTTTGTGTGTTTTGCACATTATGGAGATCGAAAAATTGCTCCATCTGTAGTATCCATGTTGTGGGATCCTTGCCATCAAACTTCCTCATATTGATTTTTGGAATATGGTGGGTCTTCAATCCAACATTAGAGTCTATGAAATCATGATTAACATTTCTTTTGTTCTCATCATGAATTTCCTTTACTACCCTTGCACCATTAGTGACCATTTCTTGTAGCAACTTATTCAAATTTATCTTCAATTTTTCCATCTTATCATCCATGCCATTAATCTTAACTTCCACTTCATTCATCTTGGCTTCATTTACTTTTAGTGAGAGTGAAATTTGTTGTACTTGGTCTTGTAATTTTGATATATCATGTTGCATTTCTTCCTCTTCTTCACAAGTCATGCTAGATCTTTCAGTTTTCTTACTAGGTGTTTCCATTTTCGTTCTTCGTGGCATTAATTAATGCTAATAATTCTTCACTATTCCCTTTGAATTACTTGAAACTAATTTTTCAAACCAATCTTATGCAAAATTAAAAACAATTACACACCTTTTTTCACTTTGTAGGAGCTCGATATTGAATTTGATGTATCTCTGTAATTTCGGATTATCCAGTTCTGAAATTATGATTTGCAATATCCCTCTACATCCTCTTTCTAATGCCAACAATTTGATCGAATTTAGATTCTCCAAGAAAGAGTTATGCACAATCTCCCAAGATGACCCGATTATATACCTTTTCAGAAGATTGAAATTGTATGAAGTACCACGTGTCATTGTTTTGACCTTCAAGTCTAAAAAATATACACAAGAAACTACAATCCGTCCTCTTTTTGTAACTTCTTATGAAATTTCTATCTAATTCTCAAAACAAAAGTTATGATAATTTTCCCAAGGTCACCTGTTTGGAATGTAATCCAGGAGTCTACAAAAATACCAACTTCCTCAGATCATATCTCCGCAAATATAGCACAAAAAGCTCTGAAATTTGGACCCAAGGTTCAGAACGATTTCAACCCAAATGGGTTTTATTTTTAGCATCTGAAACGTCTCAGAAAAAATTTATAGCACAAATTCCACGATGACCTATTTGGAGTAGTGAAACCCTAGAATCCAAAGCTCTGATGCCAAATGTTATGAAACCAGCTCACAAAAAGATAGAAAAGATAGTTCAACACCTTATAATTCAGCATCTTCAAGGGTGCAACCTCCTTTACATTAAAAAAATGAAAAATTCTTAGATGATTCAAATGACAAAACCTCCTTTCTATATATAGGAGTTTAGGGGGTCACAACCTAACTAAGCCGACCTAACAATAATAATATAAAGGCACAATCATTACAATAGAGGGATTCTATGGGGCACAATAATAACAACATGGGGAGAATAGGGGCAGAACAATATTAATAAGGGATACAACTACAATAGTAATGGGGGAATCACTAGCATTATAGGGACCCAACACATAGGATAGTAATGAATATGCTTCAAATTTTAAATATTTTGGCAAAATAGATTGATTGCAACATACATTCTAAATCTAGCCAAAAGGATATGTTAGGGAATGTGTCAAAGAACATGCTTAACAATCTGATAGTTAGGAGGACATAAATAATTTGAAACATTAACCAAGGAAATGATTCTTGAACTTACCTATGCATGGACCAAGTTGTTGGAGATGATCTCCACCTCATTGAAGATGGTTTTGTATTCATAAAGCCATAGAACACAAGGATCCAATTCTTGTAGAAATGGGTTATGTCTTCCTCTCTATATGATATTCTCATTAGGACCATGGAATCTTAAACTACCAACTTGAAAGTCTAAGTGGAGTACAACACTTAGCTAAATTCCTTGAATGAATTTGGTGTTATCCCATCACTTCACTAATGTTTTAGGGGTCATTGGTTTCTCTATAATCTTAGGCTTTCATTGGTAGTTCATGGTGTCAATCCATTTAGAGAGCTCAAATATACTTACTTAGTGTGATCTGATTTTGTTATTAACAATAACATTCCTCCATGGATGTCAATAAAGAGGGAGCACATAATATTGGCAATGATTGTTCTACGTATTTGTTTAGAATACCTTGAAAGGCCTTATTCATGAGCAAGTTAGTGAAAGATAAACATTGTAGACTTTTACAATATTGAACAACTACTACAAACAGTTCAAGTAGAGGTTACTTATCACATGATCTAATTTTTTGGGATCAATAATACACAAGAATAAACAAGTGAGAAGAGAGAAATTTAATTTATTGTAATAGTAACCAAAGTTACATTTGTCATTTGACAAAAGAAGTTAGTACATAGGTGAGCTTAGGCCAACCCCTTAAAAATAGCCATACGACCTTCCTCTTTTGCAGCTCCTTGACCGTAAGGGTCTAATTGAAAAACACATAGTTCCTTTAAACATTTGTAGGTTGTGGCAACCACTTCAAGCCCTTGAACTTGAAGATAATCCAATATTTGCAATCGTTTACAATAATAATTCCATTATACACACTCCTCATCTTAGATTTGGCCAGAGAGGGAGAATATTGGATTGATGTCAGCCTTGTAAATGAACAACCTTTCCTACACATTGGTTGGACTCTCCATCACTAGTTGGAGTATGTGTGTCGTGAATCAAAGATGATATCTTAGCATGAGTTATTGACACTTGAACATACTTGCCATGGATCTCATGGAAAAAATATGAAGAGACTCTTTGAATATTAGGAAACATGTGCTCATACTCTACTTAATTTGTAGGTGGTAGCGTTTCAATTTTTTCCATTTACAGGAAAATATCACCCAAAAAGTCAACTTTTGAAAAATCAATCCTATGCTAAATCACTCCTACCTTCTCATTGTTAAGATCTTTGTGAGCTTTCACCTATGACCCTTAAAGTTAGTGCCCTTTAGCACCTCGAATGGTGGAATAGGAGGTGTTGCAATAGGAGGTAAACTCCATTCCCCTTCACCTTTGTCGAGACCTCTAGATGCACCTACAATCTATAACCCTCCTTTGACTCAACACGAAATTTTGTTATTTTTTCACTTCCTTTACATACCCTCCCTATAGGGGCATCCTCATAGGAAGAGCTTGTGGTTGAAATATTACAACAATGAAATGGGGCACACCATCTCTTTATAGGGTTTCAAGGGAGGGGTATTTTAAAATAACCAGCTTATCCCCTGTAGCCCTTAAGACCTTCTCAACACATTAATGAAATGACAGATTGATAACTAGACCCAAAGATAGATCCCAAAGTTCAGGGCTAGACCCAAACATAATGAATCACACCATTGATTAAGCATTGATATTGAGTTTTGGTAAAATCAAGGACCTCCTTTCAAGATCTTGACCTTCTTTTTAGCATTCTCAAATGCAAGGTTTAAAACCCACATTAAAAAGGGGAGGTTTGCACCTTAGCCTTTGTAACCTTTGTCCAATACGAATCTATTGGAGTGACTTGGATATGTGAGGTCTTGATTTCTAGAGTACCCAATCAATTTTTTTGAGGCCAACTCCCTAGCTCCAACTAAAATTTAGTCCTATTGAAGAGGAAACTTGAAAAATCCTATTATTTGGAGATATTTTTCCTTCCTTTTAATTGATTTACAACAAACCTCAGTGCCTCTCCTTTCTCATCTTTCTCTTCCTATTTCCAACAAAAAAAAATCATTAATCATATATCATAAACACTTTATCTCATCTTTCTCTTCCTATTTCCAACAAAAAAAATCATTAAGCATATATCATAAACACTTTATATAAGTAAACATTGCAATCATTTAGAGAGTATATTTATCGGTGAACCCATGCAACAACCCATTGCAATCTAATATGGTTCTAATATGGTTTTAATAAATCTTAAAAACTTTGATCCCTCTTAACTACTAATAAATTTTATGTTGGTTTCTAATTTGTTAATATACATATTATTTTATTATTGTTAAATGTAATATTAAGAAATAACAACTTTTTTATATTAAATTATAATATAAATAAAATTATTTTTCAATTATTAATTTAAATATATTATATATATTTATTAATTTAAAATGTTTATTATTATATTTTTAAAATTTATAATTAATTAAATATTAATGTGTTATCGATGAACCCATGCAACAACCCATTGCAGTCTAATATGATTCTAATTGTCTCCTCAAAACACACCTTAGAAAACTCTTACAACTCTTGGCTTCTATATCGAATTAGTGTAACTGCAGGTATGGCAAGCCTATCAAATATTATTGTTGTTTTTATTTTGGCATGGCACGAAATGTACAGGTTGAATTTTGGTGCCTTCATTTGAAATCAGCAATTACCTTCCGATTCTACATGTGCACAATGTCTAACTATGAGGTAGGGTTTTTCTTCATTTTTTTCATTTTCTTCAAGTTTTATGTTGGGTAAAGGCAACCCCATCAAATATTATGGTTATTTTTATTTGGGGATGGCGCCAAATGCATAGGGTTGAATTCTGGTGCCTTCATTTGAAATCAGCCATTACCTTGTGATTTTGCATCTGCACAATATTTGGCTATGAGGTAGGGTTTTTCTTCATTTCTTTAATTTTCTTCAGGTTTTCTGTTGAGTGGGGTAGGGTTGTTGATTTCATGGGACCTTGTCTGAGGTAGGGCTTTTCTTAATTTCTTTCATTTTCTTCAGATTTTTTTGTAGGGTGTGGTCGTTGATTTCATGGGTCCTGTCTTTCGTAAGTGATATCGAGATCCATAAGCATGCTCTTGTGTCGTAGTTAATTCAGTTTTATTTAATAGCACACCCTTGTATCACATCTGCCAAATCCAACATTCCTAAGCTAAAAGTTGACCAAGCACAATAAAAACTTGGGTTCCCATATGATTAATCCTTGTGATAACTAATTCTAAACATAAATTTGTCTTTGCAATTTACACATCTAAAAAAATCATTGTTCCTCCTCGAGGTCCGTGCAAATGACATATTAATGAAAAATATTTGGATGGCTCTGCCGATTTCAACAGGGCTTAGAAGCATTGTGAATGCTCATGATTGACTGCATTCTTAATCCCAGTCTTTCCCTTTTCGTGACTTGGTCCCCACTATTATTTTTCTCAAAAGGTGGCTAGTAAAATTTAAGGTTGTATTTCTGGTTGCAAACGGTGCAGAGAAAGTAGCTCTGTCTCGAGAAACCTGCATTTTGTTCATGCACAGTTGCTTAAAATATAAAGAAAACTTTCAGGCTATGTGGTTTTTCTGTGTTATGGAAATGGCAACATAGGCAATCATGTTCCGAAAGTTGCAGAATATAGGAGGTAGTTGCAAGAGAAGCAAAAAGGATCAATGACAAAACATTGAGAATACAAGCATGATCTCTTTCATTTATTAATTATTTGTTTGGGTTTCTTGAAATAATCATAACAACCAAGAGGGTCCATCACCATCTTCTGTGACACATTTTTTACCCACAAATTCTATGACTTAATATTTTTGTAATGTAATTTAAGTATTATTTTTGGGGTGGGGGGTGTAGGGGCACATTAAACACGTACCAGGAACCACGCCTGGACCTATCTCGGCTTAGGTGTGAGGTCTGAGGTGGGGGTACCCATTCCATTCGGGACTTGCACCTTACCTTGTCACTTCTGAAACTCCTATCATAGGGCATATAGGGAATAGAACTGTGGTGGATGTTTTAATACTACTTTATTCATTTATTTTAAATTTATGTAAATGCCTCTTTGTTAAGGAAGTAGGCTCTACCCTAAAGATCACCAGGTTTAATTTGGGCGCTGCAGTAGTGCTTTGGTGAAGATGGCTAGGGTTCAAATCATAGATAACCCAGGCTTAAAGCCTGAGTGCTCTTATAAAAAAGACTACAAAAGATGAAAGGTCAATAAATGTGAGTTTGAAATGATAGAAATTGTAAAAAGGATTTGTCCATGGGTGTTGAGCACTTTGTGAAATGATAAAAATTGAAAATTAGCACAGTTTGTGATCTCTAAGCTCAAGGTTCATGGGTTGTGGGCCCTGTGTGAAATGAAATGATATAAATGTAAAGTAGCATTCTTTATGGGCTTTTAAGTCTAGATTTAAACTTAAATGTCACAATTGAGGGGTATATCGAGATCCATAAGAACCAGCGCTAGTAGTAGAAGTTGATATAGCACCAATAGTTTATCCAACACCTATTCTTGTAGCAGAGTAAGCATATCCAGTCGCACGTGATTCTATTGATCCAACCATGGAAGAGCTATAGCGAAGAAAGGAGGAGGAGCATAGGCTAGGGCGAAGGCTAGTGCACCTAAAGCATACGTTGAAGCATCCCAACTAGGAGCAAGACTATAAGTAGCATATCCATAAGCATAGGTGAAGGTAGCATCATATATAGTAGCATCAGTAGATTCTGTAGTAGATTCAGTCGATGAATTAGTTGATCCAGTGGATCTAGTCATTGACTCAGTGGAGCTAATCCACCCACTCACCCATGGTTAGCCCAAGATGCAATTGCCATCGCAGGACCTCAACATGATTTTCCTAAACATCCTAAGAGGCCTACTACCCAAATTCGATCCTGACAAAGGAGAGCTACCAGAGGTTCACATTAAGAGATTCATGATGGTGATTCGACTCATGGGAATTCAACATGAAGATGTCGTCTATCGGCTCTTCCCATATATGTTCAAAGGAAAAGATTCTGTTGACACCTAATCATCAGGATTAGGTGAACATAATGTAAATAAATAAATAAGTAATATGAACAGTCATCGGGAGATGAAGTGAACAGTCTCTCCCTCATGTATATAATGAAGACCAACCTGAAGGAATAAACATACGAATCAATTTTGCTTTGAGGAGTTACTGCCTGGCCTGACATGGTATCAAAGCCAGCTCCCAAAATAGGTGTAACTCCCTTCTACCTACTGCTCTCTATCCATTGCCCCTGTGCGCTTTTCTGCCATAATTAATTCTGAATCCTCTGACCTGCCATAATTTCTGGTAGAGCCTCGCCTCTAGACCATGTTGGAAAGTCTACTGCACAGCTGCATGAGGATTCGAAATAACAGTCAATTGGTTTCTAGTAGAGCCTCGCCTCTGGATCACGCTGGAGAGTTTACTTCATAGTTGCATTGTGTTTTTTAGCCATATGCTAAATACCACGCTTGTATAGCAGAGACTGTTCATTAGCTTATGAAGTTAAATGTGTTGAATATTAAACTGTTTTGAATGATAGTCCGCTTGGTCGAATCACATGGTATGTATTGAACTATTTTGAACGCTAGTCTGTTGAACTGTTTTGAAGGGCGTTGAATATTGAACTGTTCATGGCATATTGTAAAATGGTATGGGTTGAATATTGAACTATTTTAAATGTTGTAAGTTAAATGGTATGATGAAGAATGGCGTCCTGAAAGTCATTGTTCCCAAGTTTACAAAAGAGGAGGTCAAGAATGTGATTAATGTGCAAGTGGAGTAAGGTTGTTCAAAGCTTTTCATTTGTTTTTTTTATTATTGAAACATCGAAGCTGAAAGTCTTGATTTTTTTAACGTGTGGTGATGATAAGCTTTTTTGGAATATAATATGATGCTGAGAGTGCGGCATCAGACAAGGAGTCATCATTGGGAGATTTTCCAAGCCTTTTGGTATCAAAAAGATTGCGTTGTTTCTCTCTACGACTTTGATTTGCTTCACGTTGTTGGCTTGGTTAACGTTGTGGTATTATTTTAAATCAATGAAAAGCTATGCTGACACCTAAAGTTTGTGGTATTAACACTGGCCTGAAGTTTGTGGTAGTTCTTGGAATATTTTACATTGGTAAGCCATGTAAAATATGTTAAATGGCTATTTGTGAGACCATGTGCGACCATGTGCACAATAATAGTACTATCTTTCAATATAGTTTGAATACTCTAAGTTTTTCATTACAGTACTATATTTTAATATAGTATTGTCATACCAATGCCTCTTTGAATTGTAATTTTTTTTTAAAAGAAAAATTACCACCATAAGTAAAATTTGATTGTATATTGGCAGAAGTATTTTTATATCAGTAGAAGTATTTTTACAATACACATATTACTGCCAGCAGAAGTATTTTTTTACAATATGCATTCAATCATATCTATTGTGGGAATAATTCTCACTAGCAAGGAGAACTATCCTGAGTGGTCTCGGATGATAAAACACACCCTCATTTTCAATGAGTTGTGGAAAGGAGTGTGTGTCAGAGACAGAGACAATGAACCAGAACAGCCTACCTTAGACAAAGAGCTCATCATTTGGGAAAACAAGAACAATAAAGCTTATGCATTAATCACAACATCTGTAAATGAAGAGGTGAGTCGCCATATTTCGTTATTCTCAACTGCCTTTGAAGCCTTACAAATGTTGTAAGAACTCTATGGCTCACATTCTGCACTTGAAGTTGTTCAACTCATGATTAAACTCTTCACTCTTGAACTGCAAAATAATGATTCTCTTGCTCTTTCATCTGAAGTAAAGTCTATAATGCATGATATCAAATCCACTAAAGTTGAATTGGATATTCCTCTTATCACTTTTATCAAGCCACTTTATCCTACTTACTCCAATTATATTGAGTCATTGCAAGCAAATGGAAATCTCAAAGATATCACCTTTGACTCTCGTGTGAACAATCTTGCTGAAAGAGAGAAAGATTTTGGAAAGAAGACAACCCCTGAATCTTCTGAAGAGGTTGTGTGCCTTTCTCATAAAGAAAATCATCCTGCTCAAGATTCTTCAGGGAAGAGGTGGTCGAAGAGGAAGAGGAAGATATTTCAGAGGCAGGGGGGCAGACACTCTCAAGAAGAAAAGGAAGATTTGCACTGCATACGCTACAAAATAAATGGATCACATGATGCCTCTACATGCAAGCTACCATGGGACAAAATTGAGCAGTAAAGAAACCAACAGAAAGGTACAACTGATGATTCAGACAAAGGTAAATCACCTGAATCTACTCACTAAATTGTGGCCCAATGTAACATTGGAGTAAATGAATATTTATTTAATGCTTCACTTGCTTCTTGGAAAAATGATTGGCTGCTTGATTTAGGAGCAACCTGCCACTTGACTCATAGAAAAGATTTTTTTGAAGATTTCACTGACAATGTTGATGGAGCAGTATACTTTGTAGACCAATAAAAAATCAAGACATCAAGGCTTGGCACAATCAGGCTTAAACTGTTTGGTCTTCCAGACTTTCTTCTGCATCATGTTCTATATCTCCCACAGCTCAAGAGAAACTTGTTGTCCTTGGTCCACATCCACCATCAAGGTCACTCCATTCATATGTTTGATGGCAAGCTTGAGGTAAGAAAAGCATCTGACCACTCACTTGTCATGAGGGGAATAGAAGAAGAAAGACTTCTCAAGCTGCAAGAACCTCTGCTCGTGCACAACATTTATCATACAATTCTCATCATTAAGAAGGTACACTTCCATCAAGTTTATTATGGCATGCTAGATTTGGACATTTGAACTATGACAGCCTCCGCTTGTTGAATAAAAATGGTGTTACTGGTTTGCCTATAATTCCTAGGAAATTTGAGCAATGTGATGCTTGTATTCTAGGAAAGCATAGCAAACATTCTTTTCATGATTCAAATTCAAGAGCACATAGAAAAATTGTACTCATTCATTCAGATTTATGTGGTCCAATTCCTATTCCTTCTGCAAATGGAAATAAATATATGATGACATTTATTGATGACTACACCAGAATGTGTTGGGTTTATTTATTGAAGAAAAAATCTGATGCTTTCTAAACATTCAATAATTTTCATAAATGGATTGAAAATGATGCACAATCTCATATTGGGTCTATTCACACTGATAATGGAAAATAATACACATCAAATGAATTTGAAAACTATCTTCGCCAACATGGGATCGAACATCAAACAACTGTACCTTATAATCCCCAATAGAATGGTGTAGCTGAAAGAATGAATAGGACAATCTTAAATATGGTACGATCCATGCTCTTCTTCAAAAATGTAAAGATAATGTTTTGGGCTGATGTTGTTCTATGTGCTGCATATATAAAGAATAGATGTCCATCTAATGCTATTAGAAACAAGACTCCATATGAAATGTGGTATGGGCATGTTCCTTCTGTAAAGCATCTCAAGGTCTTTGGTTCCACTTGTTATGCCTTGATACCAAAGGTACATAGAAAAAAACTTGGTGCAAGAAGTTGTAAGTGTATCTTCGTGGGGTATTCAAACACCTCCAAAGCATACCGTCTCTATGATGAATTAAATAAAAAGTTTGTTGTATTTAGAGATGTAATTTTTCTTGAATCATCCAAAACTGACAATGTTGTTGAGTGGAAACTTGATCGCTTGGATAGATTCACAAAAGAAAAATCATTTCAAGAATTTGATAATCAGATTCCACATCTTGAAGGGGGGATTCCTATACTAGATCAGCATGTAGAATCTTCTTCTGAAGAACACTCTCCCCCGCATGAAATGCCAACAATAGACGATGCTTTAAGTGATGTGATTGATAGAATTGGGAGACTCAATCTTGATTCAGTCCCAACTCAATCAACGAAGCAACCTGGACCATCTGAGAAAGGTCCCCCAAAGTGGCTGACAAAGACATTTGAAAGTGTTCATCCTGATGAGGTTGAAAAGACAGGAACTAGAAATTCAAACTGGCAAAATGGAGGTGATGTGGATGACTCTAAACCCGTTGATATGGATGTTTCTTAGGATTGTGAATTGAACTTGTCTACAGATTTTGAACCAACTTCCTTCAAAGAAGCTGCTTCTCATGATGAATGGAAAGAATCGATGCAAAAGAAGTATGATGCCCTCATAAAGAACGGCACTTGGAAGCTGGTCGATCCTGCATTAGGAACCAAACCAATTGGCTGCAAGTGGATCTACAAGAACAAGTATAAAGCTGATGGCTCACTTGACAAGCACAAAGCTAGGCTTGTGGAAAAAGGTTTTGCACAGAAGGAAGGGGTTGATTATGAGGATACTTTTTCCCCCACAGCAAAATGGGCTACCATCCGTACACTCTTTGCCCTAGCAGCGCAGAACGGTTGGAAAGTCCATCAAATGGATGTAAAAACTGCTTTCTAAAATGGAGATCTAAAAGAGAATGTTTTTATGTCTCAACCTGAAGGATTTGTTGTGAAAGGACATGAACATAAAGTATGTAAACTTGTGAATTCCTTGTATGGCCTCAAACAAGCACCGCGAGCTTGGTATGAAAAACTAACTGAGCATCTTCTGAAACTCAATTTCAAACATTATGATCTTGATGATGCAACTTTATTTGTCAAGAAAGTTGGAAAAATAGTTGTATATCTTGTGGTATATGTAGATGATATTTTGATGACAGGGAATAGCGAAAGCTACATTACATCCATAAAGAAGGAGTTGGGGAAAAGTTTTGAAATGACTGATTTGGGCTATGTTCATTACTATCTTGGCATTAAAGTAACCCAACATCTGAAGTCCATATTTCTTTCTCAAAATAAATACATTGGAGATTTGTTGAACAGGTTTGGCATAACAGAATGCAATCCTCTTACTACTCCAATGGAACAAAACTTAAAGCTCACATCTATTAAAGGAAAAGAATTTGAGGATGCAACAAAGTATAGACAGCTTGTAGGAAGTCTCAACTACCTAACTACTACCAGACCAGACATTTAGTTTGTTGTTGGAATCCTCTCCAGGTTTATGAAAAAGCCTTGTGAGGGACATTGGTCTGCTGCAAAAAGAGTTCTAAGGTACTTGAAGGGAACTCAAGACTTTGGAATCAATTATACATAGGTGGAGGACTTCAGCTTGATTGGATATTCTGATTCAGACTTCGATGGAGACAAAGAAGTTGGGGTATCTATGTCAGGATATGCTATGAGTCTTGGATTAGGAGCTATCTCCTGGAGATCACGTAAACAATTAGTTCCAGTAGATTCCACAACAGAAGCAGAATACATGGCAGCAGCTGAAGCAACAAAAGAAATTGTGTGGCTCAAGAAAATTCTTGAAGATTTGCAGGTAAAACAAGTACAATCAACTCCACTCATGATTGACAATACCTCTGCAATAAAGTTGGCCAAGAACCCAAAGTTCCATGATCAAACGAATCACACCAATACTAAATATCAACTGATTTGACATCATTTTGAGGCCAAAACAATCCATCTCCGTCATTGTTCCACTAATGAGAAAATTGTAGACATCTTCACCAAAGTGCTTGGAAGAGAAAAGCTTGAACGATTCAGCATGATGCTTGGAATCACCAACATCCCTTCAGATTAAGGGGGGGAATGTTGACACCTAATCATCAGGATTGGGTGAACATAATGTAAATAAATAAATAAGTAATATGAACAGTCATCGGGAGATGAAGTGAACAGTCTCTCCCTCATGTATATAATGAAGACCAACCTGAAGGAATAAACATATGAATCAATTTTGCTTTGAGTAGTTACTACCTGGCCTGACAAATTCAATGTGGTACTTCAGTCGACATCAGGGATCCATTACAAGCTGGGCACAATTTGAAGCATCTTTTATGTATAAGTTTTGGGATGACAAAAACCTCAGACACACGGTTCTGCTACTGGTGTATTGTGCCAAGACATTTCACTTTTGCAAGTCCTTTGTTTTCAATCGACTAGAATACTTGACTTCTGCTATTACAAACGTGCCCATATAGTTTAGAAAATTATACCTTGAACGCATCTTAAAATAGCCTTCATCAAGCCTGTCAACCTTTGCTTATTAAACTCAAACCTCTTCCACCTGCTAAGTCACTTTCTTCAAAAGTGAAAAAATGCCCATGTCATTTTACATACTAACACCTGGCACATAGTAGACATTGAGGAACATCATCATATTCCCTCCAAAGGGAAATCTTGACATTTCTTTTACCAACTACCATATACTCCTTCCCACCACCAAACATCACGGAATCCTTGGACGAACACGACACGTACTTTGTGAACCAATCCGTCCTATTAGTGAAATGTCGTGAGGGCCCTAAATCAATATAGCAAGCAGATGACCTGGACTGATCATGATGGGTGTAGCTCTACGCATCTATTTATATGTTTATCAGTTTCTAGCCCTAGGCTAGTGACCTTGTCTTTCATTATGTAATCCTTGTTTGGTGTTAGCCCTTGTGATTGTATGATGAGCCCTCTTCCCCTTCCCCCGATTGTTATTCTATTTTCGATGCTCCTAGAGCTATAGCTCTTATAAGTGGGTCTATATGGCAAGGGTAGTATGGGAACTGTATGAATTATATACACAACTATGAAATGAGTATTGACTGTAACCTCATGAACTTACTTGTAGCTTGATCTTTCGCTGCTTATTTCACCTAGAGAAAAACAAATATTCTAAAAAAAGAATAGTACATAAACAACATTATGTAAAAGAGCTTAGAAGAGGCAAGAGTTGCTAATCAGAGTCGGCACTATAATCTATCATAGGTTGAATAATATTCTTCCTGTATTGAGTACTTGAGCTATATCCAATTAGAAACAATATCTATTTCTGATTTACAAGCACTACAGTATGCTAATCAGAGTCGGCACTATAATCTACTAGATACCATGGGGTCGTTGATTCCATGGGACCTCCTCCTCTGGAGCCTCCTTTCAACAACAAAAACAATAAACCACTCCACCTCGGAAACAATCTAGGACTCCTAGCCTATGAACCTCTCTTTCCCTTGCATCATCTAAAGCTTGTGGATGAACAGACCTACCAGGACCTATTTCCCGTCCTAAAAATGTGCGTGAGTCTCCCTCAAAGAGTGAAAGCTCATGGGAAACATAGCATATTGAGCAGACACGTGTGGAGGTGGTAGCAGAGATATTGAAACAAACAATGAACTCTACAGAGATCCCAAATTCTTTAGATAAGCTTTTCAAAATATAAGTTTTTTTTTTTTCAAAAAGCATTTGACATTTATACATTAATAGGTTAGGAAACTGAACATTCATTGAGAACTATCACTGAGAAATACATGGGATATTTATACATTCAAATAAATATGTTCCATATATAATGAACACAAAGCAAGCCATAGCATGGCGGTCAACCTAACAGATAGCGACCAATACTTTTAGCATTCAGCTCCATCCATATAAAAGGAAGCACCGTGAGAATTTAGACTATCCATGATCACAATCTGCATATCCTTTGAAGGTTTCCAGTGGCACTTTGGTTGGTTTATGAACCAATTATTTATTTGTTTCTGATACAGACCAGTACTTTTAGCCAAAGAAACCTTGTCTGTTTCCCAAGGATATGGTCACTTGTAATGTACATTCCACCAGTACTTTTAGCCAAAGCGACCTTGTCTATTTCCGAAGGATATGGTCACTTGTAATGTGCATTCCACCACTCAAGCAGCTTCTACCTTGCCTCCATCGAGATTTTTCCTTTATTTTTATTCTTCATAAATTCTTTCTTGAGACTGTTGAAATATCCACTGTACTTAAGAAGAAGTTGATCTTTCAAACCTGGTGTTTAGCAGCTTCGAGCTATGGAGAAAGTGCCCAAAATTTGTTAAGGAAGAGAGGCCAAGTTTTTATCTTTTGGAAAGATGAGTTTGCACTGCAAAGAAAGGGTTGTATTACTCCAAAGTCATTGCTGGTCGAGTTGTTGGAACTAAGGACTGAGTTTACTGAAGCAAGGGGTCAAAGATCATTCTCATTTTGGTGGGATGATTTATATGAATAGAACAAAGGCCAAGTTTCCCATTAAATATTAAATTAAGTTTGCATTCCTTTTAGTAGTTGGTTGAACGTATAAATACTTGCTGAAGGTCGATTTAGGTATAGGAGTTGATTTCTTGAGCTATTGAATGCCAAGTATCTTACTATTTGTCTGTTGGACGTGTATTCTTTATTGAGCATGGTCTTGTAGCTTCTAATGGTTGTGGTACAGTTTGCAACGCTGAGAAAAGGAGAGGTTGCTCACTGAAATTTTCTCTTGCTGAAGTGTATAAAGGCTAGTTATTACACAAAGCTTGGGTTTCCTTGCTTCTGTACGTGTTATCAGCCTCCTAGAATATTTCTTCAAGCTACAGTGAGCGAGTAGGCGCTGATATGAAAGATGGTGGAAAAGCATAGATGATGTTAAGCTTATTCTCTGACTCTAGGTTCCATTGTGCATTCATTTTCTGATTATGGTTCTACTATATATACACTTTAAAGTGCTAAATATTAATATGTTCATGCTTTGTAAATTGTGGACTGATATTTAATTAAAAGAAATATGTTTTATGCTCAGATTTGTGTTGTCCATTTGGTTAGAGCTGTGACACTCACTCCAAATTGTTGTTGTTGTCCCCGTCTAGGTTATCACTTAGTCGGTGCACATGTTAAGCATGGTCCCTAGTGGTTTTGCATGATGCGACTCTAGCTCCATTCATAAGAAAGAAATAGGTGTTGTTTAGTTTTTTTTTTGTACATTGTAGAACTTGATAGAGACCCTTTGTGTGCCAAATAAAATCAACTATGTATAGGTTATGAAAAATACCTTTACTACTATTTTTCTTATCTCTAGCTTTGTAGTTTTCGATTAGATTCTCTGTTTGTTGACAGGTACCCTGAAAATGATGAATTTGCATACTAAAAATTCATCAACAAATGCATCTCCAGCACTTCTGTATCTCTCTGTGACGCTTCCCTTCATGTGCAAAGAGTAAGATCTCATGGAAAGTTTCATTGTCAAAATATTCATAAACAAAAAAAGGCTTTCCCATATGAACTTCTTAGGGATTTTACAATTTCAGAAGCAACCTCAAGATGAATTACAATCATGTTTTTATCACATAGTGGGTGAGTTACCCAATGTTTAAGTAATCTTGCACCAAATAAGTATGTGTGTGGTCCATCATCCATAGTAATGATTCATTTCGGGAGGCAATGGCATTATTTCTTAGCACCTCTAATGGCTACAAAAAAAAAATCAATCTAGTATCCATTTCCTAGGGATTCAAAACGTTACCAACACACTATATTATTTTCAAAACAATTAAGTTACTAACACTTTGCCATTTTCCAGAGGCTACTGTGTAGTTCTCCATGTTGAGTGCTTGATTTTGATACTATGGCTTCCTCGCAGGTATTCAAAACTTGGTGCTCATTGAATTCGTAAACTCTATATGAATCTTACTGATAGGTGCCCTTCTATTTTGTGTCATGAGATGTAGAAACTGATTGTTCACTCATCCAAATGCCATTTTTGTATGGATGTTGGCAATTCTAAATTCAATTTCTAAAGCCTGGGTGAATTCCAGATTCGCAGAACTCCCTCGTCACCTCCAACGACAACAAATGGCCAAATTGACTGGATTCCAAGGTGTATGCATTTAGCCTCATCCTTAGCTGGTGTCTTGCTTCAATATCCCATGTATAAATGTCACTGGATACAACACTTATAAAGTGCTTAAATCTCACAACCAATGACCATATCCAATCTCTTTCCATACATGAATTCCCATATCCAAGGGCAATTATAAATTATGACAGAGTCAAGGCCCAAGTATGTAATGGGTCCAATATGTCCACAAAGGAAAATTTCAGTTCTCTGACCTGTGATTCTTGAAATGTCAAACAAATGAGGGGACTCAAGAATTGCTCGCCAATCTCTCACAAAAACCTTAGTTCCACCCACAACCAACATCTCCATATGTGCTACTATGGCTCATATTGTTCTATGAAGTGGTCGTGATTGTTCAATTAAAAACCTTTCTGTGTGTTCCACATTCTGATAATTGTATCATATCTTGCAATAAAAATAAGATTTACAAATGCCTAAAGACAAATAGACCATATGGGTTCCTTATGGCTATGGAAAACATTTATTTTAAATGGCCCTAGAAAAGCCTTGCTACAAGCTTTTTTCTCAAGGTACAGCTATCTCCATGATTTTTTTTTGGTGTCAAGGAATCTTGAATGCAGAGTATTTTTTTATTTCATGGTGGTTTTGATAAGAAAAATATGGAAGGGCTATTTATGGTAAGTGGTTTTACTGTGGGGGGTGGATGGGTGGGTGTTACATCAACATGAGGTAGATACCTATACCAAAATGATCCTTTTGTTACCAAATAATCAACAAATAATAATAAAACATAGCTAATTAACACCCTTTTGCTAAATTTACTTTTGTACACAAAATTTAGGGCTAGTGTAGGAAAATATAGGTAAGAAGGGTATGTTGTGGGTGGCCAAAAGGGTGCAGAAAGGTGTCAAATAGGGCCTTGTCAATAAGTATTTGTTTTTGCCAGGGGAGGGGGGTGAATATAGATCTATATTATATATTGAAAGAGATACAACAAATGAAGATACTTTAGGTATTTGCTACAATTCCATCTCCATGCTCATTGAACTTATCCTTTTCCATCTTTTATTGGTTGGAAAAAGAAAGAAAATATCTCCATATTGTGGCAAGAATAATATGGATTCTTAGCTAGGATTATGGTTTCTCTTGTGTTGATGCCCAATACTCAATTCAAAGCACAAGATGACAAAAAAACTATTTGATTGCTTTCCACTACCATGAGGATGCTTGACAATAGACATGCTATATCTCATTCTCATTGATATGGCCTCTGTTTATAAGAAGATAGTGAAGGCTAAGAGATAGGTTCAAAGAACAGGAAGAAGGAGAAAACAATTCATGCACAAGTTCCATGCTAAATAATGCATGATGGCTAGCCCAACTCTCATTGATCTCCTCAAAATTATCTAAATCTCAAAATATTACAGGGGTGGTCATAGGTTTGTTATTGATAATTAGTATTCAACCATAGTTTGATATATTAGCAACATCTAGTCAATCACCCTTTTTCCTAATAAGGGCATAGTTAGTCTTAAAAACAAAATCATAATACTTAGTTCCCTTCAAGGCTTCGGGTGATAAATGCAAGTTTATAAATTATCATTTTATTCTTCTTGGATGGTTTCATTGTTGTTATTAGCTGAAATTTCCTATCCGTCCATGCCATCTATGGTATTCTCTTATTACCATGGGGTTTATTTCATGGTTTTCTCAAACTTCATTAATTACTAATTAAACTCCTTTCTTAAATGTATATTTAAATTTTATAAAGGGATGATCCATTAGTAAAGGTACCCATAGGTCAAAAAAACTAGAAAAAGATGCATGCAGTTAGCTTTTACCACCTAAAAATTATGTAATTTTCACATTTGCACAAGTTCACCAAAATAAATCATCAAAATACATGTTTTCCACGAATGTCACCTCATTTTCCACCTTCATTACACCTATGGAAACATTTGAATAAAACTTGGATTTGGAACCATTAGGGGTAATACACTTTTTACCCCTAATAAGTTGTGGCTAGTGTAGAAAGTACTCCCAAAACCTACGTTGGCTCATAAAAACCTCAATTTTGATTATTTCTAACCATAATCTTCTAGAAAAGGAAAGTAGAACTTATAAATGGACATTTTAAAACCTTAATTTCTATTAGTAGCTTTGACTTGCTCAATTAACCACAACTTTCATGACCACTTCAAGGTGGTTTAACGACTACTTTCTTATAAATAAAGACTTTAGGTCTCTCCATCTATCATCCATCTGCATAGAATAGGTACATGCTACCAAAATTATGCCAAAAAATCTCAAATATTCCTTCCTCTTGATGATAGTTTTTGGATCTTCATGCTAATTGCAACCGAGGGAATCAATATAAACCATGGAAGCAAATGATCCTCCCAATGAGGAGATTGTGGAGCCACTTCTTCTTCAAAGTTTTCTTTGTAGGTGAAAGTACGTATGCATTCTATTATAAATGAAGTTGTTATTTATATTCTCTAAATAATTATAATAATATTTATGTTTGTAGTTCATTCATTTAGGTTCCTTTTATATGGATAGATTAGGGTTTAAAGTATCATAAATATTCTTTGTAATACATTTTTCATGTTTTGAGATTCATGCTTGTTTATATCTAGTTCACTACCCTTATATTAGAGAAATTTTACACCATTGTTATAGTTTACCACCAAAAAATTGGAAACTCCATTATATCAAAGAAACATTTATCACTACTTGGTTGTGGGCATGCATTTACTCTGTTCAAGTAAACAGGGTATTCCATACAAGATGAACACCTTAAGTAACCAATCACACAACCAGATCAAAGATCACAACAACAACAAAAAATTATATGTTTAAAACCCTCTAAGAGGGAAACAATCCATGACGCCAACCAACATGCCTACTTGAGAAAATTTATTAATGCAAAAGAAAATATTTTGCATAAGTGAGTTGTCACAATCAATCATTAACCATGACCCTCCATGCCCTCTAAATAGAGACCAAGGAACAATTGGGTGTTAAGACACAAATTAATAGCCATTATTATCAAGAAGACTATGAGCCATTAGATCACTATATGTCTATAGCATATCATGACCATCAAACTACAATGCAACTAATGCATACCAAAGAAATGCACTAGAAAACACACTTTTACCTAATAGACACATTAGACTAAGTTGAACTTTAACTCCTAATTGTCTAGAAATCCTAACATCCCCCCTTAAAGCAACATGGGATAGGATTGAAGGATCTACAAAGGTGACATAATGGGAGAAGGGAGAACGAAATAGATCCCATCGCCCTACTCTCTTCCTAATGGTGAAAAAGTACCAAAACCCTTACTTTTCTTGTTGTTGTGAGGATGTTGCTTCTTTGGATGTTTGTTTTTATCTTTCTTTTAGGCCACTGGGGCCTTGTTAGATGTACCTATAATGCTAATCATTCCAATATGTCCTTCATGGTTTCCGAAGGTGCGTGTTACATTTGCACAGAAGTTTAGATATCATTCAAATATCTAAACACCAAATAACATTGAGATTTTTCTTTCACTCAACCTATAACATATTGCATTTGTCTTCATCAATGCTCTTCTTCCATATGCTATCCACTTATGACACTTCCTTTGAAATATTTGGTGCATTTTCTAGTTATAGGTCATTTATAAGTTATAAATGTCTTCATAGTTTCACTTCTAACTGATTATTCAAATGAACATATTGATTCTCTTATACATCGCTATTTTTCCCGCGACTCACTTTTCATAACTTCCATAGTCATTAGGTAGGGACCTACAGCTTCGATGTTGCTTTTCTTGTTTAGTAAAATATTGCTGAGAATTTAATTTGTTGAAAGTTGTAGAATTTACAATTTATGAAGTTTCAAGGTCTACTTTTTAAAAGTTTAATTCTTTAAAGGGTGCTAGCCCAATGGAAGAGCACCTGCTTTACAAGCATGAGGTTGGTGGTGCGATTCCATCATGCTTTGACATCCATATGGAATGGTGACGATCAATTTTTGGTGACAGAGGCTCTTTTGACCATCACCAATGTGCTTTGGTGACATTTTTCGACCCTCACTAAAATATGAAATGGTGACGGTCAACAAACGCCACCATATATACGCATCAATAGTGACGACCCTCAAAGTTCCATAACCATAAATTGTTGTTGTTGATATGAAATGATGACGGTCACTATCCGTCATTATTGTCATTATTCATGATAGACCTTGAATGTCACCACTACACCTATACTTCTAGCAATGTGGCTTTTGGTGAGGGTCAACGAACGTCACCATATATATGCACCAATAGTGGCAGCCATGAAAGATCCATCACAATAAATCGTTGTTGTTCATATGAAATGGTGACAGTCACTATTCATCATTATAATCAATATTCATGACAGACCTTGAATGTCACCATAACACATATTTTTTGTGACGTTCAGTTTTTAGTGACCAAGGCTATGGTCCGTCACCATTGCTCATATGAAATGGTGACAGTCATTATCCATCATTATAAATCATTATTGGTGATGGACTTTGAATGTCACTACAACACCTATACTTTTGGTTGTGCCACCTTTGGTGACGTTCATTTTTTGGTGACAGAGGCTATGGTCTATCACCATTGATCATATGAAATGGTGACGGTCGCTATTCGTCATTATAAATCATTATTGGTAATGGACTTTGAATGTCACCACAACACCTATATGTTTTGCGATGCCACCTTTGGTGACATTCAATTTTTGATGACCAAAGCTCTTTTGGCTGTCACCAATGAGCTTATGGTGACATTTTTCGGCCCTCACCAATGTCCTTTTTTCTTGTAGTGACGATCGATGAAATCATGAAGCATAAAAGAGAAAGAATTCAATCACACATAACACAATAATTTTATGGGGAAAGCCATAGCTAAAAACCCTTGTTATCTATATATTGCATTAATCAGAAAATATGAGAAGATTATGATACTTTTCTCAAGCTTGAGAAACCTTTGCACTATCTCAATCTATCTTATTTCTTCCTAGACAAGCTCAAGCCAATACTTAGCTAATTTTGTTTCCTACCAAACTCATATTTCCTTGTGTAGTTTCCTAGGGAATTAGCCCATATTTAATTGGGAAATCCGACACATATGTATTGCTCAATCATCACAGGCCTTCCTCTAATTGCATGCACCACACTACAAGAAAAAAGAACATTGGTGAGGGGAGAAAAATGTCACCATGAGCTTATTGGTGACGGTCAAAAGAGTCTCCGTCACCAAAAACTGAATGTCACCAAAGGTGGCGCCACCAAAAGTATAGGTGTTGTGATGACGTTTAAGGTCCATCACCAATAATGGTTTATAGTGACGGATAGTGACCATCACCATTTCATATGAGAAATGGTGACGAACTTTAGCCTCGGTCACCAAAAAATTGAACGTCACCAAGGATGGTGTTGCCAAAAGTATAGTGGTTTTCGTGACATTCAAGGTCTGTCATGAATAATCATTATAATAATGGATAGTGACCATCACCATTTCATATGAACAACAATGATTTATTTTGATGGACCTTTCATGGTCGTCACTATTGATGCATATATTTGGCAACGTTCATTGACCATCACCATTTCATATTTTGGTGAGGGTCAAAAAATGTCATGATAAGCTCATTGGTGACATTCAAGGTCTGTCACAAATAATGACTATAATGAAAAATAGTGACCATCACCATTTCATATCAACAATAGTGATTTATGGTCATGGAAATTTCATGGCCATCATTATTGATGTGTATATATGGTGGCGTTCGTTGGCCGTCACCATTTCATATTATGGTGAGGGTCGAAAAATGTCATCATAAGCTCATTGGTGATGGTCAAAAGAGCCTCTATCACCAAAAAATGATCGTCGCCATTCCATATCAATATCAGGGCACAATGGAATCGAACCACCAACCTCCTACTTGTAAAGAATGTACTCTTCCATTGAGCTAGCACCCTTTAAAGAATTAGAATTTAAAAAATTAGACCTTGAAACTTTATAAATTGTAAATTCTACAACTTTCAATAAATTATAAAAATTAGAAAAGTCTTGGCAAATCTTTTACTAAACAAGAAAAATAACATTGACGTTGCAGGTCGCTACCTAATGGTTATGGAAGTTATGAAAAGTGGGTAGAGGGAAAAATAGTTACATATAAAAAACTCAATATGTTCAGTTGAATACTCAATTAGAAGTGAAACTTTGAAGACATTTATAGCCTATAAATGACCTATAACTATCAATTGCATCAGATGTTGTAAAGGAAACATCGTAAATGAATAGCATATGGAAGAAGAGCATTGATGAAGACATATGCAATATGTTACAGTTTGAGTGAAAAAAATTCTAAATGTTGTTGTTGTTGGGTGACTTTTTATAATTGGGACCTTTGTCTTTCCATTATCACGTAAAAATTCAAATAAAAAAAAAAATAAAAAAATTAGATATTTGAATGATATCTAAACTTTTGTGCAAATGTGATCTCCGGAGACCATGAACCACTAGAAAAAAAAAAACAAAAAATAAAAGACAAAAAGTTAGCCAAAGATAATGACCAAGGAACCATGTAATTTAGAATTTCATAAGTCCACACTTGAAACATGACAGCAACCAACCAATGAAAAATTTTGAAAATTATCACAATAAGAATATCTCTTTTCAGCGTGAACAATGGAAACCAAATAATAAGACAATAATTAATTCAATTTAAAATAACAAAACATTGGAAAAAACATTGTGCTCAAATATCTTCTAGTACAAAATGGATTTAATTCTGATGAAGCAGAAGAGTTGATACTAAATCACAAATAAAATGACCAGCAACAATGTAAATTTTGTTTTTTCAACAACACAATCCATCGCTACCTTCCATGTCCAGACATCTATATTTTTTAGTATTTAACAGCCTCTTCTACAACAAAATCCAGTGAATAGATATCATACGTTTGAACTAGAAAGTCCATAAAAGATGGAGCTGAAAAATAACCCTTGACTCATTTTGATCTATGCATGTTCACATCTAGGTAGTGGTGCCTTTCTCACTACCTTAGTGAAGAGAAAGATGAAAAATATAATTTGTTTTTTAGTCTTTCTTCATTTGTCTTGCATGCATATCGGGGAATTTGTTTAATTTCTAGCCCAAATGCTTATGGATTAACATCTAGGGTAGAAAAGTTTAATTGTTCCCTAAGTGTGGATGAACTAGAATGCTTAGATGAGCCAACAGTCATGTCACCTCTAGCTTTAGGACCACCTTTTGCCGCTGTTGTAGGGGTCTTAATCCCCATAACCTGCTTTTCCCTTTTACCCACAACATGCTCCTTTCTTGGTGAATTCTTTTTCTTTCTGCTATGTTTCATTGGAATTTTAAAACTATTATGACCAGCTTGAACATACTGCATAAGATATCCATGATGACTACCAGGCATATTACTCAATACTTTATCAATAGAACTGGTGTACCTTGTGAACATATCATATTTGAATTTAACAAATTGAGGGAATCAATTTTTCTTGGCTTTCTATTATCCCCGTTTGTTTTAGTTTTATTTGAAGACTTTGGCATGTCCTCGTCTCCCTCGGTCATCAATTTCTCTAAGTGTGTTGGTGTTTTATCATCTACCTATGTTTCTCAAATACCTAAAAAGATTTCTGCTAAGGCCCTTTTCTCACACATGGAAGAATTTTCTATAGTACTTTTTCCAACTGTTGGTGAACTTGAAGAGAAAACAGATTTCACAACACAACCTTTTTCAGCTGAGAAACACGGAGACACGAGAATACTTTGCATACATATTGTAGGAGAGGGCATATTGCTAGACTTAAACACCTTATCCTGCTAAGGTGTTCCAGTGACTTCACTTGGACAAAAAGTAATAACTTAACCTTCATTATTTAGTTTCTTTTGTTTATTTGAATTTGACTTGTGACATTCTTTATCTGAAAAGGAATCAAAATCATCAATGGTATTAAATTCATCCAACACGGAGTTTGGAGGTCCCACTGACATCTGCTTTTCTATTTCCATGCCTAAAAACCATGGAGATTTCTGTCGATACTAGAATAAGATGTATGCATGCTACTCAAGACCACATTCCTTATCAATGATTATTACTTGACAAAAACCAAAGAGACGACATAACATCAATGTACACAAAATTCCCTACTGAAATATAATCATAACTTAGCTAAGAAGACAGAAAGATATTCTTAATTAACAAAAAATTTATTTGGAAATCATGTTTATTCATATTTAAAAAGGATTGTATGTTGTACAAAATTTTTGTCTATTTATCCAAGAAATATATCATAACATATGTCACACAGTAGCAATATATGGTACCTAAAGTAAAAAGACAATTTTGCTCAAGAAAGTAGATTTAGAAAAGAGCTTTGAAAATTGTACGTTTGTCATCAAAGCTTTAATTAGTTTCACAACAAACTAGTTGGAGTTAGAAAATCAAAATCAATCATAGGAAAAGAATATGACAATGGCCAAAGTCGTTATTCATAAAAGTTACAACTAAGCTAGAGTTGTTATTGCCATTGCAGATAACTAAAATTTGGGTAGTGGTCTAACAATTAGAGTTGATCAGCAAGGAAGACTCGTCAATACCATCATTTTTTTTCCACTGTCTGTGTTGGCTATGGATTCAAATCAAATAGCTTTCTATTCTTAGGTTCTACCTTTCAAGTATTGATTTTTGGCTCACCCTTTACAACACAATTCCACCAATCCATTTGATTTTGTTTTTTCAAGAGAATTGACAAGACCTTCCCATCCTCTATTTTACATCAATCAATAACAATCTATTAATGATATAAAGAATAACAGATACACAACAAAGGCCAAATATGCACTTTATGTATGCCTATGTTGTAGATGGACTCATCTGACCTTACTAGTACAAAGATCTCACCCTAAAAAAATAACATCCACATGGGATTTACAAAAAAATTTATATCAAGCTCCGAGTAAACCAATCAAAATATGAATATCCTTTTAATCAATGTAATCTCTGACTTAAAATACAAGTGGCCTATAACTGAATGTTATATCAACCATGTCAAGTAATTGACATCCGATGAGAAATACAAGCAGTGCATATTGGATTAGTGAAATAATTGATCTGATAAAGCTCAACATCAAACAAATGACTTATGTCTAAGAAACACAAATAAATGACTTACAGATAAGACATGAGCATGGAAAATTTTAAGGATGCAAATTTATGTTAAAGTTTAGAAGCCTCAGCGAATATTGCTAGTCTCTAATATGAAAACTATAAAATATTTGGTGATAAATTTGTAAAAAATCAATTTTTTATGTTTTTATTTATACTCTCTATATAATTTTAACGATCTTTAAGGTAAAATAATTTTATATTATAAAACATGGGCGATTTTTTTTAGAAAAAATGGAAATTAGTGAATCTTTGTTTTGGAAAAACCACGGAAAATTAGCCCACCTACGAATATTAGCCCCTAAAATTTTCCATGGACATGAGGTTGCCTTTCATCCCCGCTGTTAGATAACACTTCTTTACATCACAGACAATGAAACTTTTTTTTGGTACCAGGTGGAAGTGGTATTGTAACATTAACCTCTAATAGAGTCTGTGTCCATGACTACTTCTCAAGATCTACTCCATTACCAACACTTGGGGCTAGATAAGGTATATGCAAAAACCATCAATAGGAAAATAAAATCTACATCCTTGTAAAAAAGGGGGAGGAAAAAAATAATATACAAATTGAAAGAAATTGTAGGACAACTCACTCATATAACATGATTATCTTGTCACGAACAATAAAAAATGAAATAAGGAGAAATATAATTTTAGCCATAGTTTGACAATTGATTCATTTTGCATATTCTATGAGAAATTGTGAGAAATTCATGAAAGCAGTCAGCTAAAGCTTGTCAACATCAAGATTATACACAATGATAAAGAACCGCTCCAATAGAAATATAATTCTAAACATAAGTGTTTATACCATCAACATGAAAATGAAATCTACATCCTTGTAAAAAAAAGGGAGGAAAAAAATAATACACAAATTGAAACAAACTGTAGGACAACTCATTCCTGCAACATGATTATCTTGTCATGAACAATAAAAAATGAAATCAAGAGAAACGTACTTTTAGCCACAATTTGATAATTGTTTCCTTTTGCATATTCTATGAGAAATTGATGAAAAAATTTAGCTAAAGATTGTCAACATCAGGATTATAGTCAAACATAAAGAATTGCTCCAACAGAAATATAATCCTAAACATAAGTGTCTATACAAATAAGTATTTACTATTTATTGAGGACATTGTATTTATGAAAATCTGGAAGTCAAATCTTTGAAATAACACAATTTATGGTACCACTGTCTTACCACTATATGTTGAGTATTTACTGAAATCCATTCAGGAATTTCTTCAAAGTTCAAACAATTAACATGTAGCCTAAAAAGGTCATATTTGAAAAGGAGATAACCCAAAGTTGTAGAGTATATATCTCACATTTATATATCCTAATTTCTAGATATTGAAATGACACTTTTTAGCATACTATTGTGAATTCAACCCAAACTGCTAGACGAAAAATATTGATGGTTGTTATGCTAATATAGAAGTTTTATACATGCATTTATTTAAACAATTAGCTTGCAATCTCAAACATATCTAAGGATGCACACAATACGTTGCATTTTTAGTGTTGGTGTGTGAACAATGTCATAACAATACTTCTAGCTATAGAACAAGCATTTCAAGCTTGCCTCTGTTGTATGATATGGACATTTGTCCTTCAAATAGAGTTATGAGACACAAAACCACTTTCACCCTTAAGATAAAATGTGGTTGTAAATGCATGGTGAACTCTCTTAGCACAAATATTCTCTTAGTATGGTATTGGATTCTCATACTAGTGCCAGGTTTAAGGGTGCCAAAGACTTTAGATTTTAACTATACGATATGGTGCAGGCTAGGCTTCAGGACAACATATTCTTTAGGATTTTTCATGTTGGGAAACCTCCAAATCTATGTCCAGGAAAACTCAAGTTAAATGGAAACAATGAGTCTGGTTGAGGAAGCAATTACTAGTGCCTTGGATTTGTTGGGTTAATGGGTCTAGGGATTATTGAGGGAAACAAAGAGGTTGTTATTGGTAATCCTAGAAAAATCCCAATTTATTTGAAGCCCTGAGGATGTGGTTGACCCACTTCCCAATCAAATTGAAACAATGTTGGATAGTGGTTCCAACCTCATTGGATTTCATATGAACAAAGTAGAAATTAGATTCAAAATTCAACAGACTTAATAGCTTTCAGGATTTCAGGATTTTAGGAATGGTAGGATTGCATGTTTCCATTGGATTATGTCATGTATGAGGGTATGGAACTAGAATTTAATCAAAAGAACCAAACCCTCTATGTACCTTGATGTTTGTAACTTTGTAGCATTGATTGTTGAATTCCTCTATCATGACCCTAGTAAAAAAAATGTAACCTTCACTCAAGCAAAATCATTGATTTTGCATGTTAAGTTTTTTTCTATCTTATTTTAATGTTTAAGAGGTGATGTCAATAACGAGAATCCCAATATACGCAATGATTTTGATGATATGTAGTTATTTGTTGTAGCATGATTTTTTTTTACTCTAAAGGCCATTTAGAGCCTCTTTGTTGATATAATTTTGATTCAGAATGGATTCCACTCAATTCTATGTTAGTTATATGCACCCTTTCTTACTATATATATGATAAACTTTGAATATTTTTGTATAATGGTTGGGATTCGTATGGAGGCACATTAATATACATGCTTTTTTCCAAAATTTGAATAATTTATGCATTTTTTGGTCAACCAGTTTTTTGATCCGGTTTTTATCTAGTTCCGATTCAATTCAATTTTTTGAGGTTAACCATTTCGATGACTGGTCCAATTCATATAATTAAGTAGAGCATAAAATATATTTGTATTTAAATGTTCGTGAGAGTGTTTCATGTATAAGTAAGATGGGAGTTACAAAAATCTTCAGTTATGCCCAACTAGAAAATTGAAGTGTCGTAGATGTAAGAAAATGTGAGAGAATATCCTAAATTTTGAAAAAAGAATCTTGTGATGTGTCATTGGGAACAAAATAGTCAATTCATGGATAAATACAAATCCAAGTTGAATGAAATATCACAAAACATTGTGCCAAAAAATATATTATGTGTGTCATATTGTGGTTCCTTCTTCATGTGGAAGGCATAAGAATTTTATGAAATAATGAAAATCTAAACTAGGGATATGTTGGAACCCATCAATTTTCCTTGTCTGTATATGGTAAGAGAGGAATCAAAGTTCATGAGGATAGTAATTATGTGCATGTGAAATCATGATAATGCGTGGAATGACATGCAAGCCACTAATAGTGACTCATGTTAATTGTAAATGGTCATAAAAATATAAATGGAAGTTTATATTGAAGGATTTTAACAATCCTTATTTGTTGCTAATTGAGAAAGTTTAAGTAGTCCAATATAGAGATAAATTATGAAATATCCTTAGTGATTGAGTATGATTATACACAGTTTGTTTTGTCTAGCTCAGGAAATTGAGAGGATAAATTAATATCCTCCCCAACCGAGTTCGATTGGCACTTGTGATGTGATTGCTCTTTGTGGGACAATTGTTGATTGATAATGTATATTTTCTTGGAATATTATCTAACTATGAATATGGAAGTGTTAAACTATCTTATTTAGGACATTGTATTTATAAAAATATGGAAGTAAAAACTTTTAAATAACACAATTTTGGACAATTGAGAATTTCATATGTGTGTGCAAGAATTGAAATCCATAAACGCAATCACAATTTATCATATAATTCCCTAAGTTCTCCAAAACCCTTGATAGGGAAAAAAAATAGAAACCCTAGCTCCACCAAAGATATTCCAACAAGCTAAAATCATCACTAGCTAGTCCTTGACCTCATGCAAGGCATCTCCTATTCTCTTCCTCCTTAACCAAGAGAAACCATAGCTCCACCAAAGATACTCCAACAAGCTAAAATCACCACTAGCAAGTCCTTGTCGACCTCATGCAATGCATCTCCTTTTCTCTTCCTCCTCAACAAGTACAACTTAGGGTTTACACTAGCTCCACCAAAGATACTCTCACATGGAGGTTTTTCTCTTTGGTGGAGCTAGGGTTTCTCTCGGTTTCTCTATCTAGGGCTTTCGAAAGATTGGAGAATTATATGATAGATTGTGATTGTGTTCATGGGTTTCATTTCTTCTTTATATATATATATGAAGTTTTTCGGTGAATGCTCCAAGAAACTCTATCACCTTAAGGCAAAAAGACATAAAGTACAAAGAATATTGAATGAGAGAGAGAGAGTAGCATTTCTCTTACATCTCTAACCCCAAGTATAAAAAGTAATATGCACAAGTGCATGATAGACTACAATAACAACTCACTCATTCCTCTATTTATATGAGAGGTAAGGGGATTTACAATATCAAGTGGACCTATTCCACTACAAGAAAACATGCGAGACACAAGTAGGTCTACCCATGTGAAGCACTCTACTCTAAGTGACAAGTGGCAGGCACAAAAGTGACAATGATTAAGAAGCAAGGCTCCATGGCATGATCATTACTCCCCAAGGTCCAACAATCCTCCAATGGTCCAAAGCTCCAATGCATCTCCAAGGTCATTTGTCTCCTTAAGGACAATGCATATCCAAGGTCATGTGTTGCCTTAAGGACTCCCACACCTACATGTCCACTCCCTCAACCCAAGAGTCCACATGTCAAGCGTGATCCTCCATGCAAGAAACAAAGCAACCACATGCTATTTAGGGCTCAAAAACCTCCTTCAAAATGCCAAACTCTATTCCAAGCACACAAACTCCTTTCATGCGTCAACAACATGAAGTCACCAAGCTTCATACTTATCCAACACTCCGAGGAAGAATATCTTTCAAACATCCAAACAAGGTCTAGCAGCAAATGGTAAACCACCTCCAATGTCCAAGTCCATCAGGGAAGAGCATGGGCCAACCATACACATGCACCCCACATCTGATGAAGCACCCCCAAGGCACAAACATGGTGTAAACATTTTCAAAGTAACCCGAAAAGCTAAAACTTATGTCCCTCTCATCATAAAATCCTTTGTAACTCCACACATATTCAGTTACAACTTTCACTCATAAGTGTCACTCATCAAAGTTTGTAGCTCCTATTTTCTATAAAAAGTCGGATGACTAACTATAAAATGACCATTAGACATTAGAGTATAGGATTTTTATGAAGGCGATCTAAAAGAGACCATTTGGTGAAAGGACATCACCCATACCGCCTTGCATTTGTCCTAAGTTGGCATCCATACCTTGACGAAGTTGTTTGTGAAATATGATATTGCATGGATTTTGGAAGAGACTACTTGGGGTAAAGGCAACATCCATATTGTTGTAGATTTGATGTGAGTTGGAATCCATACCTTCTCAGAAAAATTCCTTTTTAACATACTTATTTTCTGGGTTACTCAGCTACAAACTACTCCCTACTAGCATTTACATTTGTTCTTCAAAGTCAGTATCCAGTTCTGGTTGAAATCACTAATATGTTTTTCCATTACTTGTATTCATGTCTTTTCTATTAGTTTATAATTATTCAAGTTTTTGCTACATTTAGGGCCTTCTTAATTTCTAATTTTTGGTCTGCTTTATTTTTTAGATTTCAGATCTAGTTCCAGATTTTTTGGATTTCAGATTTCAGTTATAATAGCATAATTTTGGGTTGGCTCACATCATTGGTATTAGAACCCCAATTGATAGCAGATTCATATCAAATTTTTAGTTACAGTTTATATTATTTACATATGTTCACCAATTTGTTTATCTTTTGAGGAATCCCTGTAAGCAAGATAGAGTAAAGCACACACTCAAAGATATATTGTCACCAACATACACATCAACACAACAACACTCATAGATGCATTCATAGATGCTATATCATACAATCGTATATAGTTTTATCAACAATATAGGTGTCATCAAAACATGATCATTCTTGAACCCTAAGAATATGTGTCTCACGCAATCATTGACAGTAACAATTTTAGGAATTATAACATAAGGTCAACAACGGTGACATATACTTATCTTTGTACGACTGAGCAAGAGGCTGCAACTCTCCTCCCAACCTTAGATTGGACTGAATGGTGGTCCTTCTTGTAGTCCAATCACCCCCAAGCCAGATTCCAAAGCATTGTGAAGGACCTGTTTATGGTTTTCTTGGCTAGAACTGGGTCTCTAGAGGGCCAACACCCTCCACCATCCAGTTACATCACAATACTTTTATTCAAGCTCACATCTAGTTTTGAAATGGCTTGCCACTGTATTTTCTATTAATTATTGTTACATTAGCTTTGCATTCACAAACTTTTCAATGAAATTAATATGGCCTAGCTACAATTTTAACCTGAACTAGAAAAATGGCCAAGAGGTTGCATTACTTTTCTAGATTCGAGTACATGGAGTCAAGGCTTGAGCCTAACCTCCTTTTCCTTCAAGGCTCCTGATATTTCTCAACAAAATATGGCAGTGAAAGTTCACTACCTGTGAACAATGACTGCAACCAAGATCTAGTGGTAACAATAGCTTCCGAATGCATAAGAAGGGAGCAAAGTTACAATGCTAACCTGGTAATGAAAAGGGTCTCTAAGATGTGTTTGATGTGGTGAAACTCCAATAGACCTTGCCTACATATGAACTAGATGTATACCTCTTTCTACAGGGTATCCAAAGTCATGTAGATAGGCCAGTGATGGCAGATGGATAACTGAATAGAGGGCCAACCTATTCTTAGGAGAGAGAATTATAGGATACCTATGGCCTAAATGAATGAATGGATGTTTGTTAGCAAAGTGTGGCAGCAGAACCAGGGACAAGGGAGAGGTACCATCAATAGGATTCCAATCATAGCTACCATCATGAGTTAAAGCTAAAATTCAAGAGAATTCATGTTAGGAATTCTAATAAAGCTAATAGTATAAAAGGAGCTAGTGAATTGGGAAAGGAGTAAACCCCGCAAGTAGACCCCCATATCCTAAATAACCCCTACGATGACAAACATGGAAGCATTTCCCTACCTTCCCCCTTCCACATTTTGTTTCCTCCCATGTTTTTTCCTGCCTGGCCAGGCTCTCTTCAGCCCATGAAATCATGCCAGCTACCGTTTGTCTCTCTGAATTTTTTCTTGTTAGTTTTTGTTTTCTCATCCTTGGTTTATTTTCTATCTGCCTGCCAGAATATGTGACACAAGTCCACATTCCAAGAAGCTTTCCCGTCCACCTCATCTCTTGAATTTGTTTCCCTGGCTCGACCCATTTAATTTACTTAAATTTTCAATGCTTAAAATAAGCAGGGAAATGAAACCAGGGTTATTACATTTCCCATTATTTCTGATATGAAATTTGAGTTCAAATGCAATAAGTTAGATCACAGAACAAGGTTTTATATATATCAATGATTAATAATATGGATCTCAATTAGGACTAACCATTGCTCATTGGGTGATGGATTCCTTTACTTTCACATAGATGCCCAAGTTCTTGCAAATTATGGAGAATTTTTGTAGGGAATTCTAATTATAAGAATATATCCTCTAACTCAAATCAACAAAATTTATGTATTAATGTGGAATATTTTTTTTTTGGGATGAACCAACTTTCACTTCAAACCATAATCATCAATGGACCATGTAAGCAAAACAACCAAGAGCTTGATTAACCAAATCTTCTTAACAAAGTAGTCTGAACATGATATCTTGGACTATTTTAAACTTACAAAAAGTAGTAGAGGGTACACAACAAATCATGAATCCTACTCTTTCTCTACTCAAAAGTATCAAGGGAAATAATTCTACTGCATGAAATACAGATACAGACTAATCAATAACAACTTATGGTTGCAGCATTAACATATAAGCCTAATCTATAGAAAAGGGAAAAGGATGAACAACACAACCATGGCTACCTAGATGTTGTACTGCCCTCAGAAACTCTGGGCGATTAAACCCCAAAAAATCCATGCCCCTATGGAAGAATTTCCTCCCCTTCTTTACAAATTTTACAATATCCTCAATGTAGATTGTTTTGAAAAAGTATAAAATTATTATCTAATTTCTAACCTTGACCATTTGGAAAAGTCAAAGTTTATTTTCCAATAAATATATATTATCCCTTTGATCAAGTCAGAGATGATCATCATTCCTCTCATCCATTGGTAATCAAGGAAGTAATCTGCAACCCTCAACATTAATCTCTTTTACAATGTCAAAGATGACAATCCTCCTCCTGGGCCTTAATCGTTAAAATACAAGTTCCCAAACTGTTAGGTATCCTACCATGCAATATGTCATCTTTGAGTTTGGAAAAGTCAAACTTGATCACCAATCCCATGCTTGGAGGTCTTTGGAATGGGAAATTTGCCAAGTTAGCCTCTATGATGATTTTTATTCATGCCACATCTGAGGGGACACCTACTCATATTTATCGCCAACGCCATATCCTACCTTGATTCATACTCCCATGGGCCAAAATATGCTTTTTGTAAGACCAACTTTGCTTTCTACCTATTATTTTCATAGTGCCAAAATGTCCACTTGCATTATAAAATGCATGCCATGTACATAAATTGAAAACCTGATGGATGATAAGGAAAATAAGCCATCCTATATGTCATGAAACATTATATTACATACTTAGAATATATGCCAAGGTTTCAAAATTTCATGCCAAGTGGCAAAATTTTATTTCTCAGGTCAAAATCCGCGTTACAGCTTGACTTGATTGCACACAGCCTCCTGCAGATGTACCGATGGAGAAGTAACAATATATAGTGCTATATTATTTCTCCTTGTACATCTTCCTACACTTCCATAATTCTAATTTACAACTTCAAGCAAGGGTACTAAGTCTACCAAAACAATTTCATTGATTTACCTTGTCTTTTGCTAAGTGCAAGTAGTCTTTACTATTTAGTATCATGCATGTCCAGGGCTCACTAATGATAGAAATTGTGATTTTCAAATTTATGTGTGATTCTTAGAACATTATTGATCTTTATACATCATTAGTGTTTCACTTACAATCCATAAAGCCACTACTATGCAAAAATATCTTGAAACTACCAAATTACACAACATGACAAATCAGGGTAGGGTGCCCTCAAAAGTTTATATGTCAAAAAATACATGAGCACATATTGTGAAATATAGGGGTTAATAGCTAGATTATATTATGGTCTAAAACCCTACACAATCAAATTCCCAAGAACAATATCCAATTGTTAGTTATTAAGCATCAACCATATCAATTTGTTTGGTTTGGCAATTTTCTCCAACTCTAGAAAACAAGTAGGCTAGAGAACCCATAAATGATACTAGATTTTATTAGAATATTAGGGTTGTAAATTTTTTTAGAGAAATTGATGGTTGGGGTATTTTCAGAAGAGTTTAATATGATGATGATGCAGCCCTTGAATTTTCCTCAACTTTTAGAACTACCGGGGGAACGATTATGTGACCGTAGTGAGAGGATTAGCGATTTGTATCAATGAGGAGAAAACTGATAGAATCACATGCATTCCTCAAGGCTTACCATGGGATAAGGAGGAGAGGCAATATTCCACTCTTGCTAAAAATAATTTTTTTCTTGGATAATAAGGAATTTATAGAGGATAAATATGGATTCAAAAGAAAGAGTTTTCCATCTCCCTGGAATGAAGTTGCATACCACATACTGAAATACATATCTTATGATGGGAGATTTAGTGTGGTATTTGCATATTAGTTGAGACTACTATATCAACTTAGACACCAATATCACTACAAACATCTCAAAATATAAGCATTTTTTACTTCCTTTTATAGTCATTAAATGAGATGAGCGATAAGGTGAAAGGAGGGAAACATGAGTCTTTGGCCCATCATGGGCTTATTAAATTGATTGTTTATGATGCCTTGCATAGCTCAGAACATCCTATTCCATAGATTGGGTTCGTAGATATGGATAAATAGGGATTCTCAGTGACCCAAGAAGCCTTAAAAGATCTAGGGCTCACAATTATTAAGAAATGAAAAGAAAAAGTAGCCACCAAACCTTGGTCTTCTAAGAAAATAGAAAAGAAGATTAAACTTAGGTAACTGAAAAGGAGATTGTATCCACAATAGTGAAGATGGGGGAACACCCTAAGACCAACCAAAAGGACAACTAATCAAGTATGAGTCTCAAACTTAAATGCAACACAGGCCTAGGACAAAGTCTATCTCCAAATAGAAGGTATCTTCCCAAACTATATTAAATATAGAGGAAACCCCAAGCCCTGAGGAGAAAAAAATATCTTGTAGAATGAATAGAGCTATGGGAAGAGGGAGAAAATAAAATTTCACCATGAAGAAGGAAAAAAGAGAAAAAAAAAATAAGAGAATATAAAGGTTGTTGGACCATACACTATAGGAAGAATGCCATGCTAGAAATAGAAAAGGCCAAGTCAGGCCCACAGATGGAAGAGGATTGTAGTATAAAAGGGAGTAGAGGATCCTAACCCCGATGTGTGGTATGTCCAACTCTTGGCCTTCCTCTCTTGGCTAAGGCATGCAGAAATGACAAACAAGAGAAGATGAAGTTGGAGAAAGAGTTGATTTCTCCCCTATGGATTAGGGTAGAGGACCCTAACCCTCAAACCATCATTATAACTCATAATATCTTGACAGAATACCAACAGGTGGCATGAATTTGGAAGAAAAGGAAATAGAAAGTCATTTTACACTTTGAGGATATGTTGTGACTATTAGGAGATGAAGCTACATAGGGTTTCCAAATAAGATGGAAAGCCTTTCCTTCCAACCTGTAGATTAGAGAGCTCCATTCACCTATCAAATTACATAGTACCATCTCTAGAACACCTCTCTGTAAGAGGTTAATGCAAAAGTTGGGAGTGCATTATATTGGCTTGAGATTTAACCCCCCACTATTACTCATACAATCAAATGAAATTAATCAAGACCAAGAAGCCAAGGACTATAAAATAATAAAGGATTCTAATGGATTTTATCAGCAAGGAGAACCATATATATTGGATGAAATGCAAGATAGGTTGTCAAGGAATAACAAGACAAGGATTAGGAACATTAGAGGAGAGGGTAGTTGCTCAAGAGTGTGCAACATTCCAAGCTAGGGGCATGATGGTCCCACACATTGGATATTTTATAAGGCCCATGTATCATGATATTTTACCCATATCACACATTTTTTACCTTACATTAGAAAATTCCTTAAACCTCTCTATGTTTCACTACAAAATACATTATAAATGCATTCTAGACAGTGATGAGGAAAACTTTTTATTTTGCTCAAGTCTAACCAATTAATGACTTCCAACCATATATCTGGGTCTCTTTATTTTCTTGGGCATGTAAATATAGATATGCAATCCATTAATTGCATGGTATCACCCATATTGAACTGTGAATGCACAGATGTTTCATTGAAAGAGCCAGATATAACTTTTTGTTGCAAACAAAGATATGTGTTGGTGTAACAAAGACAAAGAACATTGTGTATAAATGAGACACTATATTATTGTTTGCTTGCATTGTGATGGGAATATGCAAATGGTTAATCAAGTGTTTTTTCTGAAAGAAGACCACAGAGTCCCACTTCATTTTTCCACTGAAATAGTTGTAGAATGATGTGTGAAATTGGGATTGCAAGCAACTGAGAAATGAAGCATATCATAAATAGAGTAGACTTTCTTTCCATAGGTTGGCATTCAACTGGCCCAAAATTTCTATTTTTATCAACTGATTAATTTCGTCCCTCTGATAATTTAGGACTAGGGCTTCTTCATTGATGTAAAATTGCTTTGACTGGATTGTGTTCTTTCCTTCTATCAAGGTTCCATAAACAGAGATGTAATCAACATAGATGAAAATTGGTCTAACTGAGATTTAGGGCTTATTTCATGAGGTATTTCTTTCACCCATAGCTCTAATACCAATTTTAGCATCTCAAGACTAAAGAAAAAAATATCTCAGGACAACAACAAGAACAACCCCTGGTACTCCTCAAAATGTTCAAGATCAAAGGGGGAGTTGTGAGGTTGTAGGGATGATAATGTAGAGAAAAATAATGAAACTGATAGTTTTCTTGAGAAGGAAATAATCCAGGTGGATATTGGTGGCCACCCACCAAGTCCACTTGGACCCCACCATTGTTTCTTTCATCTTTTCAGTTTCCTTAATTGTAGCATAGTTTACTATTTTTAGCAATTTTTCAGGTCCTGAACTTCCAGAGTTGTTTTGAGGCCCTAAACAACAATTTTTGGGAAAACTGGGAACACCATGGGTCTGTAGATTGATGTTTCCCTTCCCAAAGTTGTAGTTCTCAGATAGATCTTTCTAACGAGATATTGTGCGTGTCAAACGGAGATCGTATGCCAAAGGTACGACCCTGGGAAGTTGATGTACCAATTTACCCAAACGAGGCCCACAGTTTGGCATTTCATCTTCTAGGGTTAGGTTTTTGGATGTTTAGGGTTTTCCATTGTTTCTCAAAAATAAATGGGTCTTCGAGCCTCATTGTAACACAATTCAGAGGCATGTAGCTGCCACATCTCTTCTCAAAAATAAGCTACCATCGCCCTAGATGGTTTATTTCCATTTCTATTTGTAAGCATATTTCAGTATTCTACATTAATGGAATGAAGTATTATTTCCGCTACATCTTTGTGTTTATGGTTATCTATGTAATTTTTTGCGTTCCTGTTTAAATCCGGATCAGTGGTATCAGAGCGGTCTGCCTTTTTCTTCATTTTTATTTGCATGTCCCCAACGAGGTCGGGATATAAGGAGTTAGGGCTTGAACTGGTCGAACCTTTGCAAGATCAACCTCGCAAATCCTAATGGCCTCCCATGGCGGATGAAAAGAAAGACAATAGGGCAAGAGATCCTATCAAAATCTTGCTCAAAGAATCCCTTGAGCGACAAAGGAACACGATGATGGACAACTTTGCCTGGATCCTTCAGTAGCTACCCAGGGGCGATGCATCGGCTTCCAACAGCTACTCTGTAAACACCACACCATTTAAGGTACAAGTTAATTTTGAAATCCCCATATTTGAGGGTCAGATAGACGCAGATGTCGACGATAAATGGTTAAATATGTTAGAGGGTTATTTTTCTATTCATGATTTTTCCAGTCGGGAAAAGATTATTTTCGCTCTTCTCAAAGTAGCCCCCCATGTCTAGGACTGGTGGGAAACCTACTGTAAGTAGAAGGATGAAAGTATAGGCTCACTATTTTTAGCCGCACCCACTTGGAATTCATTCCAGGATGGCATCAAGGAGAAATACTACCATGTTGGAAGCTATGAGGATCAATACATAAAGTGGACCACACTGCGGCAGGGAAGGGACCAAGACATGCTGGAGTTTACCAATATTTTCCATACGCTTCGCACGAAGTTGGGTATCAAGGATTCAGAGCAGCATTTGTTACTCAAATATCATAGCTGCCTACAAAAGTACATCCAAAAAGAAATAGAATTCCTGAACATCTCCTTGCTCGGCACGGCATATTGATATGTCGTCAAGGTCGAGCAAAGGTTTAAACAGAAAAAGCGAGACTTTGTATCTGTGAATCCTAAGTAAGGGAAAGGTGCCCCGAAACCACAGAACAAATGAAAAAGCCCAGGTGGGGCAGCCCAAGACAACCCACAAAAGTTGCAAGCAAAGAACAACATCGCAAAGTTGAAAAAGGACACGGGAAAGTGGTGTGAATTCCATAAGAGCTCCACTCACAGCACAAGTGAGTGTCAAGCCAAGCAGTTGTTAGAAAAATATTGTATATGACAGAGAAATGCAAGACATATAATATGTGGAAAAACACAAACACATAAAACTAGACAGACACAGATATACGTGGTTCACCCATTTTGGGCTACGTCCACCCTGAACAGCCAGTCCTTCCTTTCTATTATCCAGCAAAATGAAGAGGCACAACCTACAGCAAATCCACTGTAATACCCATTGTTTCCTCTCACAATCTCACCTCTCTATTTCTCGCTCGGAGAATACATAGCCTCAATAAAATTCCCTCATACAAAGAGAGGGGTTGCCTTCTAAGGAAAAAAACCCTAAACTAAACATAAGTTCTACCATCATATCGTCTGCCTAATGAACGACCCAGATTGGCTAGAAATTACTATACTTTTACAAGGCAATTTTACATATGTTTTTAGCTTTGGGGGCGCTACCCCTGAAACCCTCGCCGGGGGACCGCTGGCCCTCGAACTCCCCAGCAGGGGGGAATCGGCCCCCCCAAACCCCCGCGGGGGGGACAAGTCCCCCCTGCACTCCCCCGCGTGGAGGGTTGTACAAACTTCCTAGAGTATACATCCGGCTGAAACAAAGACCTCTAAATAATCATGCTCCACACCCAAAAATCTCCCACTTGGAGAATGATTGTAGCAACTCCACCACTGCTTCATTTGCTGGACAATGACTCCTCTTTGGACCTGGTTGTTTCTCATCTTCATCGTCATCCTTGAAGACCGATTGAAACTGAGCATATTCTCAGTTTCTCCCTGATTACAACTTTTGTTAGCATATATACAATATTCTAGCTAGTGTGTATCTTTGCCAGCTTCAACTCTCCATCTTCCAACACTGATAGTATGAAATGGTACTTGAGCTGTATGTGTTTAGTCCTAGAATGAAATGTTGAGTTCTTTGCAAGATGAATGGCACTTTGAATATTACTGTATAATGTGCCCATATCATGCTTCTTACCCAATTCACCCATAAACCTTTGTAACCAAATCATTTCTTTACTAGCCTTTGTAGCAACAACATGCTCTGCTTCTATTGTTGAAAGTTCAACAACACTTTGGATTTTTGAAACCCAACTGACAGCTATTCCACCTACAGTAAATACATATCTTGTAGTGCTCCTCCTATTATCTTTGTCACCTGCCATATCTGCATCAACATATCCCTATAGAGAAACGTTTGAACCACCAATGCATAATGCTTGATTTGTGGTACCTTTAAAATATCTGAGAATCCATTTCACTGCCATCCAATGTTCCTTCCTGGATTGTTCATGTACTTGCTTACAACTCCCACTACATGTGCAATATCAGGCCTTGTGCAGACCATTGCATACATTAAGCTTCCAACTACTAATGCATATGGAACTTTAGACATATAATCCATGTCATCTTGGGTCTTTGGGCACATTTCCTTACTAAGTTTGAAATGGCTAGCAAAAGGTGTACTAACTGGTTTTGCATTGTGCATATTAAATCTTTTCAACACCTTTTGTATGTACTCATTCTGAGACAATGTTAATTTGTGATTTTTCCTGTCTCTAGTTATTCTCATACCAAGGATTTGTTTTGCAGTGCCCAAATCCTTCATTGCAAATGACTTTGCCAATTTTCTTTTGAGCACATTTATTTCCTACATGTTAGACCCTACAACAAGCATGTCATCTACATACAATAACAATATAATATAGCTACCATTTTTTTGCTTTTTCAAATAAACACAATGATTAGAGTGACATCTAGTATAACCTTGTTCAGACATAAACTTGTCAAATTTTAGATACCACTGCCTTGGAGCCTGTTTTAAGCCATACAAGCACACTAGTTTCTTCTTCCCTTTCACCTCATATCCTTGTGGCTACTGCATATATATATCTCTTCCTCCAAATCCCCATGGAGAAAGGTTGTCTTTACATATAACTTCTCAAGATGCAAATCTTCAACTACTACTAGACTTAGAATAGTTCTGATTGAAGTCATTTTAACAACAGGAGAAAATATTTCAACAAAATCAATCCTTTCTTCTGTGCAAACCCCTTCACCACAAGTCTAACTTTGTACCTCTGTTTTCCTCCATCTTCTTCCCTCAGCCTGTAAACCCATTTATTCTGCAATGTATTTTTACCTGCGGGAAACCTGACTAAGTCCCAAGTCTGGTTATGAATTAAGGAGTCCGTCTCTTCTTCCATGGCTAGCTCCCACTTCTTCCTGATTTCAACCTGCATTTCTTCTTCATAACATTCAGGTTCACCAGAATCAGTCAACATTAAATAATATAATGAAGGAGAGTATCGTTCAGGGGGTATACTTATCCTGGTAGATCTTCTAACACCACTTTCAGGTGTTTGGGGTGCCTGTTGTTGTTGTGGTGGTTGCTATTGTTGTGGTTGTTGTTGTTGTGATTGTTGATTATTGTTATTTTCAGGCACCTTTACTTTTTCAGTGATCCCATCAAGAACTGTGTATTCCTTGTTTTCTTTTTCCTGTTTCTTTTCCTACAACTGATTCTTATACAAGAACTTTTCATTGAATATTACATCTCTGCTCCTAATGATTTTGTGATTTTCATAATCATATAAGCGATAACCAAAATCATTAACACCATATCCAATAAAGGTACATTTCTTTGATTTTGCCTCAAGCTTTGTTCTATTTTCTTTATTAATATGGCCAAAGGCCTCACAACCAAAAGGCTTTAAAAAAGAGTAGTTTACCTTTTTACATGTCCATGCTTCCTATGGAACACCACCATCCAAGGAACTTGAAGGCCCTATGTTTATTAGATAAACAACAATATCTACAGCATCTGCCCAAAACTGTAAAGGCAATCCTGCTTGCAATCTCATTCACCTTGCATGCTCCATGATTGTTTTGTTCATCCTTTCTGACACACCATTTTCTTGTGGTGCTCTTGGAACTGTCTTCGCTCTGCAAATTACATGCTTTGAACAATACCTATCAAACTCCTTGTTG
This sequence comes from Pinus tabuliformis, assembly GCA_031772625.1. NCBI lineage: Eukaryota > Viridiplantae > Streptophyta > Pinopsida > Pinales > Pinaceae > Pinus > Pinus tabuliformis. The sequence goes on along the minus strand of CM062814.1, from coordinate 351,505,763 downwards.
CAATATTCACCTCCATTGTCTGATCTGAGACACTTCAATTTCTTTCCTGTCTCAATATCAACCAAAGATTTCCATTTCTTGAAAGTATCAAATACATCAGATTTATTCTGAATACAATAAATCCAAGTTTTTCTAGTTGCATCATCAATAAAAGTAACATAATAACAAGAGCCACCGAGAAATGATAGATGAGCAGGTCCCCATACATCTGTATGCACAAGCTCTAATTTTTCGCTCTTCTTTTCTTTCCCAACTCTGAGAAATCTGACTCTCTTCTGTTTTCTATAAATGAAATTCTCACAGAAGTCCAAATCAACATTCTTCAAACTCAGCAACAAATTCCTTGAGTGAAGAATCTTCATCCCCTTCTCGCTCATGTGTCTGAGCCTATGATGCCATAATGTTGCATTTGCTCCTTTAGAAGTTAAAGCATTAACAGAGTTAGAAATACCATTGCATAAATACAATGTACCAACCTTTTCACCTTTTTCTATTACTAGGCCTCCATTGGTGACCTTCCAAGCTTTATCTATGAAAGTTGTCACGCAACCTTCACCGCCTAACTACCCTGTTCAAATCAGATTTTTCTTCAGATCTGGAACATGCCTTACCTCCTTTAGTAGCCATTGGTTTCCATTCTGTTGTTTTACAAGAACCTTACCCATTCCAACAATTTTATAGGGTTTATCATTACCCAAATGGACTTGTCCAAAATCTCCTTGAACATAATCATGAAAATATTTCTTATCAAGTGTGGCATGGAATGAGGCCCCTGAATCTACCACCCAGGAATCAGTAATATTTTCAAAAGAAAGAATCAAAGCATCTTGTAAGACCTCACCTGTCACATTTCCTTCATGATTTTTTTTATTGTTGTGCATCTGCTTCTTTTCCCTTCTGAGATCTACAATCTTTCTTTAGGTGTCCTTTCTATTAGTTCTAGTCTTCGCAGCCTGTCACCAGGGATCAACATGAGCTCTTACTATGTCTAGTTTTGTTAGATGGTTTGCACATGATGTTCAACACAAAGCATGTCACAAGTGTTTCCATCAGAAGAAGCTCGTAAAAATATTTTCAACGGTATATCACACTCCCATAACCAGTTCCTGGATTAGAAGAAAGGAGTGAGTGATTCTTGGTTATGCATGTTTTGAGGTCAGTCAATGCACACAATGACAAGTTTAGTACAAAATCCGTTTCTGAAATAATGGTAAGGAATTTTTCAAAAGTGAAAGAGGTTTTTGTTCATCACATACTAAATAACAAAAACCTCCTTCTGTTTATGCACAGGTGCTAATATGAGGGATATATACAGTGATATTTAAAGCCTACATTAAAACAAAGCAAATTTTTCATATTTTTTACTATTTTAGTCATTTCAGTGCGGGGCTAGTTTACAACAGATAGAAAGTAATTTTGAAAACCCAACAAGGTTTTTTTTAAGCACGAGTCATATAACAAAAACCTATTTCCGTTTATTCATAGGTGTCATGGATTGGGATATGTGACTAGATATTTACAGCACATTTTCAAAGATGTAAATTTTTAATGATTTTTTGTTTTAGAGATGATTTTGTGGAACAGATTGCGAGCTACTGGAAATGAATTTCCAAAATTTGAGAGAGGTTTTCTCCAAAATGACCTTATCTACAGAAATATCTTTCATTTTTGTAACAAGTGCTATGGTTTAGGAGATACGAGTTCATCTTCAACACCTATTTTCAGAAATTCGGCCCAAGTTTAATGTAACTAATTCTATTTTGAAGAAAATGGTTGAGCTCAATCCCTTAGTACAAGGATGAGAAAATGTATATATTTTATGAATTTCATAGTGTAGGGGTTGGATTTTGGTAGATGGTTGGACTCTTCAGAAATCCTTGAGCTTCATTGTACACTCATAACAACATTTTGGCTAAGGAATTGAGACCAGGATTTGCAACACTCTTTGGGATCCATGTGGAAATTTGTCTTGGTACAGTACTTTTCTTTGTAATTATGAATTTTCTTATATTTCATGTATGCCATTCTCTATCTTTTTTCTTCTAAACTAAACAAACAAGAGTGTAAGTAGAATCCATTGAAAGTGCAGTGCTATACTTGAAGTTTGCTTTAGTTTCTTGATGTTTTCAGCTGTTTGGGGAGGATCCATGATTTCTCTTGCCCTCTTCAACACCTCACCTGCCTATTCCTTCCATCTCATTAAAATTTAAGTGCCAAAACGATTGCCTACCTTGCCCCATTGAGATCTCTGCAGGACTGATCCTCAATCCCCGCACCCAAAATCTATCTTTCCATTTGAGCCAACAAAACTCTATTTTATCAAATCAAACTCTCTTGCACTTATACCTAGCCTAAGATCAGTAGATATTTCAGTCATCTCTAGCCCTTATCGATCGTTTTTGTTGAGATTGACCTGGAGAGAACCCTCTCCTAACCTGGTAGGGCTAGCTACCAGGCTAAGCGTGGTTTGATGTTGGCCCTGGATCCTACCTTTTCAGCCTTAGGTAAATCTAGGCACTAACATAGTGGCGACCATACTGGGGAAGAAAAGTTTATTTGTTTGTTAGTGTTCTTTGTTTTATAGAGTACAGACGGAGATTGAAGTTAGCCAGGTAGCCTTCGAAACGCTCTTGCTTTCCATTAGTGAAAGTAGATAACCGTTGCTTCAGTCAATCTCTGGTCTAGTCTTATGAACTAAACATCTGACTTGCAAATTTCCCGAGTACAATTTTGTAATCAAGTTCAGATCTGATTGCTGATGGTGGACATCAGTCAGACACATATGAAGGCTGAAATCATCTACCTGGTGACTCCACTGTTCGAAGTCCCGAGTTTCAAAGTATTGATGGTGGCTCCACTGGCTAAACGAAGGACTCAGATGTTGCTTCTGTTTGTTCAAGGTATTCATGTATCGATTTTTCTAATATTCCTAGTTTTCCTAATCAATTACCAAAGGATGCATACATTTTAAGTAATGGCCCTAAATTCAATGGGGAAGATCTGACTTTGACTCTATAACATATAGAACATTTTAAAACATTTGTGGACATTCTTAGAGTTAAAAAGGAAGATGTCTTCATCAGATTGTTCTTTGATTCGTTTCAGGGCAAATGTATAAAATTGATTGAAGGTTTTCCTATCGGATCTATTAAGTCCTTTGCAAATTTTTGGCATATCTTTCTTGAAACATGGATGGAGAAAGAGGAGGAATTCAAAATAGAGGTGCCCTCTATTCAAGGTTTTAGAGAATTGGAAGATATGCGCACGGATGATGAGGTAGATGAGAACTTTGCTTCATCTATTTCTTCTTATCTGAAATCCTGTCGATGCAGCCATGAAGTTAAGCTAAATTTTTTTGCAAGAGTTTGCCATCAAAATTGAAGGAGATCTAATTGAATTGGAGAACCAAATACAGTCCCAGGATCTGGACTGTCGAGTCCCATTCTTTGGGGACCTTTTTCCGCAGAAGGAATAGAAGGTAAGGCTGCCCATGGATATTTGCATTGATAGTTTGTAGTTGGATGCATGCATTGAGGAGTTGGGGCAGCAAACAGAGTCTAGTTTTTTCGATCCTATTGCAACGTACATGGAAATTTTTTGTGGTTCAAATGATAGATCAAATTGTCTTTTACACAACCAGACTCGTTATGTTCATGTATGGCTATCATCATTTACATTTGTGTCATGGTTGAAGCACTTTCAAGCAGCATCCTTGTCACAGTTACTTGATTGGTTGATATGGCATTACAACATTACTTGATCTATCAATTTTTTAGCAAAGTGGGTTATATTTGTACATAAATAAGCTACCCAAGGTAGCATTTTAGTTTTCGGTATTTTTTTATGTACAAGTTGCAGTATGTATATGTTTTTGGATTGGTATGAGTTGTTTTGGGTTTGCAGTTGTTTGACCATCCATGCCCAATGGAAGAGGCACTATCTGCATTCCAGAGATCTATAGTTCTTGACACCTCCAAGGAGCTACCATCCCCATTGGAGCTGATGTTAGTTCCAATATTCGCAGCCTGTCACCAGGGATCAACATGAGCTCTTATTATGTCTGGTTTTGTTAGATGTTTTGCTCATGACGTTCAACACAAAACATGTCACAAGTGTGTCCATCAGAAGAAGCTCGGAAAAATATTTCCAACGGTATATCACACTCTCGTAACCGGTTCCTGGATTAGAAGAAATGAATTAGTGATTCTTGGTTATGCATGTTTTGAGGTCAGTTGCTGCACACAATGGAAAGTTTAGTACAAAATCAGTTTCTGAAATAATGGTAAGGAATTTTTCAAAAGTGAAAGATTTTTTTGTTCATCACATACTAAATAAAAAAAACCTCCTTCATTTTATGCACAGGTGCTACTATGTGGGAGATATACAGTGATATTTGGAGCCTACATTAACAGAAAGCAAATTTTTCATATTTTTTATTGTTTTAGTCATTTTAGTGTGGGGCCATTTTACAACAGATGGAAAGTAATTTTTCAAAACCCTAATATTTTTTTGTTAAGAACGAGTCATATAACCTCTTTCAGTTTATTCACAGGTGTCATGGATTGGAATATGTGACTAGATCTTTACAGCTCATTTTCACAGATTTAAATTTTTAATGATTTTCTGTTTTAGAGATGATTTTGGTGGAACAGATTGCAAGCTATTGGAAATGAATTTCCAAAATTTGAGAGAGGTTTTCTCCAAAATGACCATATCTACAAAACCCTCTTTCAGTTTTGTAACAAGTGCTATGGTTTAGGATATACGAGTTCATCGTCAACACCTATTTTCAGAAATTCAACCCAAGTTTAATGTAACTAATTCTATTTTGAAGAAAATGGTTGAGCTCAATCCCTTAGTAAAAGGATGAGAAAATGTATATATTTTATGAATTTCATAGTGTAGGGGTTGGATTTTGGTAGATGGTTGGACTCTTGAGAAAGCCTTGAGCTTCATTGTACACTCATATCAGCATTTTGGCTAAGGAATTGATACCAGGATTTGCAGCACTCTTTGGGATCCATGTGGCGATTTGTCTTGGTACAATACTTCTCTTTGTAATTGTGAATTTGCTTATATGTCATGTATGCCATTCTCTATCTTGTTTCTTCTGAACTAAACAAACAAGAGTGTAAGTAGAATCCATTGAAAGTGTAGTGCTCTACTTGAAGTTTGCTTTAGTTTCTTAATGTTTTCAGCTGTTTGGGGAGGATCCATGATTTCCCTTGCCCTATTCAACACCTCACCTGTCTATTCCTTCCATCTCATTCAAATTTAAGTGCCAAAATGATTGCCTACCTTGCCCCATTGAGATCTTTGCAGGACTGATCCTCAATCCCCTCATCCAAAATCTATATTTCCATCTGAGCCAACAAAACTCTATTTTATCAAATAAAACTCTCTTGCACTTATACCTAGCCTAAGATTAGTAGATATTTCAGTCATCTCCAACCCTTATCGATCATCTTTGTTGAGATTGACCCGGATAGAGCCCTCTCCTGACCTGGTAGGGCTAGCTACCAGGCTAAGCGTGGTTTGATGTTGGCCCTGGATCCCACCTTTTCAGCCTGAAGTAAATCTAGGCACTAACACTTTCTTTCCGCATTTCCAGCAGACTATCCCCGATCTGGAGTTGGATTTGCCTTTCTTGATTTAATGTGATATCCTGAGCTCTTTCCTCTTTCCATTTTTATTCCCCTAGACTCTGCACTCAAAGCATTACCGAATGTCTCACCGGAGCTTTTCCGTCGCATTTCCTCGCTAAGGATAGCACCGACAACATCATCAAACTTTAAAGTACTAGATCCAGAAACAGAGTTACTAATGGCCATTACTAAACCATTCCATCTTTCTGGCAATGAGCACAATAATAACAGAGTTCTAACTTCATCATCAAAGTTTACCCCTACAGAACTTAACTGACTTGTAACATTATTAAAATCACTTAAATGGTCTGCAACGGATCCACCTTCTGACATCTTCATATTAAATAATCATTTCATAAGAGATACCTTATTTGAGGTTGAGGGTTTTTCATATAGTTTCGCCAATGCCTTAATCAAACCCTCTGTTGTTGGTTTCTTCGAAATGTTGGAGGCGACCAACACTGTGAGGCACAACCGTACTGTTCCAAGTGCCTTTCTATCGAGAAGGTTCCATTCTTCATCTGTCATACCCATCAGCAACTTTCTTTTTCTGCCCAATGCTAGGTACAGATCTTTCTGATATAGAAAATCTTCAATTTGCATCTTCCATAGCGAGAATTTTTGGCCGTTAAATTTCTCAACTCTAAACTTACCATCTTCCACCATTTCTCCCACTTGAATGAGGAACCCTTCTTTCCTTCAATTTTATCAACCAAATAGACCTTCCGCTCTGATACCAGTTGTTAGAAAAATATTATATATGATAGAGAAATGCAAGACATTTAATATGTAGAAAAACACAAACACATAAAACCAGAGAGACACAGATATACGTGATTCACCCAGTTTGGGCTACATCCACCCCGAATAGCTAGTCCTTCCTTTCTATTATCCAGCAAAATGAAGAGGCACAACCTATAGCAGATCCGCTGTAATATCCTTTGTTTTCTCTCACAATCTCACCTCTTTGTTTCTCGCTCAGAGAATACACATCTATTACACAGCCTCAACGCAATGCCCTCATACAAAGAGAGGGGTTGCCTTCTAGGGAAAAAAACCCTAAACTAAACATAAGTTCTACCGTCAAATCATCTGCCTAATGAACGACCCAAATTGACTAGAAATTACTATACTTTTACAAGGCAATTTTACATCTATTTTTAGCTTCAGGGGCGCTGCCCTCGAAACCCCCACTGTCCCCCAGACCCCCCCAGTAAGGGGGGATTGGCCCCCCCGAACCCCCATGGGGGGGACAAGTGCCCCCCACACCACCCCGCATGGAGGGGTGTACAAACTTCTTGGGGTATATATCTGGCTGAAACAAAGACCTCTAAATAATCGTGCTCCACACCCAACAATAGTCACTGGTGGCTGAGCTAAAGGTTTCAGAATCAAATGTATGTCCCAACTCTGAGTCAAAACTCAACAAAGGGAATGACAAAGGGAAGTAGATTATCGATGTAGAGCCTAATGCCACTGTTGCCACCACGAAGATCCGAAAGAAGGAACTCAAAGATCCATAGGGGGAGGAGCGTCTCTTCCACTCCCATATGTGGGTAAAGTGCTCCCCACTACAGTTCCTTGTCGACAGCGGGAGCCAAAAGAACCTCATTTCGGTAGAGTTCGTGAAGCGACTAGGCTTATCAACCACAACACATCCACAACCATACACCATTGGGTGGCTTCACCAAGGATGGGCTCTTCATGTGAGCCAGCAGTGTCGCCTTCCATACAACATCAAGCCCTTCACGGATGAGGTATTGTGTGACATTTCTCCGCTTGAAGTTTGTGATGTATTATTAGGAAAACCTTACTTGTGGAAGTGACATCCTATATATGAATCAAGGCCCTGTGCTGTTATTGTTACTTTGGGAAATAAGTTGTACAAGATACCAGAGGTAGCACTGGCTACCGCCATCTCTTTGGTTACTTCAAAACAAGGCAGTAAGCTCATTTCCAAAATAGGGAAATTTGTTTTCTTGACAATACACCCTCAAGGAAAGAAGAAGATGGTGGCCAAAACCTCTAGACAGGGCCCCTCCGCACAACAACTACAGATGGACAAGGTCGTGGAGGAGTATGAGGACATCTTCACCTCCCCCACAGGGGTTCCTCTACACAGTCAGGTCAAGCACTCCATTGATCTGACCCCAGGTGCACCACTGTGCAATGGACCAATCTATCAGTGCTCCATTCTAGAGAATGATGAAATCAAGAGGTTGATTCAGGAGATGCTACAGAAAGGTCACATTCGTCTGACTTCATAGCCCTGTGGGAGCCCAATCGTGTTGGTACAGAAGAAGGATGGGACTTGGAGATTCTGTATTGACTATCGGGCGCTGAACAAGATCATTGCCCATAATAGTTACCCGATCCCATGGATTGATGACCTCCTAGAACAACTGAAGGGGGCAAAATATTTCAACAAGATCGATTTGAAGTTAGGATATCACCAAGTACCAATCGAACTCTTCGATGTGTGGAAGACTACCTTCAAAGCCAAGGAGGGCCTTTTCGAATGGTTGGTTATTCCTTTTGGATTGACAAATGCTCCTGCAACCTTCATGAGGCTAATGGATGACATATTGCGGCCATTCACCAACTCATTTGTAGTGGTATAATTGGATGACATCCTCATCTTCAACCAGAGTTGGGAAGAGCACCTCCACCACATCCGACAGGTTCTTAAAACTTTGTGGCAACATAAGCTAAGTTCCAATTTGTAGAAATGCACTTTTGGAATGACCCAGGTTGAGTATCTGGGATACACTATTAATGAACATGGGGTGCATATAGATCCAGCCAAGATCCAAGTCATTCGGGATTACCCATCTCCAACCACTATGACAGAGCTCCACAACTTTCTAGGTCTTGCCAATTTCTACTGCAAGTTTGTGTTAGCATTTTCTCATATCACTTGGCCCTTGAGTCAAGTCACCAAGGGAGGAGCGAAAGCAAAATTCTTTTGGTCTGAATCTCAATAAAAGGCATTCACAGAGTTGAAAGATCACCTCTACTCGGAACCAATGCTCGCATTACCAGACTTGCAACAACCATTTGAGGTCGAGACAGATGCCTCTGACTATGCTATTGGGGTAGTCCTTACTCAACACATGCATCCAGTGGCATATGACAGTGAGACACTTTCAGACACAGTCTAGAAGTATCCCACTTATGATAAAGAGATGTATTCCGTTGTGCAGACCTACCGACAATGGAAGCATTGCATTCTGGGGAAGGAAATAGTCATACACACAGACCAGTGACCCCTGCAGTTCATACAGACCCAAGGGAAATTGTACAATGATTTCCATTAGAAGTGGTCCACATACCTACAACAGTTCCATTTGAATATCAAGTATAAGAAGGGAAACACTAATAATGTTGCAGATTTCCTCAGTTGACCACAAATCATGGCGTTAACCACTATGCTCAACTCTTATGGGCACGATAATTTTGATTGGTCACCTCTCCACAAAATCAACCCAGAATTCGACCAAACATACCAAACACTCTCGAAGGTTCAGCATGTTCTAGATCTTCACCTCCAGGATGCCCTGTTATACCACCTGGGTCACCTTTGTGTTCCTTCAATCGAGCATGCAAAGATGACTTGGGAATCACACTACAGTCAAGCTATTGGGCATTTCGGGGTCGAGAAAATGGTGGCAGCACTTCAGAAGTATTTCTATTGGCCGAATCTTCAACAGGATGTCGAGAAGTACATTAGATCATGCACTTCCTACGCCATTTCCAAACCGACCATCAAGAAGCAAGGCCTCTATACCCCACTTCCTACCTCTAGTCAACCTTCAGAATCCATCTCCATGGATTGCATGTCAAGAATTCCTTCCACTAAGTATGGAAATGACTTCTTTTTTTGTGGTCGTCGACAGGTTCTCGAAGATGGCCATTAGGGTGGCCTGCAAGAAGAATATCATAGCAAAAGCCACTGCTAAACTCTTCTTTGAATGAGTGTGGGTACACTTCGGGATCCCACAGTTTATCATCTCAGATCGGGACAGCAAGTTCCTCAGTACATTTTGTTCGAATCTCTAGTCGATGTTGGACACCAAACTCACTAAGTCCACAGCCTTCCATCCTCAAACTGATGGCCAGACAGTGGTTGTCAACAGGATGATCATACATATTCTGCGCATGTACAATTCAAAGCATCCACACACATGGGACAAGAGCCTCCCCTATGTTCAACACAGCTACAACCGGGCTCTCCATAGCTCGACTGGCCACAACCCTTTTCAGGTGGGCTTGGGATTCCAGCCACTATGTCCCATTGATGTGGCCATGCCATTTTTAGCTACTCACACAGATTTAGCTCATGTCCAGTCCGAAACAGATAAGGAAAACAACTTCATTGAGCACATCCAATATATTTGCTAGCAAGTCCATGGAATTTAGAGAAATCAAATGCCAAGTACAAGCAGTGACATGATCAACATTGGGTGCCACACAAGTTTCAGGTGGGCGACAAAGTCTGGTTGCATTTGCAAAGGGAACACCTTACCAGAGCCTATCGGAAACTCAAACCACTCTGATATGGTCCTTACACCATCACCAAGGCTGTGGGAGACAATGCATTTGAGCTCAGCATTCCCCTATTCCTTGGTTTGCACCCAATGTTCAATGTGGACTGCCTTCGGTCATACTTTCCACCATTACTAGACACATCCTACATTGCAGAACAACTCACACCCACAGAGTTAAATCCAGATTGAATGGAACAAGATGCAACTGATCAAATCATGGACACATAGATCAAGCACACTCACCAGCAGAATTTCCAACAGTATCGAGTTTTCAAAGTGGGCCAACTCCTTCACCAGGGCAAGTGGCTCACCAAGGACCAAGATCAACAAAAGTTTCCTCATCTCATGGAGAAAATCAACGCAATGGGGACCATTGCTTCCTAAGGGGGGAGGAATGATCCAGGTGTATATTTTTGACCACCTGCCAAGTCCACTTGGACCCCCACCATTGTTTCTTTCAGCTTTTCATTTTCCTTAATTGTAGCACAGTTTACTATTTTTAGCAGTTTTTCGGGTCCTAAACTTCCGGAGCTGTTTTGAGGCCGTAAACGACGTTTTTTTGGGAAATATGGGAGAAACATGCGGCCATGGACCCCTACTTCCCTTCCCAAAGTTGTATTTCTCAGATAGATCTTTCTAACAAGATATTGTCTGCATCAAACGGAGATTGTATGCCAAAGTTACGACCCCGGGAAGTTGATGTACCAATTTAACCAAATGGGGCCCACAATTTGGCGTTTCATCTTCTAGGGTTAAGTTTTTGGATGTTCACGGTTTTCCATTATTTCCCAACAATAAATAGGCCTTCGAGCCTCATTGTAACACAGTTCAGAGGCATGTAGCTGCCACATCTCTTCTCAAAGATAAGCTACCATCGCCCTAATTGGTTTATTTCCATTTCTATTTGTAAGCATATTTCAGTATTCTACATTAATGAAATGAAGTATTATTTCCGCTGCATCTCTGTGTTTATGGTTATCTCTGTAATTTGTTGTGTTCTTGTTTAAATCTAGATCAGAAACTTATGGTTCCAGATGAAGGACAAATCTTGGAAGAAACACATCAACATTGGTCAAATTCCCTATAGAAGGAAGGCCTTGTTGTCTAGACGAAGAAGCATTGATGGAGGGCAATCCTCATGATGTTATTCAAGAGGATGATGCTACTTCTATTTTAAAGGAAGTTTTGAGGCCAACATTTGAGGAGGTCGATGCAGACAAATATGGAGGAGGCAGCCGAGAAATTGGAAAGGCATGGTTGCTTGTTAATGCATAACTGAGCTTCATAGAGAATCCACGAACAACAGCATGGCCATCATTGGGGAAAGTGATGTAATTCCAGTACAAACATGTCATAGCAACCCTAATATCAATCTAGATGTATTTTTTTTAAAGAAAGGCAGATCATATATAAATTAATTATATAGGTAACATACAAAGATGATTAAAGAAAAAAACATCATGCTACATAAAGTCTTCGAATTGATAGATTTCAACCTAATCCATTATAATTTATTTCTTAGAAATGGAAGTATGGTATATGGATGGCAACATGTTAGTGATTCAAACTAAGTATGCATCAGAGATACTAAAAAGATTCAATATGGTTTGATTGCAAGTTAGCAACAACTCTTTTGTAAATAGGAACGATACTGGTCTATGGATGGTAACATCTTCATGATCCAAACTAAGTATACACAGGAGATGATGAAAATATTCAATATGGTTGATTGCAAGTTAGTGGCAATTCTTCAGGAGCTAGCAATCAAGTTACCAACTCATGAAGATTCACAGAGAGAAAATGTAACCAATAGGAATTTTGATCTATGTTACTACTACTATGCCAAATTTAAGTTATGCATTTGGGATGGATCATCTCATGATTCATGTAAGTCCCCAAGATGGTCACTAAAAATAAAGAAAGAGAATTTTAAGGTATGCAAAAGTTACCTTGCATTATGGGCTTCATACTTACAGGGCAGTTACTTCAAATTGATAGAGTACACAGATTTGACTTAGGCAGGTTGCATTGATGTAAGACAATCTATCATAGGATATTCATTTAGTATGGGATTTGGAACCAATTTTGTGGATTAGTAAGAAACAAGTAACTAATGCATTACCCTAAACCACAAATAAATGAATTGTTTTCACCCCTACATGGCATGCTTGAATATTGTTTTATTTTTCCAAAAGATGTGAAGTCATGGATATATCAGGAAGAGAGTGTAGACTATGAAGCCTTTATTTTTTACAACATATGAAGCAACAAATCTTAACTATATGGAAAAGTACAGAGAAAAGAAGCATATGATTCCTCGACAAGTCATATTATAGGTGAGAGGTAGTAAGTTTTACATGGAGTTTAGTTAAAATATTTGTAGAATTTACATTACATTTAATGATCTATATCTAGATTGACTATCAACCATGGAAGGTGTTCGTAAAAGGAGAACAACCTTCTTCAAATAATTTTATTTACGCATCCAGTAGAGATTGGTTGATCATTACAAGAAATATTTTGTAATACAGAGAATCAGAGAGACTCATAAAGTCATCAACATTGTCAGAAAAAATACATCTATCTAGAAAAAATAAAAAAAGGGATACAGAGGAAGAAGTTGCTACAAATAAGGGAGTCAGAATCACCACTCAAAATTTCCATAAAGAAGAACTTTCAAGATATTCATTGCAATAACTATGGAAATTTCTTTGGAATTTTTTTTTTAAATCCAATGGTTCATCAAGAAGGCCAAGGAAGCAATCCCCACTGACTTAGAAAAAAGTTGAAAATGGCAACAAGAAATTGCTAAAAATAGAAGTGATAAAAATAGCAATGCTAAAAATAGTTGTTTGGGTACCAATGCTGGATTGGGAAACACGGAATGAAAAATGGAAGTGCTAAAAATAGAAGTTCTATTTTTAGCAGTTCAGTGTGGATTCCTATTTTAGTCAGTCCCTGGACTAGAAATAGGAAGTAAAATTCGAATTTGATATTAACAGTAGTTTGTAAATTAATTAATTAATTCAGTTTGAGTTAATTAGTTAAGGAATTATGAACTTGAAGTCTATGTGAGGACATGCAACAATTTCTCCTTTGATTGAGGGATTTAACCATCAATTAAAGGATGAGGATGAGTTGTAATTATGAGTTGTAATTAGTTGGCTCAGTTAACTGAGTCAAGTCTAGTTAGATTAATTTAACAAGTTGTTAAATTAATGAGATTCAATTTGTTATTGCTTCCATGCATGTAACAACTGGTATTTTCAGATAACTAAGGATTCACTCATGGATAACTCCTGCATGTCAGTTCAGACAGAGACCCAGTTAAGATCAGATGGAGGGACAGTGTACTATTAGTTGCTAGGATATTCCTTGTGAATATTCCTTGCATGCAGAAGGAATATTATTCCTTATGGATTGCATAGTTGGACCTGAGGTTATAGCAGGTATGATGTGGCCAATTCACACATGTTATGACATTGGACCCCAATCAAAACTGCGCAAGGAAATACGAGCTTGGAGGACTTGTGGAGCCTATATATATAGGCCTAGATAGTCCATGAGCTACATCATTAGAGTACAGAGAGAGCAGGATAGCTTTTGAGTTGATTCTTTTTGTATGATGTTGAGCATTTCCACTTGATTGATAATACAGAGATGGGGTTTTAGGCTAGTGCTTTCCCCAGGTTATATCTTCTGCGTTATAGTTGATTACTTCTCATTCTAAGTTATATATGTTCATGCTTGATGTTGCTCATGTTAAATTAAGCTTTCGCAAAGTTTATGGTAGATGTAGATCTAGTATTATGCTTTAGTACATTGCATATATCAATTTGATCTGCAGGTGAAATTTCTACATGATATCAGTGAGCTAGCTGATTTGTAGAGAAAATTCTACATGGTATTAGAGCAAAGGTGAATCAAGCATAGAATAGTATACAGAAGGAGAAATAAATTCGAAGTTTATTATTCGAGATATAGATCTCAAGTTCTTATCACATTTCAGAATGCGTCAATGGCGTTCTATGGTTTGAGGCTTGAGTATGCACTGGATGGCAGCTCAAACTATATAGCCTGGAAGGATCGCATGGAGGCAGTATTAGAGGATAACAGGGTGAAGGACTTCATTGATCAAGAAGTCCCCAAGCCCTCAGGATCTAATGCCCAAGAGTTGGCAAAATGGAGGAAGTGTGTGGATAGAGCTAGGAGAATCATCCTAGAGGGAGTTCGAGATCACATAGTCTTGAGCCTCCATGGGAAGGAGACTTCATTTTCGATGTGGAAAACATTGAAATATATTTATCAGAATAGTAGTGATCAGAGGAAGTTGGCAGTGAAGGACAAACTTTGAAAGATCAAGTGTGAAAAGGATGACATGATCTCTATGTATCTAAACAACCTCACCTTATGCAGGAATGAGCTTGGAAGTGTAGGGATCATGACAGCTGATGATGACATGGTGAGTCTTGCACTCCTCAGTCTTCCTAAGAGCTAGCATAGCTACCAAGACTCGGTTAATGGAAGAGAGAAACTGCTAGATTGGGAACAACTTTGGTCAAATTTGATGCAGGACGAGATAAGAAGAAGCACCAGATATGGTTCTTCATCTATGGAGGATGAAGAAAACTATGCCTTAGCGAGTAAGGTGAAGAAGGGGAAGGAGAAGGTTTCTCTTTCTGAATCGAGTTCTCCCATGGTGGGAAGAAGTTTGACAAATTGAAAGTGTGATGCTTTCGTTGTCATAAGGTGGGCCATTTTTCTACAAATTGTCCACTGAGGAAATCCAAGAAGGGATCTAGGGAAGGATCTGAGGGTGAGGCACTTGCTTCACAATTCGAGTTGGATTTCACACTCTTTGCATGCATGGTTTCATCCATGGTGGGAAGTGGTTGGTTTCTTAACAGTGGAGTTTCTTTCCACATGACCGGTGACAAGAGTTTGTTCAGTACTTTGGAGGAGAAAGATCTCCAAATACTCATAGCGATGGGTAGGGATGAAAAGTATAGTGTCTCAGGTGTAGGCACAGTTATTTTTCAGAGGGAACATGGAGCTTGCCTTACCTTGACGATGTCAAGTATGTACTAGGACTAAAGAGAAACTTGGTGTCGATCACAATGCTAGAAGACGGAGGCTATGATGTGTTGAAAATGCAACAAGATGATGGAGCTTAGTGGAAAGGAGTCGCCTTCACTAAGTGGGCCCGCAAGCTATTTTTGGCGCAAAGTCTATTTTTAGACTATGTCTATTTTTAGACATATGGATCATGGTCTATGAGTTGCAAGATCTTGTTTATGGATGATTGGTCATGTTGGGAAAAATAGATGGACTTCTATTTTTGTTTCACAGCAGAGTGATCAGAGTCTGTTTTTAGACTGCAAGGCTAAAAATAGAAACAGTCAAATATTATTAGCCCTTAGTAATATTTCGACTCTAAAAATTATCTTATTCTCTTGGAGCACTTCAGTTCGAGCTACGAATGTGGCACATGCAGTTGAAAAAAGGAATCACGTGGTTTCTTATGTGTTAGTTGAGCTATTGCATGGAGGACTTCAGTTAGAACTCATGCATGTGAGTTCTGTGGAGTTGATTGTGGAGTTGATGGAGTTGTGTTCAGTTTGACTTGGTTGAACAAGTTGTATTTAGTCTAACTAAAGAATACTCTAGTGATGAGTTGTGTGAATTAAATATTAATTAATTCACTAATTATTAACTCATAAAGAAACTAAAGAATACATCAGTTAACTCAATGCATGGACAGTTCAACAAAGACAGGTGTTAGAGGTAAGTGAAAGGGTGAGTTGTGACTATCAGTTGTGCATGAGATTTGCACATGCATGGATTGAGTTATGTGAATGAAGACTACGAAGTGTGGGCAAATATCAAGGCAATTGTAGCCTATGATCACGTGATTTTCACTTGGCATTGTGCAGTGGAGGCAAGCAAAGCAACGGAGGAGATTTGAACCTGTGACTTGTTCGAATCTGAGCTAGTTTTGTGTGTAACAGGTGGAGATAGTACTGAGTACTTGTGAGGAGTATTGTACTATGTATTGTTACATGTTCTCAATCATTATAATATATAGATAGTGTGGGGTTTTCAGCTGTATGCTTTCCCCGGGTTACATAATGTGTTAATGTGCGCATGCGATTGATGTTTCATTGTTTTTTGTGCTGCTAAATTGATGATCAACGTAGAGGAGGTTATGTATTGTGCATGTATTCCGCAATAGTGTATAATCAGGATAATCTCTGTGAATAAGTGTTTATTATTCAAAATTTCTACATGGTATCAGAGCTGTTGATCATCAGATCTATTATTCAAAAAGTGTTTACATTCTATTTCTTCAGGCAGAGTCTGTAATCGGGCCAGGTAGCCTCTGGATTCATCCTTCCTTTGGAAGGTGAGATATCCGGTAAAATCCCATACAGTCAATCTCTGTACGAGAAATAATTTGTTCTCACGAATCTTAGATTAGAGGCGATTGAGTTTGGAGCTGGTGGAATTTGAATTTGCAGCAGTATTTTCTTGGTATCAACGTGGCAATGTCTTTCAACGGATTGCGATTGGAGTATGCTCTTGAGGGCAGCTCAAACTATATTGCATGGAAGGACAGGATGGAGGCAGTGTTGGATGATAATGGGCTGAAGGATTTCATAGAGGCTGATGTCCCAAAGCCTACTGATGCTACTCAAGTTGATGCTTGGCAAAAGAAGATAGCAAAGTGTCGAAGGATTCTGTTGGAGGGCGTGAAGGATCAAATTCTATCCAGCCTACATGGAAAGGCTTCTCCATACTTGATGTGGAAAGCGTTGACAGATCTATTCTAAAGCAAGAGCAATCAGAGGAAGCTGGTGCTCAAGGATAAACTCAGAAACATCAAATGTGAGAAGGGAGATAGTATGCCCAAGTATCTCATGAAGTTCACTCAGTGCAGGGATGAGCTGGGAAGTGTGGGGGTGACTGTCGATGATGAGGACTTGGTGAGCTTGCCTCTCCTTGGTCTTCTGAAGAGTTGACATTCCTATTAGGACTCTGTCAATGGTTAGGAGAAATTGCCAGGATGGGAGATACTTTGGTCAGATCTTGTGCAGGAGGATATCAGGTGGAATACCAGGGATGGATCTTCATCAAAGGGAACTAATGAAGAAAATTGCGCTTTGGCTGCCAAAGCAAAGAAGGGGAAGAACAAGAAAGCTTCTCAGTTCGGTCCAAGGTGAAGTGTTTTCACTGTCACCAGCATGGACACTATGCCACTAATTGTCAGCAGAAGAAGAAGAACAAGCAATCTGCTAGATCTGCAGTGAGAGAGGCTCTAGCCTCACAATTTGAGCTTGATTTTTCATTGATCACATGGTTGGTTTCAAGTGTGATGGGATCGGTATGGTTCTTTTACAGTGGTGCATATTCTCACATGACAGGAGATCGAGATTTGTTTTCTGATCTGGATGAGAAAGATCTTGGAGTGCACATCGAGATGAGCGATGATGGTAGATACAGTGCGACCGGTATCGATACCATTTCCTTTGAGAGGGAGTCTGGTAAACCCTTCAGATTGAAGGAAGTGATGCATGTTCCAGGATTGAAGAAGAATCTTATCTCTGTGGAGATGTTAGAAGACAAGGGATATGATGTTGTCTTCAGCAAGGGAAAGGCTTTCCTGCGCAGCAAGACAACTGGAGAAACCCGGAAGATAGGGGTTCAAGTCAGGAACCTTTATCAATTGCATGTAGAAACATGCAAAGCCTTGAGCAGCAAGGCAAATGATGGAGACTTGGTGGTTGAGAGGGAGGGTATATTACCTCTCAACATGCAGAGGCAGAAGAAGTCTCAGACGATTGTGGAGGAGCCACGATTGGTGAAGCAGCTTCAAGAGGTTGTGGAGCAACCACAACAAGGGAAGCTGAGAGGAGATCGAGTAGAGACATCTACTCATGCAGAGACCTCCAGTAGGGGGAAACTTCAAGCCAGGTGGGCTGAGGGATCACATGCAGCCATACCTCCAGGTAGGAGGTGGGGTGATGTGGATTAATCGTCCCAAGGAGGAGGGGCAGGATCCTTGAGGTACCCAACCTCTTGGATGAGACCTTGCTACGGGAGCCCCGATCTGGAGTAGCAAGAACTGACTGATTGGGTAGAGATAGATGCGAATGGAGTGGCAAAGAGAGCGACAGTGTAGGGAATCCCAGGACAGCGCATAACTAGCAGGCTGCAGCAATGCGAGAGGCACAAGTGTTTTGCACAGTGCTAGGTGGCATAGAGAAGTGTGCAATGGTGCAAGATGCATGGAGATGTTGTAGTAGCGTAGATGTCAGAGAGGGAGCACTTGTCAGCAGCAGGTAGAGCTTCAGCATCAGAGTATGTTCCTAACTCAACAGAGTGGTCAGTTGGGAGTGTTTTTGTTCCAAGTGTTGTTGGAGCAAGTGGACCAGGCAAATGTGTTGCATGCAGAACATTCCAAAGTTGCAGGATAGGGGTTGCTGATAATCCATATCTTGTTGAGAGGGAGTGTTGAAAATGCAACAAGATGATGGAGCTTAGTGGAAATGAGTCGCCTTCACTAAGTGGGCCCGCAGGCTATTTTTGGCGCAAAGTCTGTTTTTAGACTATGTCTATTTTTATACATATGGATCATGGTCTATGAGTTGCAGGATGTTGTTTATGGATGATTGGTCATGTTGGGAAAAATAGATGGACTTCTATTTTTGGTTCACAGCGGAGTGATCAGAGTCTATTTTTAGACTGCCAAGCTAAAAATAGAAACTGTCAAATATTATTAGCCCTTAGTAATATTTCGACTCTAAACATTATCTTATTCTCTTAGAGAACTTCATTTCGAGCTACGAATGTGGCACATGCAGCTGAAAAAAGGAATCACGTGGTTTCTTATGTGTTAGTTGAGATATTGCATGGAGGACTTCAGTTAGAACTCATGCATGTGAGTTCTGTGGAGTTGATTGTGGAGTTGATGGAGTTGTGTTCAGTTTGACTTGGTTGAACTAGTTGTAATCAGTCTAACTAAAGAATACTCTAGTGATGAGTTGTGTGAATTAAATATTAATTAATTCACTAATTATTAACTCATAAAGAAACTAAAGAATACATCAGTTAACTCAGTGCATGGACAGTTCAACAGAGACAGGTGTTAGAGGTAAGTGAAAGGGTGAGTTGTGACTATCAGTTGTGCATGAGATTTTCACATGCATGGATTGAGTTATGCCAATGAAGACTGTGCAGTGTGGGCCAATATCAAGGAAATTGTAGCCTGTGCTCACGTGATTTTCACTTGGCATTGTGTAGTGGAGGCATGCAAAGTAGCGGAGGAGATTTGAACCTGTGACTTGTTTGGATCTAAGCTAGTTTTGTGTGTAACAGGTGGAAATAGTACTGAGTACTTGTGAGGATTATTGTACTATGTATTGTTACATGTTCTCAATCATTATAATATACAGATAGTGTGGGGTTTTCAGCTGTATGCTTTCCCCGGGTTACATAATGTGTTAATGTGTGCATGCGATTAATGTTTCATTGTTTTTTATGCTGCTAAATTGATGATCAACGTAGAGGAGGTTATGTATTGTGCATGTATTCCGCGATAGTGTATAATCGGGATAATCTTTGTGAATAAGTGTTTATTATTCAAAATTTCTACATGATGTAGTCTTCAGTAAGGAAAAGTTTTTCCTTAGACACATCATCACTAGACAGGTGAAGCAGATTGGTTTACGGGTCAAGAACCTATATGCTCTTGAGGTTCAAGATGCATGCAAAGCCTTGATCAACAAGGAAACTGATGGAGACTTGGTGGTTGAGAGGGAGGGTATATTTCCTCTCAACATGCAGCTCCAGAAGAAGTCTCAGATGATTGAGGAGGAGCCACAATTGGTGCAGTAGCTTCAGGAGGTTGTGGAGCAGCCACAATAGGGGAAGTTGAGTGGAGATTGAGTAGAGACATCTACTCATGCAGAGACCTCCAGTAGGGGGAAACTTCGAGCCAGGTGGGCGAAGGGATCACATGTAGTCATACCTCAAGGTAGGAGGTGGGGCGATGTAGAGTGATCATCCCAAGGAGGAGGGGCAGGATCCTTGAAGTACCCAACCTCTTTTATTCGACTTTTCTACGAGATCCCCAATGAGGAGTAGCAGAACTGACTGAGTGGGTAGAGATAGATGCAGATGGAGTGGGCAGAGAGAGCTATAGTGCAGGGAATCCTAGGACAGCGTAGAGCTAGCAGGTTGCAGCAATGTGAGAGGCACAAGTGTGTTGCACCAGTGCAGGGTAGCATAGAGAGGTGTGAAACGATGTGAGATGCATGGAGATGTTGCCGTAGCACAGAGGTCAGAAAGGGAGCACTCATCAACAACGGTAGAGCTTCAGCATCAGAGTATGTTTCTAGCCCAATAGAGACGTCAGTTCAGAGTTTTTTTGTTCCGAGAGTTGTTGGAGAAACCACACATGGCAGAAGTGTTACATGCAGAACATTCTGAAGGTACATGATCGGGTTCGAGAGGAAGCCTTTCTTGTTGAGAGGGAGTGTTGAAAATGGCAACAAGAAATTGCTAAAAATAACAGTTTGGGTACCAGTGCTAGATTGGGCAATAGGGAATGAAAAATGGAAGTGCTAAAAATAGAAGTTCTATTTTTAGCAGTTCAATGTGGATTCCTACTTTAGTCAGTCCCTGGACTAGAAATAGGAAGTAAAATTCGAATTTGATATTAACAGCAGTTTGTAAATTAATTAATTAATTCAGTTTGAGTTAATTAGTTAAAGAATTATGAACTTGAAGTCTATGTGAGGACATGCAACAGTTTCTCCTTTGATTGAGGGATTTAACCATCAGTTAAAGGACGAGGATGAGTTGTAATTATGAGTTGTAATTTGTTGGCTTAGTTAACTAAGTCAAGTCCAATTAGATTAATTTAACAAGTTGTTAAATTAATGAGATTCAGTTTGTTAATTCTTGCATGCATGTAACAACTGGTATTTTCAAATAACTGAGGATTCACTCCTGGATAACTCATGCATGTCAGTTCAAACAGAGACCCAGTTGAGATCAGATGGAGGAACAATGTACTATCAATTGCTAGGATATTCCTTATGAATATTCCTTGCATGCAGAAAGAATATTATTCCTTATGGATTGCGTAGTTGGACATGAGGTTACAGCAGGTGTGATGTGGCCAATTCACACATGTTATGACATTAGACCCCAATCAAAACTGCACAAGGAAATAGGAGCTTGGAGGACTTGTGGAGCCTATATATATAGGCCTAGATAGTCCATGAGCTACATCATCAGAGTACAGAGAGAGCAGGACATCTTTTGAGCTGATTCTTTTTGTATGTTGTTGAGGATTTCCACTTGATTGATAATACAGATATGGGGTTTTAGGCTAGTGCTTTCCCCAGGTTATATCTTCTGTGTTATGGTTGATTACTTCTCATTCTCAGTTATATCTATTCATGCTTGATGTTGCTCATGTTAAATTAAGCTTCCACAAATTTTATGGTAGATGTAGATCTAGTATTATGCTTTAGTACATTGCATATATCAGTTTGATGTGCAAGTGAAATTTCTACATGATATTAGTGAGCTAGCTGATTTTTAGAGAAAATTCTACAAAAACCACTTAAAATCTGATCGACAAATATGTAGTACAAAGACTAAATTGTCATACTTGCTTCAATCCAAATTCCAATCACATCTGCAAGACTCAACAAGTACTTGTTATACTCGCCAAGCCAAGTTTACTTTGAAAGGTCATATTCAACCCATTTAATTTGATATACCTTGGCCCTTTTGAATAACTTACATTTGTAGAGATCAAGGTTCACCTTTCAAGGCCTATTGTTTTACCTCCTTTCTTCCCAATAGAGGAGTGGGAAAATCAATAACCTTAAGACAATATAGGACCTCTATCCCTCTATCTATATAAGGGAAATAGGTATGTGAGGATGACCTGAGAATATCAAATTTAAAGCCACATACCTACAACTCATGTAAGGATAAGCATAGGAAAGGGTTCTTCATGAAATATCTTACTTACATTAACTAGCTAGAAAGGTTAATCCTAGTTCCTCAAGTCATTCCCAAGTTGTTGGTTGAGATGTTGAATTGACTCTTTGTTTTGGATTGTCATCATTGACAAGTCTGAGTTATGCAACTTTAATTTGAGGCAATAGTTGTTAACATAGGTACAATAATGAGTTAGAGTAAATACCATAGAACTAAACACACAGTGGAAGATTGTACTCTTCATATACCCATGTAGGCCCTACCATTGAAAATGAATTTTGGCAGAGATTGGAAAGATATTGTCATCTTCAGTTACGCGTGAGAGTAAATACCATTAAATTACACACACAATGCAAGATTATAATCCTCATATGCCCATGTCATCACTGCAATTGAAAATGAATTTAGGCATAGAGTAACAAGACATTGTCATCTTGAATTTAAATGGACAAGGATAAAAAAATTGCTTGATTTCATCCTCCTTGACTCAACTCAATTCGTTAGACAAGATAGGGAAGATTAAAATAGATGCTTCAAGAAAAATAACCAAATGTTATGTTTGTGAAATGAAAAACAAATTACTAATCAAAGGCTTTCATAGAGAAAGAATGTTACACTATTGGAGCTCACTAAATAGTGTTGGAAAAAACGAATATGTTATCACAAAATCGTGTACTAAGGGCTGCTACTTAGCAAGATCTCATGCAACTATTTCAAACCAGGCTTTAGACTATATATAGGAGTCATGGAGTCAATAACACTTCTTCCATTGGGCTCATGGAGTCAAACACCTCTGCAGTAAACTATTAACTACTCAATCATGGAAGCCAAGGCATATAATGTTTAAACACTCAGAACATTTCTCAAAAAGAACCTCAACTCATAAACATACACAGGAAGTCTGAGCACTAGGTGAATTCAGAGTGATTGCATGTCTATTGAGCTGTAAAACAGAAAGGATAAAGACAAAACCACATATATTCTGAGCCTTTGAACACAAGATGAATCTTGGGAAGAAAAAGTAATCTTTCTATTACTGTCAAAAATATTTTACATTAGCCAATATAAAAACTCTGTTTCTTTTTCTTCCCAAGATTCATCTTGTGTTCAAAGGCTCAGAATATATGTGGTTTGTCTTTATCCTTTCTGTTTTACAGCTCAATAGACATGCAATCACTCTGAATTCACGAACAACGGGATTGTTGTCGCATTGTTTGACAAAGAGCTTCGGTTGATTTACTTTGCTGGTGTCCATAACGCATTCGTTCCCAAAGCGCCTAAATCCTTCCTTAGTCGATGGAAAAACAACACCAAACCATGCACGCATTTAAACTAAACTATCATCAGAACTTGGGAGAAAAAGACAAACTGAAAGAACCTGAGCTTCGGTATTGTTTATTTGATAAGTGCCATTTGTTGTTTTTGTCCGCCAGATAGCTGAACCCCTCGTTCTCCAACCTGAGTGTTGTAGCCAACTATGCAGGTTCTTGTTTTACGAGCCCAATTTGCTGGCGAAACCACTTTAGCTGCAAAGTTTTGGGATCATAAAAATGTTCTATGAGGGCCACAACAGTGCTCTTCCCAGAACCGCTACCCCCCACTATTGCAATAGTCTTTCCAGCTGGGATTTGGAGAGAAATTTCGGAAAAACATTACATCTGGCCGACAAGGGTAACTGAATGTAACATCTTGGAAGTCCATGTTGCCCTGGATTACTGTTAGCTTATTTCCTTCTGAAACATCATGAATGATTGTAGGCTGTTGTTTAATAATCTCCATCAGCTTGTATGCAGCAACTTTCCTCTTGCCAAATGCACCAATATTGGAGAATGATTTCCCTAAACTCATGTCACCGACTATAGCAGAGAAAATGGCAGTGAACACTTTGCCTCCATCTGTCCTTCTTATGATATCGAACAAATCCCCAATTTCGTAGCGCAGCCAGTGCAAAATATGAATTACGCGCTACGAAATCACTTGAAGCATGTTGCGCTGCGAAACTGCTAAAAGAGGATTCATGCGCTGCGAAAACACCCTGTCCTTAAACTAGGCTAAAAAATTTTGGCAACAGAATTTTCAGTGATAACAGTGGCTCCACTTGGGATAGTGTGCCCTTGTGGTACACTAAGAACTCGCAGGTCCAGTGCCTTATCCATTTATGACAAACAGAAATTTGCTTGACAAGCATGACTGTAGGAGAAAGAAAGCTACATCTACTGAAAAATGCTCAGTTGACCTTGAGCTTATTTGCATTTACCTATACCTACCTACCCTAACAATTTCAACTTCCTTCTGCTCAATCAATGTGAAATTTCCAATGTAGCCAATCATTTATCTTATCTGAAATTTCCATGTTTGTCCTTTGGCTGTGCTTGAAACAAAAATAAACCAGATACTGAAGTAACCGAGGCAGCATGAGGTGTAACTGTTCTTCAACATGAAAATATAACTGGAAGCCGCCTGAACAGTAAATCTTTTCCATGTATTCAGCTATAGGGTCAAAAAACACATGGTTAGTTTGCTGATTCTCAAACCTTTCTGTATCTTTAGACAACTTATCTTCAGCCACACCAAATTTATTTGATATGCTATCCAACTGCCTTTCTAAATGATGCTCACAAACAATGTAATTTTCCTCACTACTATGATCATTATTTGAAGTAAGCTGCTGCAAGGAATTACAAAATTGAGCAAGCTTTTCCTCTGCCTGAGGGTCGTAGAAGCTGTCTTCTAGCACTTCTTCTTGCTGTGTGCAATCAATTTCATCTTCAGAATACTGTTGCATCTCTTCATTCATATCAAGGGATGAAACATGGTTTTCACAAGTCAACTCCTCCGGCTCCTCATGCTGTGTTTCATGGGATGTTATATCTTCTCCTTGGTGCTGGAATGCATTGTTATGAAGAGCCTCTGAAATTTCTTCATCCGTGAATTCATCATCATCATAACCATCCTCTAAATACTTAATAAGACTTAAAGAATGTCTACAGCAATCTTTGAGCATCAATAAGGAAGGATAACTTTCTTTATACATTTCACAGAATTCATCATGGAAATCAGCAAGAGAAGATAATGAACCATTCTCCAAACTTTTATACCAAGACCATGCTTTTCCTTCTAAAGTGGCCATAAACATCCTCATGAGACAATCCTCGGGGAAATGAACCTTAAGACTGCGTACATGCATATGAAACCTAACCAAATGAAGAGCAGCATTGTCCTTCTTTTCATCTTTGAATATTGGAAGATCATCTAACCAATCAACCTTTGGCATAGGATTTGGAAAACCAGGGATATGAGACCGATTCATAGGAGCATACCTGGCATTCATTCTTGCAGTGGAACTCATCTTGAAACTTCATCAAGCTACTGATCTTCTAGTAGTGGAGTCACCTTCTAATTTGTTATTTGCTGTGTGGAGTCGCCAAGGTAGTTTTGCAGCCTCAAAGATGTCTGAGCTCCTGCTACCTTCAGAAGTTCAACCATTGATTTCGGGAATGAATAGACTTCAGGCTCCCGGCAGACACACCAAAATGTTATCACAAAATCGTGTACTAAGGGCTGCTACTTAGCAAGATCTCATGCAACTATTTCAAACCAGGCTTTAGACTAAGGCTTAGCCTCCTTAGTCAGAGAGGGCTCTCTCACAGATTTTTGATATGGATTAATAACAAGAAAAGATGGCTAACTCTTCAAACAGTACATGAAAATAAGCTGGTTGGAACAAAAAAATAACACTTCTTCCATTGGGCTCATGGAGTCAAACACCTCTGCAGTAAACTATTAACTACTCAATCATGGAAGCCAAGGCATATAATGTTTAAACACTCAGAACATTTCTCAAAAAGAACCTCAACTCATAAGCATACACAGGAAGTCTGAGCACTAGGTGAATTCAGAGTGATTGCATGTCTATTGAGCTGTAAAACAGAAAGGATAAAGACAAACCACATATATTCTGAGCCTTTGAACACAAGATGAATCTTGGGAAGAAAAAGTAATCTTTCTATTACTGTCAAAAGTCTTTTACATTAGCCAATATAAAAACTCTGTTTCTTTAACAGCAAGGGCTTCACTGGTTTCCTCAACTTGGTTTTGGACTTCTTCTGATATTTCACCTCCTTTCTAAGCTCAGCAAGAGTAGGTTCTTCAATTGTTTCTTCTCTTTCCCTAACAGGCAATGGAGTGAGGTCTGTCTTGCTCTGAAAGCCAGCCATAAAAATAAAGGAGTTCCAATCTTTACCAATCTTCTGCAAACCATGTAACACTAACAGCTTTACCAAACCATGGTGAAACAGTGATGTTTCACAGTCATCTTTTTTCAGTTGAATTTTATCTTCCTTCAAGAATTTTTTAGCCTAGCTTAAGGACAAGGCGTTTTCGCAGCGCAGTCTGATTGGCCAATTTGGCAGCGCAATGATGTTTCCGCATTTTCGTAGCGTGTCATTTACCAGCCATTTCGTAGCGCATTTTGTTAATTTATAACAGTCTGCGCTACGAAATCGGGGATTCGGGGATTTTGCAGCGCGTTTTCTTGAAATGTCAAGTCTGGGGGGATGAGTCATTAGGTCCGTCCATATATTGTCAGTTAATGTCCTCTCCAGGTCATTATGGGTCATCATTCCGCCATGAGGTTCAGAACCACGCACATAAACATCATTCAAAGTGATTTTATGATGTATGGTAGTGTCATGATATTTGTTATTAGTGCGTAAACTGACTTGCTTGTATGACAAGACTATTGAAGCGCAAAGGAGCCCGAGTTTTCATTTAAAAGGACCTGATTGCAAGCGAGCCTGCATTCCAAAGTTCGAAGTTGCCTTTTGAGTTGAAGTTGCTGTTAGTTCTCTGTCCGAAAGTTTTCAAAGTAAAATGGAGAAGAGGGAGCATCGATCCGGTAGGTGCCAAAGAACAGAACCGGAGGGGCTTGATCTTACGTTAAAGGATGAAGGTGTAGCAAGAGCTTTTAAAAATGCTGGTTGCTGGAGGTTTTGTGAGAAGTTGCAGGGAGGGCACGCAGAGGTAACAAAAGCTTTTGCATTAAATTTTACTAGTTTAAACTCTAAGGTGTCAATGCTAGAATTCCCTGTATCTCCAGAAACCATTTCTAATGTGACTGAGATTCCTAGAGGAGGACATGAATGGTTCAAAAATTTCAAATTCGATATGAGCCCCTGTAAGGAATTCTTGAAGGAGCCTTATGTAAATGAGGATCTCACAAAGGCTGTGCCAAGGAGTTACGTGAAGGAACATTTTGCACTACTCCTTACATGCATCCAAAAATATTTAACATGCGAAGGGAGGTATAACAAAGTTTATTCCTATCATTTTAAACTTTTGTTACATTTCACAGGCAAAGCATCAATAGATATCCCTTTCTACTTGTTCAGAAGCCTCAGTAAAATGTGTGATAAAATTCAACTGAAAAAAGATGACTGTGAAACATCACTGTTTCACCATGGTTTGGTAAAGCTGTTAGTGTTAGATGGTTTGCAGAAGATTGGTAAAGATTGGAACTCCTTTATTTTTATGGCTGGCTTTCAGAGCAAGACAGGCCTCACTCCATTGCCTGTTAGGGAAAGAGAAGAAACAATTGAAGAACCTACTCTTGCTGAGCTTAGAAAGGAGGTGAAAGATCAGAAGAAGTCCAAAACCAAGTTGAGGAAACCAGTGAAGCCCTTGGTAGTCAAGGAGACACCTCAATCATCATCAAAAGAGAAGGTCAAACAGAGGAAGGATGCACCTGGACCAAGTGAAGTTGAAAGGGTATCAAGAGTAAAAACCAGAGGTCAGTTAAGCAAGGAGAAAGGCAAGTCAATTGCTGTTGAAGAAAGTCCTATGTCAAAAGCTAGTTTAACTGATTTACTTGAGGCAATTGAGCTTGAACAAGATCAGCCAGTGCAGATTGAGCCAATAGAGTTTGAGCAGGACCAACCAGTGCAGCCAATGCACATTGACTTAACCCAATCCTCACCAGAGAACATGAAGAAATCAAAGGCTTCGAAAAGATTAAGGTTTGAGGAGCCTAGTGAAGAATATGTGTTCAAGCCACGGAGGCCAATTACAAGAAGACAAATGAAAGAGGCCGAGAAAGTGCATAAAGAGGAGGCAGCTGTAAAAATGCCCAGTATAGAGTTTCTTGAAGTTTTGACTAAAACAGTGCATGCAGCCAGGCGTAAAGACAAAAGTAAAAAGGTTATTATTAGCCAAGGAGGAAATGTCATAGCTATCAGGAACCAGGCAGGAACAACCCAGAAAGAAGTGGCCCAGATAAAGAATGTTTCTAGAGAACGTGCAGTGAGATATGCTAATTATAGAAGGGTTGTATTAAAAGGCAGCACAAGCCTAGTGGGTCAAGCTGACTCGGGGTCTGATGTATTTTCGTGGATGGTACCAGCACTTAAGCAAGCAAAACTCATAAGAAAGCTGAACATGAGCCTGAGATCAGAAAATAAGGCTTTGAAGAAAGAGGTTAGCAGTTTGAAGAAGAAGCTAGGTAAACTAGCTCACTGATTTAAAAGGAAAGGTGCTTTTCAAGTTTTGATAAATTTTGGTTTAAGCTCCATCATTTTGAAACTATTTAGGTCCTTAACACCTGTACAAAATGTCTGAAGAAATCATGAGTTCAAGCAGAAAGCGCTTCAAGATAAATATGTTCTGTTTTGACAAAAAACAGCAGTTTCGTAGCAATGAATTTGATGATGAGGTCAGCGAATTTTGAAAGGAATGCCTCGAGGACAGGAGGGAGACCATACAAGGCTATCATAGCAATTCAAACAGTGACAGGTGTGAGTTTTGGAGGAAAGGTGAAATATTTTGTTTTTTGCTAAAGTTTTCTTAAAGATACTTTATGACCGAATTACTAGGGTTCTAGTAGGGTTACCGGAATTTTTGGTTTGTACACCTGTTCAGTCCACAAGGCATCCAGATCATGAGGCATATGGTGTTATGCGTTGTTATTGAAGAATTAAAGAGCTTGGAGCGTGGTCTTTAAGTAGTAAAGAATAATGGAAGACAGGGACCGTGAAAACAGGGCACTCATCTTTACTAATTAATGAGCCATCTACACAGCTAGTATCCAAGGCCAGCTCGTTCAGTGAATGCTCCTCCAACATATCTCGGCCACAACAGAAAATGTACAGGTGTCAAAGCTCAAGAAAGGCATCATGCATACGAGGAGATAGAGTTAGAATTTCAATGTGATTAGGACTCTATGTATTTACAGCACAATACTTTATGTATTTAATAAGTTTGTTTAAAAATAGATAAGGTTAGTTAATGATAGACCATCGAGCTCCCCTCATGCTGGAGGAGGAGACTCAAGGTAGTTTTAGTTTTGTTTTCCTATATATAGGAGAAACTCTGATGTAAGTGGGGTTGGAGATTTATAAAAGAAACAGAGTTTTTATATTGGCTAATGTAAAAGACTTTTGACAGTAATAGAAAGATTACTTTTTCTTCCCAAGATTCATCTTGTGTTCAAAGGCTCAGAATATATGTGGTTTGTCTTTATCCTTTCTATTTTACAGCTCAATAGACATGCAATCACTCTGAATTCACCTAGTGCTCAGACTTCCTGTGTATGTTTATGAGTTGAGGTTCTTTTTGAGAAATGTTCTGAGTGTTTAAACATTATATGCCTTGGCTTCCATGATTGAGTAGTTAATAGTTTACTACAGAGGTGTTTGACTCCATGAGCCCAATGGAAGAAGTGTTATTTTGTTGTTCCAACCAGCTTATTTTCATGTACCGTTTGAAGAGTTAGCCATCTTTTCTTGTTATTAATCCATATCAAAAATCTGTGAGAGAGCCCTCTCTGACTAAGGAGGCTAAGCCTTAGTCTAAAGCCTGGTTTGAAATAGTTGCATGAGATCTTGCTAAGTAGCAGCCCTTAGTACACGATTTTGTGATAACAGAATATATGAACAAAATTGAGGAAAAATATTACACATTTCCAAGACCTTCCAAACACTGTATCTCATATTCAATAACTAAACCATACTGCCAAAGTTAAAGCAAGAGAAACACTCAGCACTATCAAAACATATGTCACCTATATGGAAGATGGATAATGTTATTGAGCCCAGAAGGTTAGTTCAACACTCGTCACCATTGTAGTTTTCCATTTGATTAGTTCCATGATGAAAGGTGCCCAGTTCAAATCCCCCTGGGCAAGGCATACTAGTCTAGACTCTACACCAATGGGTTTACTAGGGGTTCCACCCATGAATGTGAGGAAGCATCCTTTGGGTTTCCTATGAGATTAAATATTTTCCTTGGTAGAAAATAAAAGGATGGATAACAATATGAAGAATAAATAGGAGTAGCACTCACCACTATCAAGCCATATAATACCTATATGGAAAATAAATTATTCAATCAAAACTTAAGCTAGGAGTAGCACTCATCATTGTCATGCCATATTGACATGCATACCACCATTAAGAAGAGACAAACGACCTGCACGGGCTTAAATTGGTACAATCAAAGAAATCAATGCCTACCTAATTAGTGATCACATAAAGAAACTGTCTAGAAGAAATATGTTATGGAAAAAGAGGCTTTTCATGCACAATCACTCTGATCTACTTTGTTTTGAAGACAAATCATCTTAAAGAGAGGAGGGGCATACCAGATACCTAAATAATAAAAAAATAAAAAGAATTAGATTCCTAAGTAAAACAAACATACACAACCATTAAATGAATAGTTACTAGCATTTCAAATATAACCAGTACACCTTTATCATTACATAATCTCTCAAAATTCATTATTATCACATGTCTGTGGCTAAACCTTATGGAATATGTAAAAATCAAATTAACCGCTACATCATGGGCTTTCGAGGCCTTCGACAGCCCGTGTCTTGAACACATGAGAACTTTGCATCAATTACGCTGTAGTTTAAGTACAAAGAAAGACATTATGTAGAGTCCTTTCATCTAGTCACTTGATATCTAGATCTGGTTGTGTAGTGATGGAAAATTCATTTATAAAATGAAGTGTGTTAATGGTAGATTTTCTTTTATACCCTTCAGATTAATGAGGTTGACAACATAGAAAAAAAAATTATGTATTTGTTTTCTTAAGAAGCTATGTTACTATTTTGGAATTTGTTATCACACAAAAAAGTTTAGGGGAATGCCATGCATATCATTTGGTACATAGGTGGCATAACCTTTTCAATGGACTCAATTACATAGAATAGGTTTTTATGAAAAACAATTTTGTGCTTGTTGATCCACGTTTCAATCTCTTAATGACTGACAGTTAAGTGTTTATGCTTTAAATTGGTGAATATCAGTGAATGTTAGCAAGTACATTATAATCTGTTGTATACATACATAAATAGCTACAAATTTTATGACCTTACAGTCATTACTTCAAGATAGTTGTTGAAATAGAAATTTTCTCTTGTTTGAGGATTAATTTCAACTAACCTCTCAAAAACTTGTCATCAGTGGAAAATTCTTCAACATCATCGAAAATGCTCGGGGGTTTGCTTAGTTTGATCCCTTGACCTGAATTTTGATAGTGGGATTTATCAACAGGGAGGGGAGCCTCGCCATATTCTCTTGAATCTCAGAAGCGACTCTTCTATGCAGCACTTGGATCTTCATTGTATTGATCTGGAAAAACTTGATTTCTTGGGCTTGATCCCTACGGTTGGAAGTCCTATGGTTAGGGGACCGATTCTGATATGATCTTGGTTAGAAGTCGTTGGGTTTTCATATTCTCCTTGTCATAGTAAAAGCCAAGGGTAAATGATGGTGCATTCAAAATCGAGGCTGAGGTAGAATGTAGGAGTTTCTGATGAATTGGAAAAAAAATTGTAATGAACATATTCAACTTTCCTTTGAAAGTTAGATTGAATTTAGCTAGATTGGCACCAAATAGTCCAACTCTCAATGACAGGTTAATCCCATTTTTTTTAAACATTGAGAAACTTGAAAAACCTTTTTAAAAGAGTAATCCTTCAATATTTCTTTCAAGATCTCACCACTACTTGAGCGGATGAGGCTATGGATGGGAAGAATGAAAGCTAGTGGAGCATGCTAGGATTTTCTAATAGAATTTTGGGTGAAGAAAGGAAAAAGCATTGGGAAAGAACTAAACAACCTATGCTTTTTTTTTAATTATAATTTCACTTTTTTACAATTTTTTCTTTTTTTTTTGTACATAGGATTTATTAATTTGTAATTTTGATTTGTAATAAGGTGGTTTGTGTGAATTTTAGTTTTCATCAAGTATTTAATTCAAATCTTTGGGGGAGGTTGATGTAGGAGCCAATTATGGGAGTTATACTATCTCTATTGGTGTCGAGGCTTGGTTGAATCTTACACAATTTTAGTGACAACATTCCACGTTTGGGTAGGTTGTTTTCCTTTTCAATATGTGGGCTAGCCCCAACATAAGCACAATCTAGTAGTGGGAAAAAAATTTCATTTGGGGTACTTTTATAATGACAATATTTGGTTGTCCATCTTATGGATTCGTGTTCAAAGTTAGATGAGGTTTATGATTATGTAAAATTCCTATTGTTCAGGTTTTCAGTGATGAGATTCTATTTCCTAGGATGGAAAATTTGGGGTTGAGGAGGCATAATTAAAGAAATGTCAATTTTTCAAAGATGCCACATGGAATATCCACTCATAAAGATTCATTAATGTGGTGAAGATTTAACTTATGTTGTTGTTGTATTGAATGTGGTGATGAATGGATACTTCTCACATATTAGATCACTACAAAATAAGTTAAGTGTTTCATGCACACTATAATCATGATAAGATACATATCAAAAGCACCCATTGAAGTAGAAAACAGTCCTCATTGCATTCGAGGTAGAAGTATCCCAAAGTAATAACTGAGGTGTTAATGTAACAAACTCAAGGCATTGTTTACCAATTGAGGAAACATTTGTTGCACTTACTTGAGAGTGAAGTGATTGGTCTTTATAGGAAATTGACATACATCAACAATGCAATAGAGTTCTCTAGTTTTTTTGTGAGTATGTCAGCTTGTCCTATCAATCAATTGGTTAATTAAAATTGATGTGTTGAACTTGGGATATATGTTCAATAAATAATATGGTTTATTGTGCTAGGTTTAAATAATTAAGTATTATAAGGTTAATAGAGCTCATCATTGAAATTGCATGCTATCAAGCTAGGGTGATAAGTCAAAAGAGTTATTGTCATAATGCTTAATGATGTTATAAATATCGTTCAAAGTGATCATAACTATCGACATGGGCGTTTAAACTTATATTTTGAATGTGAATATAGACTCTACCTTTAACCAAGAAGTTGTGAGGGCATGATGTTTGTCATGTCATTGTTTTTTATTAGTTGAAGGGTGCCATAAAATTTCTTCAACATTAACAAAAAAAATTAACCCCCGTTAGTGTGCTCATATAGGATGTAATGTGCATCATGCTAGGAATTTGATGGCAAGTGGTGAACAATGGGCAATAAGGTAGGTTTAACCCTCAAGGTTACCCGTGGGCCCCACCACTAAGTCTCTCATCCATGTAAAATGAGCCTAATTATATTGCCCCTCTATTGAACTTAAATACTATGACCTATGGATGATGACAAAAGCATGTCTATTTGGTAGGGTTTTGTTGGGAATGGTTTCACTAACACCCGCTCAGTGTCAACCTACTAGCTTTCGTATGATATTTTGACTTTGTCGTCTGCTAGTGTTGATGACATGACCTATGTATTAAATTCTTTTGTCAAATTAAAAATGTAGCTGATGAGCCTCATAAATGGGTAATTATATGGGCTCATTTTACCTCCTAACCTAGTCAAATCAACCATTCTCTTAGCTTATTGTATGATTTTCTGATTATATTTATGCTTATAGGGTGAGTTGAGTTAGTTATGATGCCATGTGATCTAACATGTATTTAATGCAGATTATTGATGGATTTTGAGGTCAAAGTCAAGGATCCAGTGGTCAAGTTGCAGCAATAACTCGAAGTAGACAAAGGAGAGTAATTATAGGAGGGAATCCCCCTCATTTATTACTCCTCACTTCTAATTCCCCTTCATTCAGCTCAGAGTACAAGTAGCCGAATCATGCACTAGAAGGCATCCGAGCAAGTGGAGGATGACTGATATTTATCTCGAGTTTTGGGAACCAAGCCTCCCTGATTTTAAGGAATCTATTGGTAGCTTCAGATCTATAAGTAGAGAGGCCTCGAGCCTGATTAGGGTCGGATTTGTTTCTTATGTAAACTCTGCTCAAATTTTGAGCTTATTATTTTGTGATAGTTTCATGTAATCTTGCTATTGTTTTGATAATGAAGATGGAATCCTTTTTGAGCTAGCACTGAGTTACCTCAGAGGGATGAATCTCTTGGGTTAGGGCCCAATCCAAGTAGCCAAACTTCTCTTTACTTGTATTTGTATGCTTTACTTCAGTTTGTAGATTAATTTGCTGCCAAATGTATTTTCTTATGGTTAAGAATAGGTTGCTTTTAATGATTCAGTGGTTTGCTTCCATTTGTGCTTTTTGTAGCAGGTTAAGAAGCAATCAGAAAAGATTCAAAAGGCTAGAAATAGTGCCTTGGCCTCTCTTCCTCCCTCTAGGACCATGATTTGAGGCAAAGACTCTCTTGTTGCCCCAAAAACATAGATTTTCCTCATTCATGGGACTTTTAGTGTTTGCAGCTCTTTAGTAGGTTAATAGTCCAGTTTTTCTTTGCTTCAAATATCCTTTATCATGCTCACTTCCTAATTTTCAATAGTCCTCTTTCATGCTTTCCTTTCTTGCAGAATTTCTGTTATAGCTCTGATACCACTTGTTGTAGCTCTGATACCACTTGTTGTAGATCTAACACAAGAATATTATAGATCAGATATGAAATAGCTCTGATACCAATTGTTGTAGATCTGATCCAAAAGTATAAGAGAATAGAGAATAACCCAATAATAACAAGATCAAAATCGATAGAAATTCTTCTTTATTATCAAAACCCTTAAGGTAGGGCAACACCATACATTCACTCCTTAAGGAAGGAGAACACTCCACAAGCCATATGCCTGTTCATACAAGAATACTTCTCTTCATCTTCAACTGATTTTTTTTTTGAATTCGACTATTTTTGCATAAAGAATCCAGATCTGTAATTATATTTTACAGATCTTGTACCAAAATGTACAGATCTGACCTGCAAAGTTGCCGCCCCCGAAACCCTGCAAAAAATAAAAAAAAAATTCTCCATTGTTTGCCCAAGAAAGTGCTCTGATACCAATTGTTGTAGATCTAACCTGGAAATATTATAGATCTGATAAGATAATATAGCTCTGATACCAATTGTTGTAGCTCCGATACCAATTGTTATAGCTCTGATACCACCTGTTGTAAATCTAACCCAGAATATTATAGATCTGATATAAAAGTATAAGATAATGCAAAGAAACCCAGAAATAATATGAAATGATTCTATATTAAAAAACCCTTGAGGTAGGGCAACACCATACATTCACTCCTTAAGGGAGGAGAATACTCCACAAGCCATATGCCTGTTCATACAAGAATACTTCTCTTCATCTTCATGTCTCTCCATGTGGAGTCTCTAGCCTCTATATAGGCCTCATACATACAATACCATGCATCATTACCATGGTTTCCTCATAACATCAACTAATACCATGGGCCCATTACATTATTATTAACTACTTGTGGTCCCTTACATGACATGGGTTAACCACCTTATTTATTACTATGGACCATCCAATTATTACATTATTACCTTGGGTACCTCCCTTGGTACCCCATATTATCCCCCCTAGGTATATAACAATTTCTCAGCATTTCCTCTCATACATTATAGTTTAGGCCATTTTAATGCAAAACTCTATTTTTTTTCTAGATGCACTCATTTCATTGTTTGCTTAATCTTCTTGGTTGACTATCAGTTTTATGCAGCAGATCTCTTCCAGAAGTAGGCCAAATTATCAACAATCACACCCTCAATCTGATCCATGTCCTATAGGTATCCCAAACCTCACCTCAATTATGCCTTAGTTTCCTTCATTTTTCATAGAACTTCTTCCCCTCTTCTTGAGAAAACCCAATCATCTTTCTCTCTCCTGGTGGTTCATGGTAGACCTTAGGCACCCTAACACCTTATTCCAACCTTCATTCACCTTTTCCACCCACTCTCTCACCCTCAAATCAGTAAAAATTTCTCTCGGCCTCCTCCTATAGGCCTCCTGTAGTTTCCTTGTTTTCCTCATGTAGTTTTCTTGTGTCCTCGTGTAGTTTTTCCTGTAGGTTTTATTTTGAAGGATGAGTGTGGGAAAAGCCTTCAGAAGGCCACCTAAGACCTCCTAGGACCCATCCACACCATCCTACATCCTCCCAAGCTCCAAAACCACCCTCTAGTGCCACCTGTTCTTTGCCACACTCACACACAATAAATTAGATGCATGTCAAATTCACATAAAAACACATAAAAATCCAAAAATATGTTTTTTTCTTATTTACTTCCAGAAATAGCATGGGTAGATGTTGTTTGCTTTCCTTAGTAGGTAATGGCATTGCTTTCATGGTTTTAATGGTGTTTTTGGCAAAAGTAGAATTAGCTTGTTAATTAGGGTTTACTAGGTCTCGCTTTACATTCCAATCTCTTTCCTTTCTATAATTAGAGTAGCTTTTGTAGAGTAATATTTCTTTCTTTCATCACACATAGAGCTTCTTCTGAGATCTATAGAAGTTTGCTTGAGCTCCTAGTGACCTCACGTCGACTCACCAAGTGACAACCTATAGTGAGAACTAGTACTTGTGCATACATCACCGATGCTTCCAAGTTTCTTATGAACTATCGGGTTGATAAAAGTAAAGTTGGTAGCCTAGGAGTTGCAGCATTCTTGCTGCAATACTGGAACTCACCACTTTTGGTGCCGTTTCTGGGAAAAGCATCAGAGTATTCTGTGATTACTGCTTTCTTCTATTTCCTATTGCAACATTCTGCTAATAGTTTATTTCAGCAAAAGTATACTAGTCATTTCTTTTCTTTCAATTCTGCATTTCCTTGCTTTCCCTTTCATTTATGCAAATTTCCATTTAGCAAGTTCATTTCAACTAGTTGCAATTTGTTCTGTTCAATTGCACTTTCAGTTTCTACAGGTACTTTTAGCGTGGAGAACAAGACACAAAAACCAACCAAAAATATTTCCTTTCATGCCTCATAGGAATAGAGATAACTCAGGAAAAAATTTCCCAACACCCCCACTGCTCCACATAGCCAAACTTCTCTCTTATTTGGTGGTTGCAATTAAGAAGAACCCTTAGGTGAATAGCCAAACATATTTGAAGAACCTATAGGGGAAGAAGAAGAAGAAACCATTCCTCTAGAGCCAATGACTAAAAACAGAAATGCTAGGGGAAATGGAGAGAGAATAGAAGGTACCTTCCCCATTCAGGAGACCAAAGGGGACACCAAAATGAAGAATATAAGTCCTACAGCCCTACCTCACTTCCATGTTCTGACTACAGAAGATCTTGACACCTTCTTGTTTGCATTTTTTGTCCTCTGTCGAACTTATGACTATGCAGAAGACGAGCAAAAGTTGAAATTGTTCCCTTCTACTCTCAAGGATGCAGCATTGCACTGGTTCATGGGATTACCTAGAAATAGCATCACAACTTGGGCTCAGATGTAGCAGGCCTTCAACAAGTATCAATACTATTGTAGGTCAAAAGATACTAAAGAAGAAATCTTCCAAATGACCATAGGAAGTGATGAGTCCCTGGAAGACTATGAAGAGAGGTTCTAGCTCAGTTACAAAAGGGTTGGGTGTACACTTGACCCTGAGTCTCTGAAGTTGGTCCTGCTCAGGGAAATTCAGGAAGACCTTTTATACACCCTCCATCTACTAGCTGGGGGAGACATCAACCAACTATCCTATGAGGACATAAAGACTGTTTTTAGAAACCATTCTAGAGCAGCCAGAAAGAAAGTTAGGGGGATTAAACCCATAACCAGTACCTCTTCTTCCATTTCATCCATTAAAGGTGAAATTGGAAACATGATGGAAGACTTCAAGAGTGAGATGTTACAGACTCTTTCCATGCAAATGGATACCTTACATATCAAATGAAAACAAGAGGAAGCAGAGAGGGATTTGGCCATTTTTTTCCCTAGGTGCACCAAGAGGCAACCTAGGAACGAATGCCCATTGAACTCTATAGAGGTTTGTTCAGTCTGTGAAGAAGATCATTCTACAGATAAGTGCCCCTCTTTTCCCGGACTTAAAGTTGTATACCAAGGGGCTGAAGGAGTCACTGAATAGATTTATTACATAAACCAAAGGAGGCCACATGGACCCAGACCATACCAACAGGGGATGCAAAGGACATATCATGCATACTACAACCCCAACCAAGTCACCTCCATACCTTCTTGGGGCCCCCCTGCTCATCCTTCTTGGTCCACACCTCCTCCTTGGTCCTTCACATCTCAATATCATGCCCAACCAGCCACCCATTCATTTCAATTCTATGTTCAGCCACAACCTCGGTGGAATGCATCACATCAAGGCTGGAGGCCCCAATACAACTCTCTTCCCACTCTTCTACCTCCACCACCTGGCCAACCACAATCGTTACCTTCTACTCCACCAAGGCAACCCCAAATGCCTACCCAGCCAAATCCAAACCCAAACAATAGACAGGCTCAACAAGTGTATAGCGGGGAACCATCATGCCCAACTTATGTTGTGGAGATTCAAGAAATTAACTTGTGATCCGGGAAAGTTCTCGTAGATATCCAGCCTCCAACCAAGGAGGATGAGGAAGATAAAGAGAAAAGAAAACCCAAAGCAAATCCACCCTTTCCTAAAAGACTATCTGTGACAATCCAGCCTACCCCAGAAGAGACTGAACTCCTGGGAGAATTCAAACAATTATGTGTGAATATACCACTTCTCCAAGCCATAAAAGATGTGCCTATCTACAATAGGGTGATTAAAGAGAAGTTCTTTAAGCATATAGGAAGGCGCAAGAGAGATGCCCCAACTATCAATGTCATAGGACAACTGTCCAACCTGATGTTGGGACAGATAATCTATCCAAAATATCTGGATCCTGGAAGACTAGTAGTTGATGTCCACATCAATGGCACAATGGTCCCACATACCTTGATTGATCTGGGAGCTGCCATTAATGTGATGACAAAGGACACAATGCTTAAACTTAACCTATAGGGCTCCTTAAGGAAGACCACGACAATGGTACAGCTAGCAGACCACTCCACAGTTATCCTTGAGGGGATTGTGGAAGATGTGATGGTATCCATAAATTCTTGGGAGTACACTACTGATTTCGTAGCTCTCCATCCAAAGGCAAAGATCACTGGGCATCCTCTCATCTTGGGAAGATCCTGGTTGGCTACAGCTGATGCCTACATCAGCTTCCGAGCTAGGAACATGACCATAAATAATACCGATATGTCCAGGCAGTTAATCCTATATCCTCCTACCCAACCCTTGCTAGAACATGATCTACCTCTCTGGTTGGAGGAAGAGGATGAGGATGAAGTTTATTTTTCACCACTGTGTGCATTAGAAATCGCAATGGGGGGGCAAAACCGCAAGATGAGGATGATATAATTAAAAATTTGATTCAGAATCCACCTCTTAGTGCATCACCATTAGAAGACATAGTGAGTGAAACCCAAAACAACCCCTCAACTGATCTCTGTGTGGCCAACTCCACTTCTCTCCATGTTAAAAATATAGATTTCAGCCTAGAAAGAACATTGAAAATCAATCCATCCCTCTCTATTTCCCACGAGAAAGAGCTATGTGGCATATTGAGAAAACATCTAGATGCCTTCGCCTGGAGTTATAAGGAGATGAAGGGAGTGCACCCTTCCATATGTACTCGTCATATATACATCAAAGAAGATTGCAAGCCAGACAGGAAGCCTCAAAGGAGGATGAATCCAGCACTTAAAGATATTTTTAAGGAAGAACTGGAGAAATTGCTTGACGCGGGATTCATCTATCCCATCTCTGACAGTGAATGGGTCTCTCCTTTGGTGCTAGTGCCAAATAAAATGGGTAATTGGAGAATTTGTGTCGACTATCGGGAATTGAACAAAGCCACTAAAAAGGACCATTTTCCTTTACCTTTCATAGATCAAGTGTTAGATGGTCTGGCAGGGAAAAAGTTTTTTTCCTTCCCATATGGGTTTAGCCTGTACAATCAGATTCAAATCAGCCTAGAAGACCAATATAAGACCACTTTCACTTGTCCTTGGGGTACCTTAGCATATCAGGTCCTTCCTTTTGGTTTGTGCAATGCTCCATCCACTTTCCAAAGAGCGGTATTGAGTATATTTTCTGAACTGGTTCATGATGCAGTTAAAATATACATGGATGATTTTACTCTTTATGTCTCTAACTTTCAGGAAGCTTTATCTAACCTAGGAAAAGTTCTAGATAAGTGTATTGAGATGAACCTATCCCTCAGTCTGGAAAAATGTGAATTTTTTATGACTGAAGGGATTGTGCTAGGTCATGCAATATCTCAACAAGGACTGTAGGTGGACCCCAACAAAATTACCATCATCTAAAGGGTCCCACCTCCTCAAAAGGTGAGGGATGTTAAGAAGCTTCCTAGGCTTAGTTGGATATTGCAGGAGATTCATTAAAGATTTCAACAAGATAGCCTCTCCTTTGTTTGGCCTCCTAAGCAAAGATGTTGAGTTCATATGGTCGGAAAATTATCAGGAAGCCCTAGATACCTTGAAGAGCAAGCTAGTGACTGCCCTAATTCTCAGAGGCCCAAACTAGGCCCTACCCTTTCACATTCACACAAATGCCTTGAAAAAATAAATAGGAGCAGCCTTAGGACAAATTGATGAAAATTTACCTTATGCGATATACTTTATAAGCAAAAACTTGTCAAATGCAGAGTTAAACTATACAATGACCGAGAAGGAACTCCTAGTTGTCGTGCATTCCTTAAACAAATTCAGGCATTATATCACAGGCTATCAAACCTTTGTGCACACTGATCATGTTGTAATTAGATATTTAATGAACAAACCAGATGTAAATGCTCACATTATTATATGGTTTCTTTTACTGCAGCATTTTGATTTGAAAATTATTGATAAGCCTAGTAAAGAGAATGTTGTTGTTGACTTTTTGTCTAGATTAAATTTGCCTGCTTGTGAAGAAGGAATGGTGGATGACCAAATGCCAGATGAACACCTATTTTCTATATCAGTAATCTCCATGGTTGGC
Organism: Pinus tabuliformis; assembly: GCA_031772625.1. Taxonomy (NCBI): domain Eukaryota; kingdom Viridiplantae; phylum Streptophyta; class Pinopsida; order Pinales; family Pinaceae; genus Pinus; species Pinus tabuliformis. The sequence continues at coordinate 351,464,285 of CM062814.1, read as the reverse complement.
TGATAGAGCAAACTACTTAGTTTCAGCACAGTTCCCACCACACCTATCCTCAAAATAGAAGAGAAAGATAGTAAGGAAAGTCACCCATTTCACCTGGATTGGAGGCAATCTCTTCAAACTTGGCCCAAATCAGTTCTTCAGGAGATGTGTCAAGGAGGAGGAAGTCTTTGAAATCCTCCTGACCTATCAAGACGAGCCTTGTGGAGGTAATTTTGCAGCAAAAAGAACCACCTTCAAGATATTGCAAGCAGGCCACTACTGGCCCACTCTTCATCAGGATGTGAGGAGATACATGAGCCAGTGTGATCAGTGTTAGAGGATGGGGAAACCCACTCCAAAGGATGAAATTCCCATGCAAACTCAAGTGACCTTTGAGCCATTTGAGAAGTGGGGCACAGATTTTGTGGGGCTTATAAACCCTCCTTCAAAGCAAAAGCAGTACATAATTGTGTGCACCGATTACTTGACCAAGTGGGCGGAGACAAAAGTAATCAAAGCAGCAACAAAGGAAAAGGTAGATGATTTTTTGAGGGAAAACATATTCTACAAGTTCGGGTATCTGAGAGAGTTGGTCACCGACCAAGGCAGTCAGTTCACTTCCAACCTAATTGAAGACCTTCTTATACATCATAATATCAAGCATAAGACTTCCACTCCTTACCATCCACAAGCCAATGGGCAAGTGTAGGTCACTGACAGATCATTGGAAGGGATCCTAACCAAGGTAGTGAGAAACAGTAGAAAAGATTTGGTGGACAGATTAGTTGAGGCCACTTGGGCCTACAACACAACATGGAAGACCACCACCGGGTTCACACCCTATGAACTGGTCTATGGGAAGAAAGCTTTGCTGTCAATAGGGTTCAAATTCAATACCCTAAGGATGGCAACTCAGCTCAACCTAGACCTCAACCATGCAAAAAAGGAGAGATTACTTCAGCTCAATGGATTGGATGAATATAGATTGCAAGCCCTTCTCCATACAGAGGTAGTTCAGCTTCAGAGAAAGATATGGCATGACAGAAATATTAGGGAGAAGCAATTCGAAGAGGGAGATTGGGCACTGCTCTATGATTCAAGATATAAGGATTTCAAAGGTAAGCTAAGGACAAGATGGTTGGGACCCTACACTATGGAGAAATACAATGAAAATGGTTCAGTTCTGATCAGAACCATTGATGATGAAGCCATCCCCATGCTTGTCAATGGACATCGGTTGAAAGTATACAAGAAACCCCTCTCCAAGCGAGAGTTTATTGAAGATCTGAATAAAATAGTGATTGTAGTGGAGCATGTCTTAGCTTCCACTTCACCCACTCACTAAAGAAGGAAAAAAAAAATAAGGGCTCAAGTGAAAGCCTCTCTGAGGCTCTTGAGTCCCATCATTGGGTTGAAAACCTCTTCTGAGGCGGCTAGTGATGTCAAAAAAAGAGACAAAAAAACAAAAAAAAAGAGGAAAATAATAAGATCCCTGGGTGAAAACCTCACTTGGAGGCACCCAGGGTAGGCAATTAAGGTGAAAACCACTCTGAGGTGCCTTAGTTGTTTTCAAAAAAAAAGAGAGAGAGAGAGAGAAAGGAAAAAATGAAATTTAATTGCATTGCAGGTTTGCAGGAGGACAACAGGAAGTAGGAGAAGGTGCCAAGGGGACCCTGACATTCATACCAACATCCATCTCATCTTCTCCACACCTTCCTCCATCATTTTTGGCATTTCTTTCACCCCACTGTAACTCTTCTTCCAAAACCGTGTTTTCTACATGAGGCTCTGTGTTTTCTACAGGAGGCTCCTGTAGGAATTACAGAGAGCCAAAAGTGTCTACAGAAGGTAGTTTGAGGGACAAAAAAGCTTCATGAGGAACCTATAATCCCTCCTACCATATTCAAACCTCCCTTCCATCATTTCCAAGCCAGCATCACACCCCAAGCATCTTTATTTTTTTCTTCTTGTCCAAGAAAAAACACAGAAAAACAATTTTTTTAGGTTTTGAAAAAAACAAAAATAAAAAGAGGAAAAGGCACCAATAACCTTACCTGAAGCTTACCTACCATCCCTCCATCATTCGTGACACCTCTGGCATTATTCTTGAGCTCCAAGCATAGGGAAAATCTGAAGTTTCCAAGGGAGAAACAGCTACAGGAGCTCCTATAGGAATTCCTGTAGTAGCTAATCCCATAGAAGTCCAGCACCAGCAGCAAGTGAGTGCACACATGTAGGTTGGAAAGGCACATGAAGCTCAGCTCTAGGAAGAGAAGAACCTGCACAAGCACACAACCACACATCAGCAAGCAGAGACAGCATGCATAAAGGGAAATGAAGGCATGCAGCAGAGAAAGCCACAACACCTCACAGCAAATACACTCGGATCACAGGTAAGTAACTAAGTCACTCCTCTATTTGCATTTGTGTAATTAGGAGTCATACGAAGGCAATGAGATGGTTGAGATTGAACAAGGGAAAGGTGGCCAGTTAACTTGGCCACCTTCATTTAGTTGACTCCACTTATCTGAGATGTCACCCACACGTGCGCACAGTCAACTCAAGCACAAGATGCCAAGGACAGGTAGTGGGAGGAAGTGTGAAATCCGATGCAATAATGAGGGATGATTATGAGGAGGGGCCATGATGACCAAGCAGGTGGTGACCAATGGTCCAAATATCACCAACATACACCTTGCCAGCTCAACACTCATAACCAAAAATATCCATAAAGGGTAATGAGCACTCCTCCCCATGTATTCTCACCACCTTTTCTTCATTTCCTCATCATAACTCAGCCACAACAGTCTTCTTGTGCCCCCACAACCTCGTAACCACCATCCTCCATCGATTTCCTCCCTATCTTTGCTCTCGGAATTTTCTATAGGAGCACCTACAGGAAATCTATAGGAGCACCTACATGAAATCTACACGAGGGACAACAGGTTTCTACAGGAGGGGCAGTGAGTCATTTTGAAGGGAGAAACCACGAGTTTTGGAACGAATTTCAGTCTGAAGAGGTAGGGTTCATGCATGCCCCATGTTGAATATCAATATATGAAAGAATTGGTCTCCATTTGAGGATGAACTAAGTCTTTAGGAGGGCAAAAAATATATAAAAATTTTCTGTTTATTTAAAAAAAAACACAGTCTCCTCTATTTTTTATCTTTCTCAAAACTCTTTGTCTCCACTCCATATTTGGGCTTTAAAAAAAAGTACAGGTAGTATGATAGGAGGTTTTATGAGAAAGGATACCACTAACTCCACTAGGCTCCATGCACATCCTCAACTTGTGGAAATATTCACAAGGGAAAACTGGATGAATTTCTTTGAAAAATTTAGAGGCTTTGATGATGAAATTGCCCAAGAATTTGCTCTCTCTCTGGTCCCTCACACAAGAACACATGCCACTATAACCATTAGAGGCCTCCCCATCGAAATAATCCCTGAATTCACTAGTAGGGTCACTACCCTCCCTCTTGGGCTGCCTTGGAGTAAAGGTGAGAAACCAATTGGACAGGCTGCCAAGAAGAAATTTTTCCAAAATAATGAAACCCCTATTGAAGATAAAATTGGAATTAGGAGGACTATTATACCATATCCCTGGGATGATGTTAGCTACCAAGTCATCAAATATATTTCCTGTGAGGGGAGGCATAGCGTTGTCTATGGATATCATTTCACAATCCTCCATAACTTAAGATATGGCATGGATACCCCAGCACCTCAATAGCTTAGTATCCCTTACTTTATCCTTTAGTCCCTCATTGACTCCAGCACCAAGGTACAAGTAGGAAATTCAGGGCAATTGGCTCACCATGGCTTAATCAAAATCCTAGTAGAGGAAGCCCTCCATACCTTTACACTCCCTATAGCATGGGAAGTTTTCTGAAATATGATAGCTGAGGATGACATAAAGGAATTAACCTATCATGTTAGTCCTACTGGTAGTGAGGAGGAATAAAAACAAGGAGGAGAAGATGAAACCAGTGGTGACATAGCAGAGCAAGAAAGGAAGGAGAAAGGAAGAGAAACAAAGGAGGGAAAAGTTGAAGAGACAGAAAAAGAGACAGAAGAGGGAGAAAAGAAGGTAGAGAAGGCAGAGCAAGGAGAAGAGTCCCCTATGACTTTGGAAAGAGAAGCATCTACTGCCCTCACTGCCCTCAGTACACCAGTCAAGCCAAAGGAGAAGAGGAAAAGAAAGACCTCCATGTATTTCAGGGCAAGGAAGAGCACAAGAATTAAAATAAGAAAACCTCAGCCTTCTTCAAAAGTTCCCATTACCATTGAATATTCACCATCTACCAAGGTGAAAGAGTCTCCTTCCAAGACACCTATAACCTATGAGAGGGGGACTCCAAGATCTTCTACATGGAAGGGAAAGGCAGTACTACAGGACCCAAAACCAGACCTATAGGAGACACTGTCCAAACTACAGGATACCCAAAAGCTTGAGAAAAAGATATGGGAACAGCCAGAGGTGAAGGTGGAAGCACAAAAGCTACAAGAACCTGACCCCCAACCTAGTCTTGCCTCCTATTACAATCTACTTGAGGGAGGCAAGATAATCCCACAGAAATTTTCAATTCCACCATTTTTCGAATTAGAGAGAGAAAGAGTGAGAACACATAGGTGGATGCAAATAGCCAAATCCAAAGGAGTTGAGGATGTTGACCATATGGAAAACAAACTCAGGGAAGTAGGTAGAGAATTGAGTGCTCTCAGAGACAGAGAGGTTATTACAAGAAGCTACCTTGAAAATGAGAATGAACTACTAAGGAGGCAGCTGCAAGAGAGAGAGACTCAGGTGGCATACATGGCCAACTTATCCATGGAAGCATTACAATGTAGAACACTAGCCAAGTCTTATAGCCTCTATCTAAAGGATCAATAGCTTCAATTCCAAATAAAGACTTTGGCACAAAGAGGCACAATTACTTTCCAAGACTATAGGAAGTTCATGGATTTGTGTGACCAAAGAACCTCAGAGGATACGGAAAATATGGCAAAGTTCTACCTACCCAACATGGCCCTCATAGACATGAATGTGTGGGACCCCAATGCCAAGCTAGAGGATCTGCAATTAATGGCCATGGACTCATGGATGAACCATGAAGAATTGAGGGTAGCAAAAATGAAGTGATTGCTAATAAAAGAGCAGAATGAACCATTGATGATAAGAGCTGAGCCATCAAATCCTATGGCACTCATCAGCACACACAACCTACTTGTCAATGACCCTCAGATTGCCATGAGATATCTAGCCAATTAGGAACAAGCCATTGCACACTTTGAATATATTCTTAGGATACTTGGGGATGATTGTGTGCATGCATACATGAGAAGATGGAACACCCTACCCCACAGTTTGCAAATAAGCGAATACCATTCCCCCATGAGACTGAAGGAGGCATTAAAAAGAGTGCCAATGTACAAGCGCTTCATGCAAAGGCTAAAGGTCAACTGGATTGGCCTCAAACTAAGTCCTCCACTCATATTAGGCATGCTGGAAGAAAGAAGAGAAAAAGAGGAGGAGGACCAGTGGAAGGACATCGATAGAAAGGTAGGATTTTATTGAGATCATGAGCATATCACAACAGAGGCCTGGGATGCTAGGGAGGCCACCGCGGCCATAAAATATGAAGAGCTTGATTAGGTTGCTCAGAGGATGAGAAACACTTTTAGTAGGGGGTGATGATGAGCCTCATAAATGGGTAATTATATGGGCTCATTTTACCTCCTAACCTAGTCAAATCAACCATTCTCTTAGCTTATTGTATGATTTTCTAATTATATTTATGCTTATAGGGTGAGTTGAGTTAGTTATGATGCCATGTGACCTAACATGTATTTAATGCAGATTATTGATGGATTTCGAGGTCAGAGTCAAGGATCCAGTGGTCAAGTTGTAGTAATAACTCAAAGTAGACAGAGGAGAGGACTTACAGGAGGGAATCCCCCTCATTTATTACTCCTCATTTTGAATTCCCCTTCATTCAGCTCAGAGTATAAGCAGTCGAATCATGCACTAGAAGGCATCCGAGCAAGTGGAGGATGCTTGATAGTTATCTCGAGTTTTGGAAGCCAAGGCTCCATGATTTTAAGGAAGCTGCTGGTAGCTTTAGATGTATAAGTAGAGAGACCTCGGGCCTCACCAGGGTCAGACTTTTTTTTCTTATGTAAACTCTACTCAAATTTCGAGTTTATTATTTTGTGACAGTTTCATGTAATCTTGTTATTTTTTTTATAATGAAAATGGAATCCTTTTTGAGCTAGCATTGAGTTACCTCAAAGGACTAAAGCTCTTGGGTTAGGGCCAAATCCAAGTAGCCAAGCTTCTCTTTACTTGTATTTGTATACTTTACTTCAGTTTGCAGATTAATTTGCTGTCAAATGTATTTTCTTATGGTTAAGAATAGGTTGCTTTTGATGATTCAGTAGTTTGCTTCCATTTTTTCTTTCTGTAGCAGGTTAAGTAGCGATCAGAAAATATTCAAAAGGGTAGAAATAGTACCTTGGCCTCTCTTCCTCCCTTTGGGACCATGATTTGAGGAAAAGACTCTCTTGTTGCCCCAAAAGCACAGGTTTTCCTCATTCATAGGACTTCTAGTGTTTGCAGCTCTTCAGTAGGTTATTAGTCTAGTTTATGCTTTGCAATCAGTTTCTCTTTATCATGCTCACTTCTTGATTT